>CAJGYO010000001.1:12904961-13469357 GCA_904845875.1 Miscanthus lutarioriparius | reverse complement strand
CATCATTTTCAGGTACAGTTTTCGTTTTTCCTGGTAATGTGTGTTGAATGTGGAACTTAGATATAGACAAGATCTTAATCATAGTCACATAATCACTAACTTATTCTTAAGGATGATTGAGGAGCATACTTAGGGTATTGATCTTGGCGGCATTCATAGATGCCAGACTACTCTGTGTGCAATTCTGATGCTGGAGACATGCAGATAGATGATGTTGATGAGTAGTGGCGAATTACTAGATGTAGGAATCAGCCTTTTAATTCCTCCGCAAGTGTGGCAGACAAAGAGCAGCCTCCGACAATAGCCCTTAAAATATGGTCTCTCTAATTTTTTGTTTGAGGGTTTCTACACTTTGAGGAACTTGTTTTCTAGGGTTACTCTTTAGCAATGGCCCTCAAAGTGAGACCCTCAAACTCATTCCCAATGAGGGAATGACACTTAGGACCCGCTTGTCACTCGTCTTACTTGGCCAAAAACACTTGGGAAACGAGGGAGTCCTACGGTGGGGAATCATGTATGTTGTTACAAGGAGTCACGCTGCTCGAGGTGTCGGGGAGTTGGGTTGGGAGTTAAGCGCCTGCTAGGGATTCACGTCATGTGGGAGTCACCGAAAGGAGCGGCGGGAGGCATGACGCAGGATGCGAAACAGATTGAAGCTATCCTCTCGAAAGCTTGGCCTAGAGCCCCGGGAATGAAGGGCCAGAGGGAGGATTGTACTTGAATAAATTTAAGAGCCCTAATAGAGGCACGTTGGATCTACCATTTTTGTTCGGACACATATTTAAAGTTATTGTAACACCCTCGGTGTTGGCACCGTAAATCATTTACTAAAATATGTCACTTGAGCATCATGTGTTTATGTGTTAATGCATGTGATAAAGTGTGTAGATCAATTTTACGTAACTCTAAAACGATCACTAAAATGCAAAACGAAAATTGATTCGATAGTCATGTTATATCACTTAGGTTTAAACCAATTTTTATTAAGCAAAATGCTATAAGAACATGAAGGTGTAGTACTTAAATAAAGTTTAGAAGTAAGCTTTATAGATGACAAATAGAAATACTTACGTGTCAAAAAATGATATTACTAGCTAATATTTTCACTAGCTTAGAAATCACAAATGGAAATCAAATTCAGCTCTAAAACTTAGAAAATTTCATAAGTCCGCTAACCGCTCGCGTTGCTATATTTAGCAATTTATTGTGAGAGCTAGGTTAAAGAGTGGTTAGTGTTATAGCTCGCGTTTGTTAGTTCTCATGTGCCATCTTGATATGGTGAAGATGGTTTAGGTTTAGGAGCAATCGCTTTGGTCGTGGTTGAACGCTTTTAAAATTCGTGCGCGTGTCATTGTCTCGGGTTGGTTTTCACGCTGGGCTTGTGCCACCACGCTTTCCCTCACCCGGCACAAGACATGGTCGCGTCTCCCGAGCGGTCAGCCATGCTGCTGGCTTGGCCGAGCCGCTGGGTTTGGCCAAGGCTGCGACCGATGACAGCCACAGCATACGTCGCTGCCGCTATCTCGCCACGATCACCCATCTTGTCGTATGTCGCCCCTTGCGGCAGACCGATCATACGTTATCGCGGCCCGGCCGCCGACATCTTTCGCATCGATCAGACGCCGCTGCTGCTGACGTGCATCGCTGCCTCGTCCATGTTGATCCGCCATACGCAATGCGTTTGCCGCGGCCCTGCAGATGTGCCGCCAAGATCGATGGGCGTCACCGCCGTCAGCGATGTTATTTATGTGCTGCTTGGCGCTGGTTACGCCATCGACCACGGCACATCGCTGTCCGTAAGCGCCGATGTGAGCCTCTGGAGCTGGCTCAAGCCGCTCTCCCCGCCAAGGCGTGGATTTGCAGCCGGGCTCCACTACCACGGTCATCTCTCTTCCCTTTCCTCCCCTGCTTCACCGGCCGTCGTGGTATCGCGTCCACATTGAAGCCGCAGAGCGCAACATCTCATCAATTCCTGCGTGCTTTCGCGTCATACGCCTTTCACTTCCCCTCTCTAGTCGACCATCCACGCCTTGACTCGCTATGTCGAGAAGTCAATTTTGGAGCTTTTGCCCGCCGCCATGCCGTTAAGGCCGCACACCGCCACAAGGCCGCTGATAACGCCACTTCCACCATTCACCTTCTAATTTTCTGCACCACTAGCTCAGCTTTGGTCCCCTCTTCGCCGCGGCGCGCACTAGTCGTAGCTCTAGTGACGCCTCCTCGTCGCTGATGTGGCCGTGACTTTGCGTGTCCGCCGCTCACCTCGCTGGCGCGCGGTTAGCTAGCCTCGCCGGGTCATCTCCCGCCGAGCGCCTTCTCTGCATGTCACCGTGAGTTGTCGCTGCTCACCCGCGCACCCCATACCGCTTATTTGTCGTTGCCGACTCACCGTAACGTCGTCACATTTACCATGGGTGCCCGCCATCGCGGAGGAGTCCTTCACTTGCCCCACCGTGCTAATCGCCGCCATCGCTCCAAGTCCGAACCCTAGATGAGCCGGCCTCAGAGATAGGGCCGTGGAGTCCCAGGTGGGGCCATGTAAGCTTAGGGGCCACTGCCGCTGCTACGCACGCCGTGTGGAGTGGACGAGGACCTGCGCAGATTGTAGAGAGAAAGTTCTGAGGGTTGCAAGTGCAAAGTCGCTAGTCTATAGAAATAGTAACGTGATCAAGTGTTGTTTTGTTTCATAGTCTAGGGGCATTTTTGTAAGAGTGCCAAGGTGCATCGGAGCTTCCTATGCGGGCCATCCAGCCCGTGGGCCTCGCCTACTGGTGGGCAGCATTAATGAAAATCACTTTATTTTTCAGTGGAGAATAGAAATAGCTTTTCATTTTAATTCTGGGCTAAACTTTGGTAATTAATATAAAATCATGTAGGTATCCAAAAATTGTGAAACAAATTTTGTTAAGTTTCTAAAATTATGCTCTATCTGTTAGTGTATCTAGTTCATATATGTGCTTGTTGATATCAGAGCTATTAAATCATTTGAGAGTGTTAATATTATTAGGTTAAATATTGTAGGAAATTTTGTGGTAGATTGGTGATAGCAAAACCCCAAATTTTTACAAGAGCTTCATTATATTATTATGTGTCTTTGTAATTTTTTGTAGCTTTAGAATAGACTTAACATAAGGGTAGTTAAATGCTCTTTGTTTTAAATATACATTAAATCATTAGTAGAAATAGAGATATATCCTTCATTTGTAAAGCTAGGTGTTTGTTAGTTGAACCCAACACTTTTACTTGATAAAGATGATAGTTAGCTTAGTATCTTAGTCATTAGAGTTAGCTTAGTAGTTTACCATGTGTGTATTCCTATTTTAAGAGTTGTCATTATCGTAAAATGCTAATGTTGCATCATCATCACATGCATGTAGAGAACGAGTTAGCGGAGATCGTGACCATCGGAGATCACAAGTTCGAGAAGGTGATCGAGGAGTACGAGAGAGGAGATCCTCATGCAGGAGGAGGGCCTGTGAGCGCCTATCGATCGACGTGAGTCGACACCGCTACCCAAGACAAGCCTCTAGCATAACCCTTATTTTGAATAATCATTGAATATATATATGTGGTGATGCATTTACGCTATGTGCATTTTATGAAACCACATGCATAAATATATATGCCCCTATGAGTCCTACTAGTATAGGTGTGAGTAGTAGCTATGCTTAGGTTTTCAAGAGTATGAGTAACTCTGAATTTACTCACAATAGGTGATTATTATTACTCTCATGATAAAATGCAAAGAAAGAAATTGAGGACCGTAGTGTGGATATGTAATGTGGTATTGGTGGGTATAATATGTTGTGTCCTGTAATAACGGGCAAAGCTTGTTACACTATTTTCCTCATCTCAGGTATCGGTTAAGGACCTCAGCCGCTATTGATTCTAGTCAGGTCACAAACTTATTATCCTCGAGCACATACTTGCTTATGGGAGTGAGAAGGCTCGTTGCTCTCTTTGCCGTGGGTTCTGGGCTCTTTCGGACCGACTAATTGGAGGCGAGGATGGTGGAGGTAATTAAGCACCACACCGAGTCCCGGACTCAGTGTGGGGCTAGAGTCAAAGTTTGATCGGGATCTAGACCCCTTGACATGTGAGAGTGGTGGGTTGGTCCCATGTGTCTGGGTACAAGTGAGCTGCGTGTTTCGAGGTACCTAGTCGGGCTATATTGGTTCACTAATCGCCGTGGTAATACAGTATGACTTGTTCACGATCTAGCACCATAGTAAGAACCTAAAAATGAAAGATGGTGAAATGGATCTGATTGCTCAACTCTTGCTTGAAAGTAGAATATGTGCTTACATAGAATGGTTAGCTAATGAACTAATCATGACTGCTAATAAAATACATACATAAGGATTCACTACTAGTAATGCTTTTGCAAAAAGAAAACCCAGCAAACCATAAAGCTTATCATATCCTTTGGAGTCGGGAAATTATTTCCACTAATCGGGTAAGTCTTGTGAGTACATTGTGTACTTAGGGTTTATTTATCCCTGTTGCAGGTGCAGCTTGAGGGGTAGCTGTTGTGTGGAGTATTCTTCTGGTGGGCACAGACGGATCCTTGTAATTTATCGATAGATGTTTATTTTAATTTCGCTGTTTAAATTCCGCACTCTGAACTTGGTATTATAATAATATATTTCTGAGAACTCTTGTTGTATGAAATGGACTAAGTATTGTAAACCCGTTCTCATTATTGGATTCTAGAGGAAAAACATGGATTGTTCGAGTTCTGCCTTGAGGTGTGCTCGACGGAATCGTCCGATATAGCTTGCTTTCGGGATGCTTAGTGTCTGGTGGAAGACGAGTGCCTCCAAAAATGTGCTATTTTAGACGGTTTTGCCATAGTTACGAGGGCTCAAGTGGGAGCCATGCTAGATTTGTTCTAATAGATCAATTCTGGTTAGAATTGATTTGATGAATGCTTAAGTGCACCATATCTTTATTTATATATGCTGTGGGCTCCGCAGCGGAATCCTAGTGCGGTCTAGGGATGCCACTGAACACGAGAAAGAGTTATCTAATTGCACTATTTGGTGGAGCTAACATCATATGCCTTAACATGTTAGCTTCAAAGCATTGCACGTGCTCCCTCCGTCCAAAAAAGATGCAATTCTTATCTTTCGAGGTGTCAAACGCTTTCAAGTTTGGCCAAAGTTATACAAAAACTAACATTTATAATACAAAATAAGTACCATTAAATTAATTACGAAATATATTTTCTGAATAAATCGATTTGGAGACATAAATGTAAAGACTATTCATTGTAAACTTAGTCAAATTTAAACTACTTTGATGGACACGGATAACATAGTTGCATTCTTTTGTGGACAAATGTAGTATATAGTTGTTTAGGTGATGCGCTAACCCTTTGAAATGGATAAAAACAAATCGTTATTTGAAAAACTCTGCATTAGGGCTGGATAGCAAGCTACCTCGGCTCACTAAGTTAACGGGCTAGCTCGGTTCGGTTCATTAAAGATGAGCTAAAACTCTAGCTCGGCTCATTACGAGCTCGTGAGCCAAGGCATTAACAACTACAAGAAATGTATAAATTAGGAAATACCTACCTGTTCTATGCAAACATCAAGAAAAAAAGAAAAGAAATGCAATGCATAGCATAGATCGGTTTTAGATTTCAATAACATGCACACATCACCATATCAAACCTAATTGTTGCTTATTAGAGTCGTTGACGTTGACTATCAAGTATCAAGCACTTAACTCGTTTAGCTTGCTAGTTGGTTTATTAATTTTATGAGCTAAAATGTTAGCTTGGCTAGTAACAAAACGACCCAAACACTACATGAGGCCTAACCATTTTCTACTATTTCTAAATTCTAATGCTGCTCTACACGAGGCCCAACCATTTTTCTGTTACAAGTGCGTTGATATCTTTTGGCACAGGAATACCTAATTCATGTGCTAGTCCCATAGAAGAAGAGAGCAACGCAACCTGCTAAGGTTGTGTTTGGATTGCAGATTTTTAAAGGATTTTCAAACAATCGACTTTTCTATAGTTTTGACTCTGTGTAGCAATGTTTTGGAACATAGGATTCCTTCGTTCCTTTTCGATGGAAAGGTTCCTGCACCTGTACGATTTGGAGGAACCAAAACCACAGCAATCTCTTTGTTTGTTTTTCCTTCATGAAGTCCAAGACAAATCTCACTCTGGCCGCAAGCTCATCACGTTCTTGCCACCGTGGATGTCCAAACTATAGTTGATCTAGCTCTTGTAGTAGTATATTTAAAGGAGAGATCGTGGGTAGCTGTTGAATGGGTCCACAATTGTATTCCTGTATTCTAAATACCCACTCCAATAAAATTCCTACATTCTTTCATTCTCTGTTTTGTCATTGTATTCCTATTTCTTTTCTATATTTTCTCCCATTCCTCAATTTTACAAGTCTGAAAAAAAGCCCAATGACATCTGAGGCCCAACTCTGTTTATTGTGCATTTGTTCTTTAGGCCCATACTGTAGTTGGCTAGAAACTGGGCAGCCCTAATCCACGTTGGAAGGCCCATATTGTGGTACTTCGAACCGAAGAATCCATACTGGAAAGCCCGCCACTGACAATTGTAGTGGGCCTGAAAGATAATCGTTAGGTCACAAGAACAGATGGCGGAGAACCAACCATTTGATCATCCATAAGTTCTTTGCGTCAGAGTTCACACTGCATGATAGTACTACATATGTGTCTAGTAAATGATGGCAGTTGCCACAGCATCAGCAACAACAACTGTATAAAAAATAACCCAGGAGAGTATTTTCCCTGCCATCCCTGCAGCAGCTGCAGGCGGCGACACTCATCGTCGATGCATCGCTTTCCCACACGTTTATTTCCATAGTATAAGTACACGAACACCTTGGATCACTTCACATCGTATACATACATGGGCGAGCGTCCCAGAGACCTTTTTAAGGCTTCGCTGACAGACGACGACAGGTATGCCTACCAACACTAGAAAAAAACTCAAACCGAAGAAGAAGACCGACCATCCATAGCGCTATGGTTCCATACTGGGTGTTAAAACCTACTAAGAAAAAGGCCAGCGGCGGCGAGACAAGCACAAGCGGCTGCCCTGTGTTCCTAGTGGCAGGCTGAAGGGAGAGCCGGCCGGCCGGGCCGATCACTTCCTCCCTTTGCCGCTGCCGTACAACCGGAAGAGGTTGAACGCGGACACCAGCGAGATGACGACCATGCTCAGGCTGGCCGCCACCGCGCAGGCCATGGCACCACCCGCCTGCGCGCAGAAACGCTTGTAGAGGTGGCACGTCTTCATCCACTGGAACTGCTGTGACCCGTACTTGCCGATCATCGCCGCCTCCATCGCCACGGCCACCGCCGTGATCGTGAAGTACGCCATCACCTGCACATGCAAGCGCCCCCCAGGTTGGTCACAGAAGGTACGTAAAGTTACTACTTTGTACAGTACTGTAGTGTTTACGGCAAGGACAGGCAACGACAGAAGACCATCATGTGTGTAAGACAGGAATTAGAGCGATCTAGAGCTTGGCACAACGCCATGTGATGGCTCTGGTCTGTGATCTCACCTACTGCTACTGCTGTTCTTGATTGTACTGCACTGCGGCTGCTGCTGCATTCAGGCAGCAAATACACGTACATGTTGGTATACTTACATTTGACAGTGAGCCAGGATGGCCAGTCTGTTTCCCACAATTTGCTAGCCATGGAACATAGCGGTCTTATCTGTTCACTGCACTAGCAGGATATGTATATGACCACAAATGACTGGAAAACGTACAATTACTGTCCTGAGGCCCGGATATGCAGTTCATCTGTATGTTAATAGGCAGATGGTTCTAAATTTGGGTTCGGGCACCTTTAAGTAGCAAGTCGTTTATTTTTATCACAGTGATTTATCAATTTCAAAATTTTCAAAGGAATATGCTAACCATAGCTCAGTGTTTGATTGTGATATGCGGTCTGCTATACGGAGGAAGGCTGGAAGGATGTGACATGACATGAATACATGATCACATGAAGATAACATAATCAACAATTTCAAGCAACACGAGGTGTCCTGTAGGCTATAAATGCATATTAAGGTGCCAATTAATGCCAACTTCTATTTTCCCTGTCTTTATACAGGTCAAGATGTCCCTAAAAGAACGTCAGTGTTGACGGTACGCATAGCAAACTAAGTGTTGTTCCTATCAGTAATTGACACGTCCAGCATACAAGTTACTTACACCTAAACTGTGCCTTTCATATCTCCTGCTTCAATCTGCTATGACAACATGTATTCAATATTACTGTTTGAAGGTCAGAGTTGTCCAGCGCAGCATGATTACTTGTTTTTTCATCACAGGTATTTCCCCCCAAAGAGGGTTAATCTAATGACGTTACTGTGTGTTGACCCAAAACTTTGGGTAACCATCTACTTTACACTAGTAGAGAAACTAGCTGTACTCCTGGTTCGCAACCCCCTTTAGTCTCGGTTTTGGAACCGGGAGCACGAATCCGGGACTAAAGAGCTATCCTTTAGTCCCGGTTTCACGCCCGGGCCTAAAGGTCGGTTGGTAATACCAACCAGGGCTAAAGAGGCCTCTCGGCCTGACCACGTTTTTTTTCCACCATGTTTTTTTTGTTTCTATTTCTATTTTTCTTTTTTTCTATTTTCACGCTGCTACCAGTTTTTTTTTTGTTTCTATTTCTATTTTCCTTTTTTTCTATTTTCACGCTGCTACCAGTTTTTTTGTTTCTACTTCTATTTTCCTTTTTTTTCCTATTTTTAATTGATGATTCGTTTTGGTTTTTGAATACGCATTCTACGCTGCTAGAATATACGTACGTTTATAATGTTCAACATTTTATATAAACTATAGTACGAATGACCTTTAGTCAAGGATCAGCGGTACAATCCTATAGAGCAGATCCTGTTCAAGTTCGTGCTGCATGGTTCAAGAGCTGAGCTTTTAAGTTAGCTTTCACTCTTCTGAGCAAGCGATGTCGTGCTAATAGGTGGGACTGGCCAGCAATTCCAGTATATTGCGTACTGGGCCGCTCCATTATGGTATATGCTCTCTCCTATGTGTGGGCTTCAGGTCGAGCCAGCCCATCGAGGCTCCTATAAACGCCCAGGACTAAAAGACCTTTAGTCCCGGCTCGTAATATCAGCCGGAACTAATTGATTTGGTCGTGTTCAAATCAATTGATTTGCTACGTACAATACCAGTCCTCGATGGTCAGCCGGGACTAATTGATTTCCTACGTACTAGTGTAGCAGCGAAGCTAGCTAAGCGGTCCTCGATGGTCGCCGGATCAGCGGGACTAATTGATTTCTACGTACTAGTGTAGCAGCTTAGCTAGCGAGAGAGAGACTGTTTTGTTGGCTTACACGTACTGACGGTGAACAGCTAGCTAGCTAATGTAGCAGCCGGGACTCGCTCCCGTACACGTACAGCTATGAGCCGTCACGCGGCCGGCACTCCACGGACCTCAGTCGGTTGGAGACCTTTAGTCCCAGTTGGAGACAGCAACCGGGACTAAAGGTCTCTTTCTAGTCTCGGACGGAGCATCCAGCCGGGAGTAGATTTTTACTCTCGGTTGGAGGGATCAGCCAGGAGTAAAAGTTAACCTTTAGTCCCGGTTTACCAACCGGGACTAAAGGTCCCTTGCAATAAAAGCTTGTCACAGTAGCCGTTGGGCAGGACCTTTAGTCCCGGTTGGAGCTACCAACTGGTACTAAAGGTTTCTCTAGTTCCGGACGCGAAAAATATCGGGACTAAAGCCAAATTTTAAAGTGGATCAAATGTCGTTTTTCTACTAGTGTTATGTCTCCGTCACATTCCGTTTGCACAGTACAAAACATGTTCAAGTGCTCAAGGGCTACGGAACAGCAGCCTTTCCACTCAAAATTGCCCCGTTCGCTTGGCTAATAAGCCATGGCTGAAAGTATTGTTAGCTGATTTATTGTGAGAGAAAAATACTATTCGTTGGCTGAAAAAGTACGTCTTATAAGTCAAGCGAACAGGGCTGAAAAATACTGTTGACTGATTTTTAGAAATGATAGCAGAACAATAACCACTTGATAGTGACAAATAACACACATGCAACAAGAACATAAAGACAGCGACCAAAAAAGTATAAAAGCTGATAGTGACAATCATAAATACTTGCCTGATCACAGGAGAAGATAGCCCATGCCATGGGCCTGTTGATGAGGACACCACCTGTCAGAATGCTCACCAAGCACCTCGCCCCCTGGAGCAGGCTATAGCACGCTGCCATCCCGTTTGCTATCACCAAGAATCTGCATGCCAGCAATTGAGCTTTAGCAACACCTTCTGTCATTTATCCTCTTCGACTTTAGTTATGAGCTTGTAATCCTATACTCTTATAAAGTAAAACCTCACTAGTATCATTTTTTCTTGATATGCAAGGTGTCCACCTCAGCAGTCTACTGTCATTTGCAATTAAAATTCAATAGCACAAGCAATTATGATATCCACGACATCGAGACACATCATCCACTAACATACATTTAGTTGTCCACGTCAGCGTGCCACGCTCTCCACTAACATTAGTTTATAATATAATAGTTAATCTCTTCCTAAGAATTATATGAATAGTTAAATTTCATTCCAAACCAGTAGTTCCCGCAGCAACGTGCGGGATGTTCTTCTAGTTAGTTAAAATCCTGAGTGTTATCACTGTAATAAAGATGGATTGATGCTTCTTCTTAGAAGAAGACCGAAGCCGGATTTCTTTTTCCATTATCTTTTTTGAACAATTTTTTCCCATTATCTAAAAAAAAGCAACACCTTCTGTCAGGTTCATAAAATTTTATGCTTCTAATGAAATAATTCAAAGTTCCACACCACTGGTCCTGGAAACTTATGTGATTTTTTTCATTGATGCACTTGACGACTTTCCTTTCATGCGGCTCTATTGAAAAATCACCTACTTTGTGGGCATGGTTAGCTCTTCAATATGTCAGTACTTTGAATGTTACACGATCCCATGCGGCTGCATTATGAAGATGGCCCTCCTCGCAGTTTTTTTATGTTAGGCTTACAGCACCGAGGGCAATAACTGTTTTCACTCCTACATACGTATTATTCACTGTTGACTGCCGAGAGTAATAGTAAATCACACTGATCATGGAGTCGTGTATTATTAATTGTATTTTCAATGCAACACTGATGCTGCTACCAAAAAACTAAATTCCCCGTCGTTACATGTTTAGAATTGTAGGAATTGAATACTGTACTAGCTACCCGTTCGTTTCGCTGAAAAAACAAGGTATTGTTTAGTTGGCGAATTTTTTTTGGGAAATGATACCGTAGCACTTTCGTTGTTATTTGGCAATTAGTGTCCAATCATAGTCTAATTAGGCTTAAAAGGTTCGTCTCGTGAATTTCATCTAAACTATGTAATTAGTTTTATTTTTTATTTATATTTAATGCTTCATGCATGCGTCCAAAGATTCGATGTGACGGGAAATCTTGAAAAATTTGCAAAATTTTGGGAACTAAACAGGCACCAAGCTGAAACACTGTTCTGGCTGATTTATTGTGAGAGAAAACACTGTTCTAGCTGAAAAAACAAGTTGAGAAGTACGGATTATAAAAGAAACAAACATGGACTATATAACTACTGCTACCAATAAAAAGATACTTGTAGATAATATGCAGTACTAGCACATGTTAGCACAGTTTATATATAGAAACTATTTAAGAAAAAATAAATGAATACGTCAAATACAAAGTGAATACTAGAGAAAAGGCACAGTATACGTAGTAGGAGTATTAGAATATTGGGAGCACTGCTAACATGCGAGACAAAATTGAAGCTCCAGATACGGCGGAACCGTGCTGGTACGCGAGAAGTAGGTCGCATTCATGCGCGCTCATGAATGAGGGACGAAGTTAACCATTAACACTGCAACGGGTTGCCAAAACCACCACGGGGTGGTTGCCATACTTCTACACCATGTCACAATGATAACTAAACTCCTTGTTTCTCGTTTAGTTCCTACCCTAAAACTTTATACCATATCATATCGAATATTTTGACACATGTATAAAATATTAAATATAGACTTAAAAAATAACTAATTGTATAGTTTACTATTAATTTACGGGATAAATATTTTAAGCCTAATTATTCTATAATTCAGTAATAAAATACTACAGTAACACATGCTAATAACATATTAATTAGCCTTAATAAATTTAGGCCTCGTTCGTTTGTCTTAAATTTGACTTGCCGGAATAGTGTTTTTTTCTCACAACAATTCAGCTGGAACAGTATTTTTCAACCAGTTTCAGCCAAAGTTTAGACCAGCGAACGAGGCCTTAAAAATAGATTCTGTAATTTATTTTTTTATTAGTATCAAATAGCTCGTGTACGTGACGTCCCAAAACCTTACGGTCTGATGTAAACATGGCCTCAAACCCGAAGCAGACCACATCCACAGCACACCGCACACGCTGCCACCGGTGTGACCTGAGGGGTAAAAAACAAACACTGCCAGTGCCATGTTAACAAGGACAGGCAGCGCCATGAAAGCGGCTGCTATTCTGGGTGGACAACTCCACGGCCACGGCGTCCTTCCCTTTCCCTTCCATGCGAACTACGGACGGCCAGGCAAGGACCGGTGGCAGCCACTGCCAAACGCATACGTACGCATCAACGCATGGGTCCGTCCTCGGCGAAGCGGCAAGGAAATAAGGCCAGTATTAAACATAGAAAAAAAAACCTAACGCATGGGTCCGTCCTCGGCGAAGCGGCAAGGAAATAAGGTCAGTATTATATTTAAATATAGACGAAAAAAAACTAATTACATAGTTTGGTCGAAAAACGCGAGACGAATATTTTAAGACTAATTAAGCCATGATTAGTCATAAGTGCTACAGTAACCAACATGCGCTAATGATGTATTAATTAGTCTTAATAAATTCGTCTCGCATATCGTAGTTTCTAGACGAGCTATGTAATTAATTTGTTTATTAATATCTGAAAACCCTTCCAACTTTGCGAAACATCTGATATCACGTCAAAAATTTTCATTTCGCGAACTAATCACAACCTAAACCTCTCCTCCCGAGCCCAACTGTGCAAGCGGCCGGCTCGTCGTCGCCGCCGTACGTGTGCTGGGGCTTGTGACATCTGATTAGGACGCGTTTGATTCTGGAGAAATTAATTTGCACAAAAATAAAGAAAGACCACTGAAAAAGAAAAGTTCGCTTGCTACTGTTGCATGCGTACGCATCATTGGGAGGCCTAATTAATGGTGGATGGGAATACTTGCACAGGGATGGCGTCATGGCGGGGGCGGAATTGAAAGTCACGAGGGGAGGGGAAGGGAGGGCCGGGAGGGTGGGTTGACGGAGGCGCTTACACGAGCGACTGCATGTCGGTGAACCGGGCGGTCTTCTCGACGGCGAAGATGGTGCGGGTCTGGCGGTCGGCGCCCAGCAGCGCAGCGGCGAGCACCGCGAGCCCGCACGCCGCGCACCGCATGAACAGCTCCGCGGCGCGCACCCGACGCTCCAGCGACGCCGGCACGCGCCCCGCCGCGCCGTAGTAGCACACCGGGACGTTGCCGGGGCTCACACCGTTGTCGGCTCCGCCTCCGCGGCTCATGGCTGCGGCTGTGGTCTCTCTCTGTCTCCTGCGAGCTGCGGGTTCTTCTGCCTGCCGCTGATGAGGAGGGAGGCGAGTGTGGGAGCGGACAGCGGAGGAGTGAACTGAGAGCCGCGATGTACGCTGCGAACTGTGGGAGTAGGAGGGAGGTGTTTAAAAGCACAGAGCAGAGGCCAGCGGCGGCAGAGGAGCGTAAATGTGCAAGGGTTTTCGCTAGATGCGCTCCACCAACCCATCATAATGCTTGGGTAGACGTCCAGTCGAGAAATTAATGGACGAGATGAAACATGGACATGATTTTCATGTTAGAATTTGTTTGTACTTTGTACAGAATCCACGGAATACGAGTTGATAGCCACATGATTTGCAACACGCCTCTATATTCTGTGATACTCCCTCCGCTAAAAATAAATGAATTCTAGCACAGTGTTAAAATTAAAATAATTAAGTTTAACAAATATATATTAAAATAGTAATCTTTTATTATATCAAATAAGTATTATTAGATTTGTCATTAGATAGTTTTCATAACATATTTGTTTGGTGTTATAAATATTAATATATATGTTTGGTCAAACCTTAGAGCAACTCTAAGGGTCTTTTTATATCTTTCTTTATTCATTAGAATAGAAATTATGGTGAAAAACAAACTGCAATAGCTTATGCATTTAAA
This sequence comes from Miscanthus lutarioriparius, assembly GCA_904845875.1. Lineage (NCBI taxonomy): Eukaryota > Viridiplantae > Streptophyta > Magnoliopsida > Poales > Poaceae > Miscanthus > Miscanthus lutarioriparius. The sequence goes on along the minus strand of CAJGYO010000001.1, from coordinate 13,455,061 downwards.
TCTCTCTCTATATAACCATTCTTTATTATAGGATTTTACTAACCAAAGATGGAGAGCAGGAATGATGAGTGCGAACAACCTATAGAGAAGTTGTTGGAGGATAAAAAAAGATATAGAGATCAATTTTTATTTAAATACTCCAAATAAGAATTTAGGAAATGATTTTAAGATAAATTCTTAGAGATGCTCTTAAATACTTTGACAAAGAATACACAAAAAATTGCATTTTTTTAAATGACGATAATATATTAGTATACGAGGTTGCCAGATTAAAAGGAGTATTTCTCTATTTATGCCGAAGTAAAATAGGATACAAACGTATTGGAAACATCTACCACGGCCCGATCAATATAGACAACCAAACAAATGACCCATATTAAAATGTATGCTACTCCCTGTATTTCTAATTATAAGACATTTTGTTTTTTCTAAATACATTCATTTGACTATGTATTTAGACATAAGTAGATATCCAGATATATAGTAGAATTTATGTATCTAGAGAAGACAAAATATATTATAATTCGAACGGGAGGAAGTATGTTATCTTAGCGTTTATTAGATCATATCCCTGTGGTTATCTTTGATCTTTCCCTTTTTCTAATATAACATTTAACTCTTTTATATTATGAAAGATATTAAATCATATCCACGACAATAGTCGGACAATGCACGTCAGGAGCCTGTACGGATGTTTGACTCTTCTCCCATTGTTGACAGCTTGTTCGCTTATTGGTTTCAACCAGAGCTTATCAGTCGGCTAACAGTGTTTTTCTCTCACAATAAATCAGCAGCAGCGGCTTATAAGCCCAGAAACCAACCAGCGAACATGCAGTTGTCGCAATCTTCGTGGCGCATTCATTTGGGCACCGAAGAAAACATGGACTTGATCATGTACATAGAAGTGCCATTTAGTCCCGCCAAACAAGCTTCCCTAGCAAATTATCTATATCTAATATTAAAAGCTAACTTTTATTCTTAATTTTTAGTCCATCTCTCCGTACTACTCAGTGGAAATTTTCTCTCGTCCTTTTTTTTACTTCTCAAACTACACTCACATTCTTGATGACTCAGACTCATAATACATGATCACGCAAGTTAGAACAAGTCATGTCTACCAGTGATCAGTATGGACTCCAATTCCAAGACGCATTGGGTCACATTCTCTTTTATCTCATATGTGATCAGATTCATGATCTATTCTCATACAAGTTAGAGCAATATCGTCTAGCGATGATATAGAATCTGATTACTATACACATTGGATTTTGTTGCAACACACATGTACACATTTACTAGTCAAAGTAAAACAAAAATACCCCCACTTAGATTTAGAGCATGTGACCGTTTGCCTTAAAAGGTGAATTTATCATTCATCTTATTTTTTTACTCTTTAGGTGCTCTTGTTTGTTGCTAGTTGTTCTTCAGTCTTGCTCGGTTTGTAAAAATTGATCCGATTACCTTTTGCTTAAGAATTCTAAATTATATGTACTCTGGATTGCTTAACAACACCCTCGCCTTCCTGCCTTTTAAACCCCAATCTACGCTTACTTTTTAAATATCATCTTACACAAAATGATTTCAGTAATTGCTAACTAAAAGCAAGAACACGTATGCATGCCTTTCAAAATTATACGTTACTAAAAGGATCAAGATGCTCAAGAGGAAGTGAATTGGACTAATTCTAAATTCTTTGCAATAATTAAGCCTTACACTTAGCCCACTTCATCCCTTGTACCTAGAATGTGTTTCTATTGATCTTCCGCATAAAAATTTAGCACCCTAGGTTCTAATCCTACTCTAGCATGGCAATTCTAGAAATATAAAGACAAGAAATGAATTGCTCAAATATAAATGCTTAAAGTAAAGAGAGGGAAAGAAACGCGGCGATGTTTTCCCGAGGTATCGGAGAGTCGCCACTTCCCACTAGTCCTCGTTGGAGCACCCGCGCAAGGGTGTAGCTCCTCCTCGATCCACGCAAGGATCAAATGCTCTCTACGGGCTGATTTTTGACACTCCGTCGTGGTGAATCGCCCACAACCGCTTACAACTTGACTTGGGTCATCCACAAGCTTCGCTGGATGATCACCAAGGTCCCAATCACCACCGAGCCATCTATGTGATGGCGATCACCAAGAGTAATAAGCACAAACTTTCACTTGACAAAGCCAAGCCTAATGAGAAGGGTGGATGCACACTTGCTACTATCTATGCACTAATAAGGTCCTTAATCTTGGATTCTCAAATCTCAATCACCTCACTAGGCTCTTACTTTTCCTTGCACTCCAAAGGTGTTTCTCAGCTGAACAAATGGGCAAGAGACCCCCCTTGAACGAGCCGTAACCTTTGACCGGACTCTGACCAACGCCCATTAACCTTTGACCGGACTCTGACCGTGTCAGAAAGAGCCGTTAACCTTTGACCCTTGAACGAGCCGTAACCTTTGACCTCCTTTAACGGCTCTTTTCCTTGCACTCCAAAGGTCTTTCTGACACTCCGGTCATTATACCCGCCACCGTATCAGAAAGAGCCGTTAACCTTTGACCGGACTCTGACCAGCGTCCGGTCAGCACTGACCGGACGCATTCGGTCAAGAAAAACGCTCTCTGGAATCTTACTGATGTTGACCGGACGCTATGGAGAAACTTGATATTAAAGGAGATCTCACATATACCGAGTACCCTATCAAGATCTCGGGAGTAGCAGAAAGAATCACTCGGAGTAAAATTATCAGAATGTGTAAGGTTTAGTGGAACAGGCATTTCGAGTATGAGGCAACATGGGAAAGAGAGGAAGATTTAAATTCAGAGCATCCCCATCTTTTTCAACCTTTCGAATCTCGGGGATGAGATTCATCTTAAGGGGGTAGGTTTATAACACCCTAAAAATCATTCTCAGAATTGGTAATTAATTTGGTTTTTATTTTATTTTTTCATGATTTATCTAGGCCAAATAACAATTTTTATGAATATCACAAACAAATATAAGGGTTTAAAAACATTTTTGCTGCATTCATGCTGGAGCATAAATTTTGTTTGAGTGTAGAGCTACAGTTGTGTGGCTTGAATTCAAACATTGTTTGAATTTGAGACAAGTTTGTAAAGTAGAAAAATAGAAAAGGTTTTTCTTTTTCTTTTTCTTTTTCTCCCTTCCCTCTCTTTCGGCCTAGAGCCAAAGCCAACCCAGCCTACTTCCCTCCCCCTCCTTCCTTTTTTCACGCGCGCCATAGCCCAACCGAAGGCCCACTCCGCGGCCTACTCGGCCTGCCCGACCACCTCCCCGCTCGGCCCAACCAAGCCGCTGCCATGTCACTCCTCCTCCCACTGCCGCCCCGTCCCCACCCGTCAGCGGGCCGCACCCCTTCCCCTACCTCTAGCCAAAGCGACCGTCGCCCGTTTCACCCTACCGGTATCTGCCGCCGCGGTAGTGGCCTTGATGGCCACTCAACCGCCCTCGGGGGCCGTAGTGGCGCACCTGCAGTCACCCACCGCCCTCCCGGACATATAAAGCTGAGGTCCCGACCTCCCCTTCCTTCTCTTTCTGGGTTCCACCACCCCACCGCCCTCCACCGCTTGGCTGCTATCCCCTATAGTCGCTACCCTCGTCGCCGCGTCGACAAGCCCCGAAAGGTGAAGCCACACCCACCCGTGGTGACCTCGTGCCCATTTCTTTTGTGTCGCGCGAGCAACAGCTCATCGGAGCTCCATTTCTCTCTTTGTAGATCGTCGCCGCCGCCCTCATCGTGGTGAGCCTCCTCGCCATCGCCGTGCTCCCCATCGTACTCGCCGTTGTCCCCGCATCGCCCCGGTGCCACCCGCGTCGTGAACCAAGGCCGGGAGCGCCATTTCGGTCGCTCTCCGATGAGCTCGGGCCCATCCCCATGGGCGCCGCTGCGAACCCCGCCGCTGGTCCACGGTGGACCGGTGGACCGAGAGCATGTGCACGGTCCACGGCGTGGCGCCGTGTCGGCGTCAGCCCGGTAGCCACTGCGCTCTTGCCCAAAAGCCCCTCCTCTTTTGGGGAATTAACCCGCAGTCCATCGTAGTTTAAGAAAGCTTAGATTTAGGTCCTGTTTTTAGCAGTTTAAACCCCGAGTTCTCTAGTGTTTGAAGCCGCAGTCCATAGCTGTTGTTTTTGTTTAGAGCCCCTCTGTTTTAGGTTTAATTACATTTTAGGCCCAGTTTTAGTGCATAGGCCCTAAGAAAAATGTATTTATTTACAAAAAAGTCCCTAAAATGGTTTTGTTCATAACTTTTTCATTTTAGGTCCGATTAGAGTGATCTACGCGCTCATGTGTTCATAGAAACGCGTGGATTAGTGTTATAAGTGTCTCTCTATATGTTTCTATTGCATGGTGTAATGATCTAATAGATATATATTTTCTTGCATGTGATGATTATCTGGATATCTTGCTTGGTGATGGATATACGTATAGAGGGCGAGGTGTTCAAGGAACAGGAGTTTGAGGAGCAGTACCAGGACCAAGCTTGTGAGCAAGGCAAGTATAGCCTATGGTTTCCTTGTTACCCAGAAATCTTTAATCACTTATTACATATGCATGTTTCTAAATTTGATATACCCTAAGGATTTGCCTAGAAATATTTGTTCTACATTCCTTGTTACCCATGGGAGGTTTTGCATATTAGAAGGATAAGTTTTGCTACGCACAACAAAGGCCTAATTAAAATTCTGACTAATGGATAAGTTTAACAATGGATAAAAGATGTTTTTAGCAACTGAAAGAGGGCTGGAGTATGGGCCTTTTTGTTACTCTAGTTGCTCTTCGTATGGACTCATACATAAAGCGGCCACCCAGGAGGTCCGTATAACCCTAGGGATCACATGGCTCTGATCTTAGTTGTATAACTAAGTTTTCTCTAGCTCGTTAGTGGTTACCAAAAGGCGCAAGAGGGGGCCTAGGTTACAGAATGGCTTCTTGCCTGTCAAGATGTGTGTTGGGCTGCGATCAAGGTGTGCCAGTCTTGAAGGGGTCTCCATTCACCTAGCTAATGAAACCTTGTGGCTACTAACTTGTTAGGGTAATTAGTGAAAGGTTTCGTAGTGAGACCCTGCCTACACACCTTGGAAATGTTAGGGGGTCGATGGTCCCTGGGCAAATGGGAATCACGACTCAAGGTGAAAGTGTACACACTCTGCAGAGTTTAATCAAACTGATATATTAGCCGTGCTCACGGACACGAGCGGCCTAGATCCTTTTTGTATAGCCAGATATGTGGATGGTTGGGAGATATCTTAATATTGATGCTTATAATTACTTTTCACATGGGAAAGGGGTTTCTCACTAAGTTAGTAACTTAGGTGCTAAAATAAAATGTGATGTACTAAAATGCTGACCGCTTTAGCCGTGTTAACCCTTTTGAGCCTTGCATCCCCATAGTTATACTTGCTAAGCATGGTGAGCTGACACTTGTTGTTGTCACCAATGAAAACCCCGGATGGGTACCAGATGGTGAAGGTTATGAGGAGTTTCCTGAGGATGTCCAGGACTATTGAGGAGGGCGTACCACCAGTTGGTGTCCCCATGGGATGGAGTTTTTATAGCTTTTCTACGTATCCGCTATAATAACATCGTTGGCAATGATGTGTAAGACATGACGATGAGATGTAATGAATTTATAATCGTTGTTTGTGCTATGATATCACTCAATTTGTATGTATATGTGGATTAGGACTTCCTGGGCCCAAATATATTTACTCCGCGGTTTTATTTATAAAACCAGGTGTTACAACGGGTGATGCCAATTAGCCGCTGAACCACCAAGTGAGCGGTCGACACAACGTTGACGTAGATTGGTGGCAACCAAGTGAACCTTGGAAGAAAATCATCATGTCAACATTGTCTTAATCATCTTCTTGGTGGTTTGCTTTCCGCGAAACACAAGCTTGTATTACTTTCATTTACATTGTGCTTGTGTAGTTTCTCTTGTGACTAGCTTAGCTTTAGTAGCTTGCTAGTTGCCTTCTTGCTTGTGTAGCATAGAAGTAGTTCCCTTAAGTGACTAATTTAGTTTTAGTAACCTTGTTAGTCACATTGCTTAGTTTGTGTAACTAAGTAATTTTTGCTCTCTAATTTGGCTTGTATAGCCTTGTTATTGAGAATTGCTAGTGAGCTTAGTGGCTTTGTGTTTTTGCTTCACTAGTTGTGTAGGAGCTCCCTCGGTTGTGTGAAGTACTAGTGCATAGGTTTGTGTGACCTTGCTCTAGAATTGATTAGGTGAGCTCTAGCTAGCCTGGCACCTTTGTTGCCTAATTAAGATCTTTTTAAGGTGCTTGTGAACTTAGATAGAGGGGTGTAGTCTTGGCTGGACCCATAGTTTTAATTCCGCATTTGTTTCGGTTAGCCGATGTGAGTAAGTTTAGAAAGTACTATTCACCTCCTCTAGTCCACCATCTCGACCGTACAACGGCGCAGAGGTCGGACCTTGGCTACGCGCGAGGTGCGGCGGAGCGCAACGTGAGTCATGAGGCATAAGCGGCGCGTGGCGCGAGGTGCGAGTGACGTGAGGCGAGAGTAGCATGAGGAACGAGGCCATAGGGGCACGAGGCACGGGGGCATGCGGGTCCATCCCGTTCGGCCGGATGGACACTCGGTTGAGAGCATTACCGTTATGTAGTAGTGTCAATTCCTTGACGGGTCTTAATTTCATGCAAATGACTACGATGTGAATGGTCATCTAGGCATCCAACTCGGCACTTTCACATTATTTTGGTTTGGCATGGTTGATGGGATTTGTGGCATTGATCGTATTTTCCATTTGCATCTTTGTGTCACCGGCTCATTGGATTCTAATCTCGTAATGACTGGGGAGTTATCCAGACTTCTGCTTTCAACTTGGAGAAGCTAGAGCAAATCGAAAGAGGTGTGCTTGCCTTGTGGATGTGTGGATTTGAGTCGCAACCATGGTAAAAATTTGATTCTAACCATTGCCCCCCCTTTGTTGCTAGTGCATCCAAGACCACAACAAATACATGGGTCAAAACAAGTTTTGTCGAAACAAGTGGGGCGTCCAGAATCTATCACGGTGTTGCACCACTATCTTTTGAGTCATTGGGACATGTATCATGTCGGAGTCCATTAGGAATGCGTCGGGGTCGAGAGGGGGTGTACGTCCTTTGTTTCCCTTTAGACTATGCATTCAGTAGTCGTCGTCCATGTTAGAGTTTGAGTTTTGCTTAGATTAATCTATCATTGAACAATTGCCGTTCATCGGTTTCATCATATTGTGTGCTTCCTTGTTCTTACTTGTTTTGTTTAATTTGGAGGCATATATTAGCCTTCTTGGCGACGTCCACCGAGAAATGCACAATTGATAACAAGAGGAGACAACAGTGGACCTAGAACTTTTTGGGAGCCCGAACGGTTTATTGGGCTACGTAGCTGAGTACACCTAATCTTCTTTGTACATGGGCTACACATTAATTAAATCCAGTGGAGTCCAATAGCGATGAGCCCTAGCGGAGGCCCAGGGTCACCGACCCTGGGTCCGCAGGTGAGAGGAGATGTGGCGTTGCATACAAAGTTTAGGTCTTTGCGATTCGAAACCGGATTGATGTGTCAAACCTCTAACAAATAGATAGTACATAGACCCGACGGAAGATAAAACATTCTTGTTCCCATCAAAGAATATGCCATTAGAGGCTCTAAATTTTCTCTAGTATACCTTTTTTATTATCTAGTGGCTAAAATGTAAATAAGGATACAGTTATGCTCCCAATTTAATAACATCTTTTTGCCTTTGGATAAAAAAGAATCCTGGTAGCAGTTTATAAGCGCATCAGTAACCAGCGTAGCGTAACCACAAACAGGCGAACTGAAGATAACGGAAGAAGGTGGAGAAACCCACCAAAGATTGCGTTGGCAAGAGGTCGCGAGTCGATAAAACCTGCGGCCGTCCTGCACAAGAGCACACGGTTTGAAGTCTGCTGACTTCCCAGCCCTAGCCTGGTAGTGGTTTACCTGATGTCACGTACACTACATAAAAATAATTGGTAGCAATGGGGCTTTTTTAGGGACGGCTGGCATTGGAGCAGCCCCTACAGTGGCATGCTCGGGCTCCAGCACAGTAGCCGCCCTATAAATGCGTTGATTTGTTGGGGTGGCTGGTATGTAGAGGCGGCTATTACCAGCCGCGCCGCCTTGTCAGGTGCATTTGTAGGGGTGGCTTCTCCTTCACAAGCTTCTCTTCCTCCTCTCTCTCTCTCTCTCTCTCTCTCTCTCTCTCTCGTGTTTGCTCTCTCGCTCTCCTCCCGACGGTGGCAGGGGTGACGGTGGGCACCTGGCGTCCATGTGTGGCGCCCACCATCCTCCTCCTCCTCCCTAGCTGGTGGTCTTTGCTGGCGAGGCGGCGGCCCCCTGCCAGCGGTTGGGGCCTGGCCTCTCCTCTCCCACATCCTGCGTATGGAAGCTCGTCAACGCTTTGTCCCTCGCTCATCTGCTCGTGTGCTACATGTGCTACTGAAACCCTAGTCAGCCTGCTTTTTTCGGCGGTGTGTGTCTTGATGTGTTCATTCTACTGGTTCAATTGTTGATCAATTTGATTAGTTTATTGTTTGTTCTATGAGTTTGTATTCTGTTTACTTGGGTTCAGGCCTTATTTCATACCTGTGCAATTGTGCCTAGATGTATTCGATGTGTACTAATCCTGCAATACGTGCGGCGTTGGCGGATGATAACTTTGACCAGGTATGTATTGATGCGCTCATTTAATTGGTTTGTTTAATTGTTGATCAATTTGGTTAGTTCATGGTTTGATCTATGAGTTCGTATTTTATTTTGGTGGCTTTTGTGTTCAATTTGAAATGTAATCGATCCTGCGAAATCATCAGTTTATGGTTCGAACTGTGAATTTGTATTTTGTATTAGTGGGTCCAGGTTCAATTTCATACCTATTCAATTTTGACTAGGTATATTAAATATGTGCTTATCCCGCGATCCAGTACCCTCAGGCTAACTTCATTTTTCTGCATCTATCATATAAATAAGGGCTTCATGGTCTGCCTCTGAATCCTCACAAATTCAAGATTCATAATTTTGGAGTGACGGTAACAAATGTTTTGCAGGATTGGCACTACGTATCAAAGTCAGGATATTGAAGAAGGCACTACCTGTTACCTTGCCCTTGCCGTGCATTGGTCCGGTATATTTTCCCTAACTGCAAATTCTATTGCAAATCCATATATAATCATCACGTCTTCTCAGCTAGCAATGCATTGGTTTAGTGCCAAATGTTTAAAACTCACAACTACCGATGAATTGTTTTTCTACACTTTTAAGTAATATGAACCAGCCATCCTTATTATTATACTTTGCAGTGCTGATTGAGCCATCAAATGTATGATTCATTTTCCTACTTAAGTCTGTAGGGAATTGCTAGCCTTACTTACCAATATATTTTATATATCGGATTGTCATTGCTGAAGACACCAATATTATGTACATGATATACGAGTGCTCAAACTTTTGGGCCCATGTTTTTACAGGATAGTTAGCCGATGGTAGAATAGATTTGTTGTTGAAGCTTAGTGCTCCACAGGTTCCTTTCTGCCATTCTTTTCTTTTTTAGATCCAACCCATAAATAGTACTGCTTACTGAAAGTTATAGTGGGTAAAGAAACTGGTACTATTTTAAATGTTCAGGACCTTTTTTGGATGCCTAGATGGTTTGCCAATTCATTTAGGTGTTCCCTTTTTCACTGAGGATGTATGAGTCGGCCATGGTTCTCAATATATACAAATTCATGTGAATAAAGTGCCCCCCTTCTCTTTGTGTATGTTGCTTTTTTGGGTTCCCGCAAATATTCTTAGTTATTATTCCAAATCATTTTTGGAATGGTAATGAAACTGGTACTAAGCAACCGGTTGGCCTTGCTGGACATCTTCTTCTGTTGGTGAGTATTACTATTTAGGATTCATAGCAAATGTAGGTGCTTCTCAAGGCCCGTTAGATGTCAATTCATGAATATATTCTCTGGATTCTGTTATTATCAACGTAAATGCGCTTTCCTAACCTATTCCACGTATCTCTGGTGTGACAAAAAAAAAATCAGCCTCTGTCTATAAACTGGATATGGTTGCTTCCTAAAAAAAATTTCGCCTGCAGTAAATGATAAACTTGGTAGGATCACGTAAAGTTAGTGCTACATTTACATACTCTACTATTTAAAATTGTAGCTGAATCTATTTTATCGGCCTTCAAAATTCCCAATGCAAATAGATTAATGAGTTACATGCTCTACTCTTGCTATTTCAGTAGTTTTGATGCTGTAATTTTTATAACTAATAATAGACATGCCTTCCTTACATACTTATTATAGCATTAGGTTGAGTGAAGAACACTATACAATTAACAATTCCTTCTTTATAAATAAAGATAATTTCATGTTTCCATAATTGTTGTGCATAAGCATCGTCTTTTTGTTGGGCTCTGCCGTTAAAAGAACATATTCTGAGGCCTTTCCTAATCGAAATGTGCCAGGGAGTGCAAGCAGCCTCTCATGAATGGTGATATAATACATTTTCGAATTGGAATTGGAATGCTCTTGATCAATTTTGCTTTGGCTTTTGCTGCACTTCTTGCAACTTGCCCATCTCTCAGTTTCCATGGTTTTGGCTTCCCCTAGATCTATCTTCTATCTCTGTGTTTACATGGAACTATCTACATGTACAGATCAAGGATCCTATAAGTGTATATTCTGTACATGTTGTGTATACATGCTAAACGATTCAGTTTTTCATGCAAACTTTTGACCTGACAGGTATTTCTTTTATGCCCACCAGATACAACCATGTGTGTGTGATGCGTGTTCATTTACTTGCAGATTTTATTTGGCTGTCTGCTTACCTAATAACAGCGGTTAAGCAGTTTGAATGACCACTCTTTTTTATTCCATGTTTAAGAATATTAGAAGGCTTCCCTATTATACAAAATTTCATCTGTATTCACTTCTTATCTTGCAACCAGTTAACACTGTATATTGATTCCTGTTCTGAATTGTCGCGTTTATCTCAAAAATATTAATCGCTTGACTGCTTTTTGCAGGCTAATCACACAATCCATCAGCCCAACACATGGGTTCTCTTCATTAGAGGTACGATGTCATCTAAATAGGCCATCCCTACCCATTTAAGTCGCCAACTGCTCTGATCATCTCAGCTCCAACAGATTCTGAATGATCAGGTATACATCCTGCTCTCTCCCATTTAACTCTTGACGAGAAGTGATGCATTAAGGGTTAATTACAAGCTATTAGTTCGGGTCGAATTTGAATTGTAAATTTGAATTTCTTTTACGAAAAAATATACTGTAGGGGTGGTTCTAGACTGAACTGCTCCTACAAATAGGTATTATAGGGACGGCTGGTACTACAGCCGCCCCTACAAATCGATTTTGTAGGGGTGGCTCGGCTAGTGTTACCAGCCGCCCCTACAAATTGATTTGTAGGGACGGCTGATAATACCAGCCATCTCTACAAATCGATTTGTAAGAACGATTTAGAAACATCCCTACGAATACATAATTTATAGAGACGATATGATATAAGTGGCTAATCAAGCCGTCTCTACAAAACCTCACCAGCCGCTCCTACTAATCCTGTCTGTGCTGGTGGTATCTATCTATCCCCCTTGGTCCCTTGGCTCTCCAGACCGCGATGAGGCCGGCGAGATCTCGGGCGCGTTGTTCGTCTGTATAGTGCCGTGGTGCCGTGGTGGTGGGCGTCACGGCACTCTAGTAGTCTAGTTCAAACAGCACTTGTACTGATGTCATGTGATGTCTAGCTGCTTGGTTAATCGATCATATCCACCAACTGATCTTCTCCTTCCACCTCGCTCCTGCAGGCTAGGGTACACACACACGCACGACGCACACCCCCCCTTGTTGCATTTTATTCTCTGATGACCTTGCATCAAGGGAAAATGGAAGCGCCAATGGCAGGTTGATCTAGCGAAGCGACGGCCATGTCGTCGTACCCTCGTAGGAGTAGGAGTACTTTGCACGGTGGAGACACGCTGCGTGCTTGCCTGTCCACCTACACTGAATGGTGGCAACACTGTTTTGTGAATGAGTGAGCAAGGGCTGCCACTGGGACAGGGAGTCATGGACCGCGACGTTTTCACCGGGGAAGCGGCGAGAACAATGCTCGTCGTACGTCAGGGGACAACAGTCAATAATGAGACGATGGCAATTATACAGTAGCTGGGCACCGTAGGAGTGAGATATTTTGTAGTAGCATCTCACACACCTGCGAAATGTGATCCTGTGGGCGTTGTGATCAAATGCCCGGGTTTGTCTAGATGCAATGCAGAGCTCCACCCTTCCACCAACATGCTGATGGCAAGATCCTAGATTTAATCACGCATAGGACCATACGTTTTGAATGGCGTTATTATGGTGTTTGTCCACTTCTAAATTAAGCTCCCAGCGGAAAGTCAGTGCCACGCTTTCTACATAGCAGTGCTGTTTTCCTTTCGTTTTTCTTCTGTATATGCACGCATAGCATATGGTGCTAGGCTAGGAACTTAATTAACAAGCTACTACAGCACTAATGTGTTTAAACTTCTGTCATAATAACAGAATTCCTTTGACTTGATTAGGACGTTATTAGACTCCGTGCCACTGCTGGCGCTACGCGGAGTAAAAACGAAGCCTGCCTGTCGACGCTGTCGTGAGAGATTCAGAGAACTTGTTGGCGGATGGGTTGAACAATGTACATGACAGGCGATGCCGATACATTCATACTCGCCCGGTTTCACGGTTGACGCCGCCCGAAGAACTGGTGATCATCCAAGGGACCACCCCCCTAACCCTAATTCGTGGCTGATATGAATGCCCGCCGCCCATCACCACTCGGCAATTAGCGACGGTGCAGGGCGACGCAACTGCTGTTCCAAACGACATTAATGGTGACGGAAACAGAAGGGGTTTCAGCAGCTTGCCGCAGTGGAAGTAGCATCTTGGAGCATACTATACTACTCCTATACCAGAGGCATCATATACGGAGTACATGGTTTCGAGATGTGTAGTGCGTGCGTCCAACATTTCGGGCATGCCTGATCTGGACAAGCGAACGAAGCCGATGCGCGTACCTGTCACGGGCAGCGGAGTGTACAGGACGTTCGATGGTCGTTCGCGCCACTGTGCTCGCTTGACTGATCCAGGTACAGAGGATCCTTTTCTAACACGGGTACGCCGGGCGATCAGCATTGACGTCTCCATTAAGCCATTAAGCACGCGCAAGAACAAGTAGATGCAGGCCAGGGCGCCTGCTTCTGCTTGGAAGGGATGGCCAAAACAGCAGTGGGGCTGGTGCAACGCACTGGTACTGGTACCTACCATGAACAGGGCAGGCAAACAGGATGCCTTGAATGAGCGAGTCCAGTCCCATCGCGTTTTCAGCCAAGATGAGCAGTTTTTTTTCCTCACGCAGCTAGACTGTTGCTCCCTGCAGTTTCCGCTGCCTCGGCCCTCGACGAAGCCAATCATGCCGTGCTGCGTTCCATCCACGGCTGGTCTGTCTGCCCGTTTCGCACGGAGGGAAGTGGGGGCGAGCGCTGCTGGTTTCCAACGGTAGGGCAGCGGACGAGGCGCCGGGTCTTTTGTTGTTGCGGGAGATCGAAGCTCAGCAGCCAAATAAACTGAGACGGCATGGCTGAACCCAACGGAGGATCCAGACATCCCAGTGGCGGGACGCGGGAGGGAAAGAGGGCTCTCTGCGTGAAGAACCATCAGGGCTGCGACTGCGAGGACCTCGCTCGGATGCATGCATGATGTGGCTTTCGCAAGGCGCGCCAGTGCGGCCCAGACCGGAGAAGGGTTTCGAAAAGGGGCCTGGTAGACAGGGGCGGATGGGCGTCGCCAGTCGTGATGGATAGAGGCCCAAACGAATTCTGCACGGCCCGGTATAGCTAGCGGAGTCAATCTAGCTCGAGCTGATTGCAGCGCTGAGGTGTTGTTGTCTGATGGGTTGGAGCCTCGGAGTGGATCATGCTCCGACCACCTCCTGCCCGATGGGCTGCGTTTTCTCTCTTTTGGGCTGGCCCTTATTTTGTTGTTGTTGAATTGTTTCGAAGTGTTAAATAGTGCTAGTTGTTGAGTCCTGAGATTTTTTTTTAGGAAAAAGGAATTTTATTACAGACCAGACAAAGAGTTTTGCACACAAATCAACTGAAAGAAGAAGAAGAAGAAGAAGATAGTGATGATGAAGAAGACTGATGAAAGATGAACCCTCTTCTCCCTCAAATCAAAGCCAAGGTCAGACACCATACTGGTTAGGATCGGAGTTACATGTACTTATTTTGGGTCAGCTGACTCCGATCCTATAAAATTTGGTAAAACCAATCCAAATTCACATGTTACCAGGAGATTGAACTGATGATTAGTGGAGTTAATTAACCCGGTGACTCTAGTACTATTCTCTCGCGCCCTAGTGCTGGTGACGGTTTACTTCGTTGCGTGTTGAGAAGGAAGAAGGTAGCGGAGTAGTATACATTTTGTTGACAGGTACAACAGATGGGCACATTGTCCACCCAGGTCAAGCTAAGCGTTTGGGTACGAAGGAGGAGAAGGCGCTGAGCCGCTCAATGGCTGCGCCGCTGACGGGAGGGGCCAAGGAGACAGCCGAGCCGATCGACCGGCGTAGGGCGTGGTCGCGTGGGGCGTAGGTTGGGCGAGCTCTCGCCGGTGACGTGTGGAACAGCGCAGAGAAGTTGCACGTGCAGCCTGACAGCCGAGGCACCGCTACGGTACCAGTACCACCAGCATGTCCGCCCATGCTGCTGACTCGTCAGCCATGGCGTGCGCAAACTCTGGCCAAGAAAGGACGGCACACTAATGTACTAGTATATTGTACGCATACTATACTGCAACAGAAATACTTGTGGCGTGTGTTTGGCAGCTGAGCCCCAGATGGATCGAGTCGTCAGGGACTATCGGAAGCGCTAGCTCCTCCACCTTTCTCTGACGCCATAGCATGGCCCATACAAAAGCCCCATCGTACTAGTACGTAGGAGGAGACCGCACCGCACCGGGCGCGATCCACGCACGCTGCGCACGCAAAAGGATTCTGCCACGGTCCCTGCCCTCCCGGTCCCGGCGGCGCCCGTCGTCCCGCCCTCCCGCCTCCCGCCTCCCGCCTCCCGCGCCAGCCCGCGCGCTAGGCGCTACGCGCCAGGGATGCCCACCCGGGACCCGTCAGCCTCGGCGCGGAGCGTATATGCAGGGAACAGCTGCGCGCCAAGCGCAAGGCGACGCCTCGCAAAAGCTCGCCCCCCGGAGGCGTGCAGCGCGGGTCGCCGTCGCCCCGATGGGTGCCCGACCGACCCGTCGTCGCGCAGCACGGCTCTCGCGTCTCGCGTCTCAGCGCACGCCATTCCCGTCCAAACGATGCAACCCCCGGCCCGGGGCCGTTAGCTTCGTCGCCAGACCGCATGATGAGTCCCCTCGCTCCCTGCTGCCTGCCGCCTGCCTCGCGCGCCCGCCCTGTAGTAGTGTAATGGTACTGCGTACGTGCGGCGTGTAGCGTGTACCGCCCATCCTCGATCGGTCCCGGCGCCCCGGTCCCCGGAAGGAGGAGGAGCAGAGATCCATCGTCGCTGCGCCTGCGCGGGTTGGATCGGAGGGGACACCGGACACTCGCTAGTCGCTGCCGAATGCAATGCACGCATGATTGCCCTGCCCACGGAGGGGATGCCTGAGTGACGGTGCCATCCCCTGCCCGCCTCGCTGATGGCTCATCAGCGTCACCTTTTTCTGTGGAACAACAGCACGCTGTGCTTGGATATGGAAATGCAGGTCGGCAGGGCAGGGGATTTTCCTCCAGGCAAGCAACGAGGCCACGGGGATTTTCTATCAGTTGTGGGGCGAAGTATATTTTTTGGAAGAAATTTGTGGTTGGTTCATTGGTTGTCTCCGAGAGGGATTAATGGGCATAGCATAAGGGCCATGAAGGATAGTAGGTGTCAGGTGACAGGCCGGGACACCCTCTGTGACTGTGAACGAAGTGAGTGGGCCTGTTAGACACAGTGCAACAGCATGATAAGCGCAGTGGTACTGTTACGCATCACCGATCATCATCTCATCCGTATCGTCGTTGGGTTTAGCCTTCTCATTACCCTCAAGTAAATTAAAACTGACGTGTGAGGTTCTGAGGCATATTTTTCCCAATGCAAGGAAACTTTAGCAAGGCATGGGATCAAGAGTACTGGAACAGCAAAGGAGTGACGCACCCGTACCCAATCGGGTGTCTAATTTCTTTGCAGTATTCGTACGGTGCCATCAGAATTCATGCATTATTTCACCCGAGAATTTCATGATCACCTCCACAGTACAGCTACTAGTCTTGTTGTTTCAGGTAGTTTCGTTTCAATCAATCAACCAGGGTGGTACGATCAATGATACTGTCGACGAAACCAACGACCTGATGAGCATCTTATCATCAGGACTTATTAAACCCGATCGCCTTGGGTCTGCTGTGTGCAACACATGCTACGCACGCAACGCAACCACCAAACAAGCAGGGCAGGGGCACCCAGGCCATCAACACAGTGACCAGCATGCACACAGAATCGTTTGCGCTAGCTAGCTTGATCTGACTATGGATCAAATGCAATATCAAATCTGATTAATCCTGCCTCTATTACCAAGTACCTAGCTAATAAGCTTAAGCTAGCTAGCTAGCTAGCTACACAAGCTAGTGAAGCGACTGAACTGATACACCAGCCACATGCAGTCAATATAATCAACTCAGTCATCGATTACGACCTTGACAATTGTATTTTGTGTGGTTAGGTTATACAAATGAAAAGGAATACCGATGGACGATGCATAGAACCACCAGCAGCCACGACAAGATATATAATAATTGAGATGCATGGATCAGCAAGTTATGACATGACACGTCCCTTTCTGACAAACAGTGACGCAAACCTTCGTTTGAGCGTGTTTAGTTCTCCGAATTTGGGAATTTAGGCTACTGTAGCACGTTCGTTTTTATTTGGCAAATAACGTTCAATCATGGACTAATTAGGCTCAAAACGTTCGTCTCGTAATTTCTAACCAAACTGTGCAATTAGTTTTTTTTCCGTCTACATTTAATGCTCCATGCACGTATCGCAAGATTCGATGTGATAGGTACTGTAGCACTTTTTTAAATTTTGGGTAGCAACTAAACACGCGTGAAAAGGAGCAAGCGCGCAGCGCAGTGCCTAAACATCCACACATGCACACACATGTACGCCCGCGCCCACACGGCCAGAGGGCACGTAGCACAGGTTATTAGTGCTCTGGTAAAGTTAAACCAGCTAGTTTTGCAATAGGAAACCGTGATATGCTTACAGGTAGCACTGGACAGAGATCATGCATAGAGTCTGTAGTGTTTGTTTTCCCCCTCTGGCTGTCTGGCATAACATATGATGATTTGGGCCTACGACTCTTGCATGCATACTTGACCTCATTTTTAAAACACCGTACCATACATAGAATATATATAATCAGGTTAATAAAGTGTTAAACCTACTCACCGAAAAGCCTCGACTTGCTCCAACAGTACAGTCGTCGTCCAACTGTTCCGAGTAAAAAACAGAATCCATGAATCAGAGGCGGTAGTGTTGTTTAAGCCAACCTTAACGCTTCATCTGGCTGGTCGATTGGTTGAAGCACTAAACCATGCTTCGCCCGGACACTAGAACCCCTGCAACCAAACAACAGAAAGCATCAAAGTGACTCTCAACCCCTACACGCCCCACCAAAACCCCCCGGGGTTAAACAAAGAACCGGAGTTGGAACGGTTCACCGCCTTGGGGGTGCTCCTGTCCCAATCCATGACATCAAACAAGGCAAAGATAAACATTGAGGAACAAGGAGGACTCGGACAAGGAGAGCCAGCAACCCCTTGAAAAATAAAAGGTTTCAAGGCCCCCACTGGCTTCCATGGCAAGAGTTAGAGGACAAAGACCATCGCAAAATCCTATATGGCCCATATTCCCATCCACGATCTCGCGCCAAGCGCTAGCCTCCACGCTGGTTTGTACTACCTCCCCGCCCTTACGCAGCCACCTTTTAAAAGTGGCGCCTCAGCCTTCACATCCAATCACCAAACCCCCTACTACACTACACCACTCTCCTCCACCCTACCCCGCGAGGCCATTTCCCCCTTGGACTTTCCATGCCTCACCCTGATTCCCTTTCCTTCTCCACTGCAAATTGCTATGCCAATAAAGTGGCCTGGATTGGATCCATTGGAGTTGGCACAGAAACACATGCAATCAGTGTGTGAGTGCGTAAGTGCAACAAGAGGACACCACGCCCTTCCCCCTTATATATACCCCCCATCTCAGCTCAGATCAGCCACGCACCTTGATCAGCCCTTCGCGGTTACCTGCTTGCTAGCTCCAAACAGATAGATCGACACACCAACATACAACCCCGGCCCTTCACATCAGTCTACCCAACAGCAGCTGGCAAGCGAAGAAGCTGCTAATAGCTAGCCCCTGCTAGTAGTGCCTTGCACCAAACACGTGCTAACCTCTCCAGTCTCCAATGAGAAGGCACAGCGGCAGCGAGGCCTCCCCTTCCATCATCCACACATCTTCCATAGCTCTCCTTCAAGAGAGGTTCAGAAACCTGCAGAAGGTGAAGGAGATGAGAGAAGGAAGGGCGTTGCAGAGGGTGCACACTACTGATACCGACCGCACCGGTTCGTCGTCGTCCCTGTCGTCGGCTCTCAACCTTGGTCTCCAAACCGCCAACAGCAACGAGCAGCCGAGGTGGTTCTTGCACCCGGACTTGATCCGGCCGTCTAGGCCGCTGCGCGGACCCGCGTACCATGGGCTTGGCGCCAACGGTGTCCAGACGTCGCCGCCACCGGCGAGCTCATGGGGAGGAATGCAGAATTCAGGCTATAGGGCTGATGTAGATGTCGATACCTCGCTTCATCTGTAATCTGCTATAAGCACGTATGGCCTTGCTGTTCTTTCGTTATTTTGTATGGCTTGTCAGTTCCAGTCTTATTTGCAGTACTTCTGTCGGCCTTGTAACTTCTTGGGTATTTTACTATAATATGAGGCTTCCTAGATATATATCTGCATCATATCTGAAAGGTATTTATAGCACTTAATTAATTAACAGACATACACGAAGTATGGAAAAGGATATTGGTAGTTCGTGGTATGCTAATAAGTACAGTGAGCAAAAGTGAAAATAACATCGAAGGCACATCCACTACTTTGAAGGCTGTACTATACATTTCGACAATAATGCTAACAAGATGTGGAATACTAAAAGCTGTTCAGTCAAACACGAAAAAGTACTGTAGTAAAAGCCTTTGCAGTTGCATATTTTGATGGGAACATGATTATTGCAATTTTTTCAATCATACACGGTAGCATTGTACAGTGATTAAATATAATTGTAATTCCAAATGTAATAATCATGTAATTAGGCAAACAAGTTCTAGCTTAAAATATTCTTAGACGCATGCTTAACTAGTTAATTACATCCATGCCAAGAGGAAACATCACATGGGCTTACTAGAACTGACATGCCACTTTAAGAATGTACTGCCTCTTCATCAGAAACTGAAGTAGATCACGGACAGTACGTGTGAGTCACCAGTTCGGTGCTGTCCACTCTATTTAATAGGGTGTGCCCACATCAGAAATAGTACGTGCTGCACAATGAAAAAGGTTTAATGCAACGTGATCAGGAAAGAAAGGTCACGGATAGTGCATGAGCCGCCAGCTCTACTGGCCACGTATTTGATATTGTGTGCAAGCTGCCACATGTACGGTAGCACAAAGTTCATCAGCAATTTAACAAAACAATGCAAGTAGATGCATCTTACGTACGACCATTATTTGAGAGCGTTGAGTCCTCAAATCAAGTACCTCTCTTCATCTTTTCTCGTGTCCTTTTGCAGACTTGATTGACCGAAAGAAAATGCAATTGACAGCTAGGGTCCACAATGATAGATAAGCCTAGTGCATAAAGTATTTATATCTTACTTTTGCTGACTTTTAGTTTTCGTGGCTTTCCAAGCCTAGGGTTAAGAATATGCTCAGCATCCACTTTAATAGTTAGAATATGCTGTAGCAAGTGGGAGTCCCCTTTGCCTATAAAGAGCAAGGGAGTGTCATCGTAAAACAGGTCATTGCATTTCCATTCAATCCAAACGGCCAAGGACCCAGCTGCCCTCTGGTAGTTCCAAATCCGAATCTAAGATCCAATCAGGCTAACAATCTGGTATCGGAGCCAAGAGGGTTCTTGAGTGAGCGAGCGCCATGTCCACCGCCAGCCAGATCGCGAGAGCGCCAGCAGGCCACCATGAAAGTGCAGAGCCGACGATCGCGCGATGATGCGCCTTGTCGCACAGCAGGCAGGCGGCTCGTACCAAGCCATGTAGTCATGGCCCAGAATACAAGGCCGAGATGGAGCGGGAACCGAAGCCAGCTGGAGGATCGTGTAGCCCGACCGGGCGCCGCCACCAGTCGCCGTCACCAGAGCGGCGTCATGGTCGGCGCGGCCGCTCCCCGGTGCTGCAGACGGTCTACCGCGACTCCAGAGCAGGAACGCCGTGGTCGATGCTCACCAAGTCAAACTACCACAAGTGGAGCCTGCTGATGAAGGTCAAGCTGCAGACTTGGCGGCTGTGGAAGGCGGTTCACGTCGGCGGCGTAGACTACGACAACGATCGCCGGGTGTTGGAGGCGTTGTGCGCCGCCGTCCCCACCGAGCTCTGTGCCTCCCTCACCAACAAGGCTACGACAAAGCTGGCGTGGGAATTGATCACCGCGGCACGCATCGGCGGAGACCGTGTGCGCCGAATGACGTTGCGGCGCCTCCGAGGGGAGTGGGATGGCCTCGCCTTTCAACCTAGTGAGAAAGTCGAGGACTTTGCCCTTCGTCTTACCAATCTGATGGAGCAGATGGCGCGCAACGGCGACACCGACCTCATGGAGGAGCTCACGGTGGAGAAATTCCTCCGTTGCATGCCAAAGAGGTACGCGCAGATCGTCAATTCGATTGAGACGCTCCTTGACTTCGAGCAGCTCATCGTCGAAGACATCACCGGGAGGCTCAAGGCCGTGCAAGACCGCGAGCAGGCGCCAAACTCTGAGCAGGGCACCACCGGAGGCAAGCTGCTGTACACGATGGAGCAATGGCGCGCCTTCGACAAGAAGGAGGGAGGATCCAGTTCGTCCGGCTCCAAGGAGCGTCGCCGGCATCCATGAGGCGGCAAGAAGGAGGAGAAGGGACCCCGAGGCTAGGTCGGCGTGATGGCTGTGCCACCGGCGAGCTTAAGGTGACCCGGGATGACACCTGCAACAACTGTGGCAGGACTGGCCACTGGGCCAAGGACTACCGCCTTCCTCCTCGCCACGGTGGGTAGGCTCACGTGGCGTAAGTAGAGGAGCAGGATGCCACCCTGTTCCTGGCGCACGGGTGAGTCGAGCTGTAGCAAGACACATGGGAGGGGGTGAAAGGTCCAAGCTTTCCCCTTTCTGGGTCGGCTGGCTCCGTTGAGCTCCACCTCGATGAACCACGCGCCCACGTCTTCCTCAGCAAAGGTGCTGCCGATGACAAGATCGATGGCTGGTACCTCGACACCGGTGCAACACATCACATGACGGGTCGGCATGAGTTCTTCTCTGACTTAGACTCCGACGTGAAGGGCTCCGCCAAGTTCGATGACGCCTCCGCCGTCGAGATCAAGGGCGTCGGCTCGGTCATCTTCAAGGCCAAGACGGGGGAGCACCATCTTCTCACCGGGGTGTACTACATCTCGGCCTCGAAGAACTCCATCATCAGCATCGGACAGCTGGACGAGAACGGCTCACGGGTGGAGATTGAGGACGACGTGCTATGTATCTGGGATAGAGGCCGTCGTCTTCTCGCCAAGGTAAACTAGGGAAGCAACCACCTTTATGTGTTCCATGTACAGGTGGTGCACACCCTCTGTCTTGCCGCGCGCCGAGATGATGAGGCGTGGTGCTAGCACGAGCGCTTCAGTCACCTTCATTTCGAAGCCCTGAAGCAGCTCGGCAAGAAGGAGATGGTCCGCGGCATGCCCTATGTCGACCACATCGAGCAACTCTACGACACCAATGTGGTGACCAAGCTAAAGCGTAGGCCCTTTCCGCGTCAAGCCTCCTACCGCGCCACCGAGCAGCTCGAGCTGGTGCACGGTGACCTCTGCGGTCTAGTGTCACCGGCCATCCCTAGAGGTCGGCGCTACTTCCTACTGCTCGTCGATGACGCCACCCGCTATATGTGGTCCGTGTTGCTTGATTCCAAGGCAGCAGCTGTGGATGCCATCAAGCACACCAGGTAGCCGTGGAGAAGGAGTACGGCCGCAAGCTCCGGGTGCTCCGCACTGACAACGACAGTGAATTCACGACAGCTGAGTTTGCGGCGTACTGCGCTGACAAGAGGATTCAACGCCACTACTCTGCACCCTACTCACCGCAGCAGAATGGTGTGGTCAAGCATCGTAATCAGACGGTGGTGGCAGCGGCGCGCGCCCTCCTCAAACAGCACAGCATGCCAGCGGTCTACTAGAGAGAGGCTATGATGACCACCGTACACTTGCTCAACTGCTCTCTAACTAGTGCACTCGATGGCAAGACACCGTATGAGGCCTGGCACGGGCGCAAGCTGGCGGTCAGCTACCTATGCATGTTCGGCTGCCTCACCTTCATCAAGGAGCTGAACCACGTCAGCAAGTTCGACGATCATAGCTCGTCGGGGGGTCTTCATTGGCTACGCAGAAGGGGCTAAGGCCTACCGCGTGCTCACCCTGGCGACACAGCGCGTGCACGTGGCACGCGATGTTGTGTTCGATGAAGGACGTGGCTGGGCATGGGACAAGGCGGTGGATGACGGGTCGGCGACCGCGCTTCGTCACTTCACCGTCGAGTATGTGTGGGTTGGAGGTGTTGAGGAAGCACAAGGTGCATCTTCATCAACGTATGGGTCTTCATCACTAGCTCTGACCTCTTCACCAACTCTGCCTCGTTCACCAAATCCGGGGGAGCTCAGTAGCCCATCAGCGGTGGTCGGCAGTACATCGGTAGCAGCTCCAACCTCTCTAGCGCTGCAACCGACCTCTCTGACCTCTACATCATCGCAGCCGATCTCTCCAGCATACCAGATGACCTCCTCGGCATCTTCTACCTTGCTTGCTATGACACCAGTGCACGTAGGGCAGCCGGAGGTCGAGTACGCCACGCCGCTAGAGGATGATGAATATCGCCTGGACGTCTACTACGACGATGAGCCTCTGCGATACCGTAGGGTGGGAAGCATCCTCAGCGACTAGTCTTCACTAGACCAGCCCGAGAGGCTCTTCGCCCAGCTTCATCTGACGCACGTCGATGAGTCGACCAGATACGCTGAGGCACAGGGTGATCCGACGTGGCGGGCGGCGATGGAGCAAGAGCTCAAGTCTGTCGAGCAGAACCTCACCTGGGAGCTGGTGCCACTGCCTGACAGCCACCGCCCTATCACCCTAAAGTGGGTGTTCAAGCTCAAGAAGGACGAGCTAGGCGCGGTGATCAAGCACAAGGCACAGCTGGTGGCGCATGGCTTCATTCAGCGGGAGGGGATCGACTACGACTATGCCTTCGCCCCCGTGGCACGCATTGAGTCAGTCGGTGTCCTCCTCGCCCTGGCGGCCCAAGAGGGGTGGCAAGTCCACCACATGGACATGAAGTCCGCCTTCCTCAACGGCGACCTCAAGGAGGAGGTCTACGTGCGCTAGCCACCTGGCTACGCCATCGCTGGAGAAGAGGGGAAGGTGTAACGCCTGCGCAAGGCACTCTATGGCCTGTGCCAGGCACCGCGCGCCTGGAACACGAAGCTCGATGCCACACTCAAGAAGATGGGCTTCAAGCAGAGCGCGCATGAGGCGGCGGTGTACCGGTGGGGCAGTGGACGCAACGTTCTACTGGTCGGCATCTACATCGATGACCTCATCATCACCGGCGCTGAAGAGCAGAAGGTGGAGGTGTTCAAGGCGCAGATGAAGAAGGCGTTCGACATGAGCGACCTCAGCCTCATCTGCTTCTACCTTGGCATCGAAGTGCGCCAGGACGTGTTGGTGTTTCGAACAAACACCGGCAGTGAATTTATAATTGATGCACGTTAGGCCCGGATGGTGTGCTAAAGGACACAAGGTTTATACTGGTTCGGGCCGAATGTCCCTACGTCCAGTCCACTGCTGCTGCTTGTATTATTAGCACCAAATATGGTTCATAGTAGGGAGTACAAACGGTCGAGAGAGGGATGGGTCCCAGGTCTCTGATGGAGGGGTCGAAAGGATGCCAAGGGCCTGGCAGCGACTTGGCTGTGTGTGCGTGGAACAGAAGGCTCTATGAGCTCATCTGTATGTGAGTTGTCCGTTGAAAGTCGATTTGTTCGGTCCTCTCCTTCATAGGGAGCCTTGTCCTCCCTTTTATAGACGAAGGAGGAGTAGGGGTTACAGGTGAAAAATACCAAGGGTATAGAAGGTCCTTCGAAGGGCTCGGGTCTTCCTTTTCCTCCAAGCCAGCCACAGACATGACCAGTTGGTGTCAGAGGTTGGCAGGTTCGCCGGGTACTTGTGTGCTGATGATGTTGCGTTCTGCAAGTGGTCACATCCCATCCCGCCTGTGCGGGCGACGTGTCGGGCAGGAGTGCCGGCCTGCAATACTGTGGGGGGCAAACGGTGCGGCACCCGTACGCTTGTCAGCATCGGGGACGTGAGTCCTATTGCAGTGTTTGTGTCAGGCTCCATGCTCGAGGGTTGAAGGCGGCGCCCGCAATACTGTAGGCCGTAAAACCTGGCGCCTATAGTACTACTTAGGTTCTGTCATGTCCGGTAGGGCCTAAAGCGCTCGTCCCGTCGTACTTTGATGGTACTTGTCAGTAGAGCAGGGCATGGTCCTTGCTTCCGTGGTTTGACCCTAACGTCCTGTCTTACCCTGTTCCTGCCATCATGGAGGGGCAGGATGAGGACGTCGGGTGAGGCGGTGCTCAGCCCTTGTCGGCCGGACGAGGCAGAGTCTGGCCCTCTGGGGTCGGACGAGGCGGAGTCTGGCCCTCGGGGGTCGGACGAGGCAGAGTCTGGCCCTCTAGGGCCGAACGAGACGGAGTCGGGCCCTCGGGGGTCAGACGAGGCGGAGTCTAGCCCTCGGGGGCCGGACGAGGCGGAGTCGTTGCGCTCCTGTTCGATTAGGAATGTCGTTGGTACTTATCAACTCTACCTCATTGGGTATCCTAGTATTAGATCCCCGACAGGACGCTACTGGGATCGCTCTCCGCCAAACCCACTACGCTAAGTGCATCCTCGAGCTCGGCGGTATGACACGCTGTAATCCGGCCCACACCTCGATGGAGGATAAGCTCAAGCTAAGTCGGGAGAGCATGACGGAGGAGGTCGATCCAACCCATTACCGGGGCTGATTGGGAGTGTAAGGAAAATGGACCCTAGGCCCATTTACTTTGGATTTTGGTGTTTGATGACCAACATAACTAAATTAGACTAATGAATTTGCAAGTAATTGTTTTTGTAGTTCAATAGGGTGAAAGACGTGACTTGGACGAAGGCGACATGATGATCCGATGATCAACACCTTAAGCAAGAACCTAGAAGCACAAGGGAAAACCCAAGATATCAAGCAAAGTCCAAGCACGAAGATGAGAACCAAGCCGGACGCAAGATGGCGAAGAAACAAGCTCGGTAGAGATGACCGAATGCAGCCCTAGGAGGACCGGACGTGTCCGATCAGTTGCTCGGCAACAACAGGCATCAGTAGCTGTGACCAGACATTGCGGATTCAAGTGACCGGATGCGACGATGACACTGTTCACTATCATTACAATAACTCAGCACTGACCGGACGCAGCGGCACTAGACAACCGGACACAGCAACTGCAGCGTCTGATCGAGTCCAAAGAGGTTCTAGAGCGACGCCAGTGCGACCGGACGCGTCCGATTAGAGTTCGATCAACGCGCGCGCTCCAACGGTCGGGACGACCGGACGTGTTCGGTCAAGACAAAAGCAGCGTTCGGTCAGTAGCAGAAAGCTGGGTGTCGCCCCCAACGGCTACTTTCTCGGTGGGGCTTATAAATAGACCCCCCAACCGGCCATTTGAGGAGAGGAGAGTTTAGGAAACATACCAAGGGTGTTGATACACTATTTTAGTAATCTCCACTTGTATAGTGCTTAGTGATTCATTAGGTGATTAGCGTAGGTGCTTTGCGAGGTGCTTATGTTGATTAGACCACTGTTTATACGCTTGCTCTAGGCTTGAGCCTAGTGTTTAGTGAGGTTTGCATACCTCTTATCACTCGGTGCTTGCGCGCACCATTGTTGTATATCGGAGGGGCTTGTAGTCTTGCGAGATTACACCAACAACGTTTGTGGTGTGGCCGTCACCGTGTGCCGAAGGGAACAAGGCCTGTGGCATTTCGACTGAAAGCTTGATAGTTAAGACGGCGGGGAGCATTCGGGAGAGGCTTGCCGGAAGGCACGTCGGAGATCCACTTGCGCGTGGGGAAGGCCTGAGGCTATCCACGGAGTTACTTGACCGGGAGCTTGGCCCTTGCGATGGATTCCTTGCGAGGGGCTCTAACGAGGACTAGGGGAAAGCTTGTGCGCTTCCCGATACCTCGGTAAAAATACCGGAGTCATCGATGGGAGTTTGCATATCTCTACCTTACTCTTTAGCTTCCGCATTTACATTGCAATCTTGGTGTGTGCTTTACTTTCCTAGCTTAGTGATAGGCTAGTTGATAGGTTTGAAACCTAGGTTGCATAACTTCTTTTGCGGTAGAGATAGCAACATACTAGCTAAACCGTAGTTGCACATTTAGATAGTTTATCTTTTTGCATAGGTTTTGCTAAGGTTAGAAAATGAGGCCATAGTTTAGAGTTAAAGTTTTAAGTTGCCTAATTCACCCCCCCTCTTAGGCGTCACGGTCCCTTTCAATTGGTATCAGAGCCAGTTGGCTCAATTTGGACCTTTGGCTTCACCGCCGTTGAGCCGACACTATTTAGAGTAGTTGGAATGGATACCTCTAGGCCTCCGCACTTTGACGCACTAACTTCCCCTACTATAAAGCTAGAATGGCTTGCCACCTTGAAGCGGTAGATTTGATTGTTTGGAGAGTTACTTGTGACGGGATAAAACCCATTAAGAATCCTGATAAACCCACAAAGAGTGAAGAAAAAGAAATTCATTTCAATGCTAGAGCTAAAAATTGCTTGTTTGAATCTTTTAGCATGGATGTGTTTAACCAAGTGTTCACTTTAAATACGACACATGAAATTTGGTTAAAACTCCAAGAGCTCCATGACGGCACAACTAATGTACGTGAGCAAAAACATTGTCTAGCTAAACAAAATTATTATTTCTTTAAAATGAATGATGATGAGCTTGTTCGTGATATGTATTCTCGTTTGAATCTAATTATCATTGAGCTCCATTCAATAGGATTAACAAAGCTAGACGATGAGGACATCATGAGGAAGATCATCTCCGTGCTACCACAAAAGAAATATGCAAGCATCATCACTATCTTTCACAACATTGAGGACTTTAGCACCATGACCCTGGCCATAGTCATTGGCAAGATCGTGGCATTTGAAATGTCACGCAAGATGGGTCAAGAAAAAGCCGCTTTATCAAGCAAAGGCAAAGCTCTCACATGTAGTGAGAAAAAGAAGATGAAGGGCAAGTAAGTTGAGATAAGCTCAAGCTTCTCAAGTGAAGATGAAGAAGAAGATGAGGATGATGACGACGAAGAATCAAGTGATGATGATCAATCTTCCTCCTCCACCTCCGACATTGATGAAGAATCTATCAAGCTTATCAACAAGGTGGAGAAGATGATCCAAAAACTCAATATCAAGGGTGTGCCTATCCAAATTCAAGATTTCATCTTCACCAATCAAAGAAATGAGCAAAGAAAGAAATGTTGCTTTGGATGCGGTGAGTTAGGGCACTTTGCGGAAGTTTGTCCAAACAAGACCACACCCAAGACAAAGAAGACGTGCAAGGATAAAGCCCTCACATCAATAAGGTCATGGGATGATTCTTCAAGTGAAGAAAAAGACCACCATAAAAGGCGCGGGCACAAGCACTCATCATCAAGCACCTCACGTGTGTGCCTTATGGCACGAGGTAACAAAAAGCCTATCCCTAGTGATAGTGACAATGATAGTGATAGTGATGATGAGCTACCTTATGATGAAATTATGCAACAAAATTTTAACTTTGCTAAAGTTTGTACTAGTCAACAAAAGAAGCTTGAAAAATTAAAAGAAAAATTAGATAGCTCACAACAAGCTTATGCTACCATGCTTGAAAAATATAAAACTTTTGCCAATCTTAATATGGAGCTATCTACTAAAATTGAGCAACTTGAGACTAGTGCAAACATAAATAATTTCACAATCAATGATGAGCAACTTGTAAAGAAAAATAAAAAATTAAAGGAAAAGTTAGCTAGCTCGCAAGATGATTATAAAAGTTTGCTCGCTAAAATGGAAACCATGTGCAAACATTATGATGAGCTAACTAATAAAGTTGCTAATCTTGAAGCCGCCGTGACACTGTTCACTGTTGTGACAATAACTCTGCACTGACCGGACGCAGCGGTACTGGACGACCGGATGTAGGAACAGCAGCGTCCGATCGAGTCCAGAGAGGTTCCAAAGTGGCGGCAGCGCGACCAGACGCGTCCGATCGACAGTGACCGGACTTGGCCTAGAGTCCGATCAACGTGCACGCTCCAACGGTCAGGACGATCGGACATGTCCGGTCAGGACGAAAGCAGCGTCCGGTCAGTAGCAGAAAGCTTGATTTCGCCCCCAACGGCTACTTTCTCGGTGAGGCTTATAAATAGACCCCCAACCAGCCATTTGAGGAGAGGAGAGTTAAGGAAACATACCAAGGGTGTTGATACACCATTTTAGTGATCTCCACTTGCATAGTGCTTAGTCATTCATTAGGTGATTAGCGTAGGTGCTTTGCGAAGTGCTTAGGTTGATTAGACCACCACTTATGCGCTTGCTCTAGATAAGGACCTAGTGTTTGGTGAGGTTTGCATACCTCTTATCACTCAGTGCTTGCGCGCACCATTGTTATACATCGAAGGGGCTTGTAGTCTTGCGAGATCACACCAACCGCGTTTATGGTGTGGCCGCCACCGTGTACCGAAGGGAACAAGGCCTGCGGCGTTTTGGTCGGAAGTTTGATAGTGAAGATGGCGGGGAGCATCCGGAAGAGGCTTGCTGGAAGGCACGTTGGAGACCCACTTGCGCGTGGGGAAGGCCCGAGGCTATCCACGGAGACTTGCCGGAAGGCACGTCGGAGACCGGGAGCTTGGCCCTTGTGAGGGGCTCCAACGAGGACTAGAGGAAAGCTTGTGCGCTTCTGGATATCTCGATAAAAATATCGAAGTCATCGACGGGAGTTTGCATATCTCTACCTTACTTTTTAGCTTCCGCATTTACATTGCAATCTTGGTGTGTGCTTTACTTTTCTAGCTTAGTAATATGCTAGTTGATAGGTTTGGAACCTAGGTTGCATAACTCCTTTTGCGGTAGAGATAGCAACATACTAGCTAAACCATAGTTGCACATTTAGATAGTTTATCTTTTTGCATAGGTTTTGCTAAGGTTAGAAAAAGAGGCCATAGTTTAGAGTTAGAGTTTTAAGCTGCCTAATTCCCCTCCCCCTCTTAGGTGTCACGGTCCCTTTCAGGGAGCTTGTGCTACGTGGTCCATACCCGACCGGACATCGCGTTCGCCATCGGGTACATGAGCTGGTTCATGGAGCGGCCAACGATGGAGCATCTGTAGGCCATCAAGCGAATCCTGCGCTACGTGGCGGGCACCCTTGACTACGGTCTTCACTACGGAAGGGCCCCCGACACGGCGTGATTCATCGGCTACTGCGACAGCGTCGTCGTCGGCGATGTGGATACCAGCAAGAGCACAACCGGGACGATGTTCTTCCTCGGTGATTGCTTGGGTAGCTGGTAGTCTGAAAACTCTAGTTTGGTTTTGGTTAATTGATGAAACCCTAAGTGCTAACCTAGTTTATCAAGATGTTTATGAGATAGGTAGCACTACTCCAAGTGATGAAGCAATGACGAAGATCATGACAATGGTGATAGCATGGTGATGATCAAATGCTTGAACTTTGAAAAGAAGAAAGAGAAAAACAAAAGGCTCAAGGCAAAGGTATAAAATATAGGAGCCATTTTGTTTTAGTGATCAAGACACTTAGTGAGTGTGATCACATTTAGGATAGATAGCCGTACTATTAAGAGGAGTGTAACTCGTATCGAAATGCGGTTATCAAAGTGCCACTAGATGCTCTAACTCATTGCATATGCATTTAGGATCTAGTGGAGTGCTAACACCCTTGAAAATATTTGTGAAAATATGCTAACACATGTGCACAAGGTGTTTGTAGGGTTGAGATGGGTTTGGGTCCCTCTCTCCCTCCCGCCGAGCTTGCGAGGCGGGATTCGGCGCTTTCGGGAAAATGAAATGTCTATTTTCTATTGCGCCGGATGCAAAATTCTTGGTGGTTGGCACACTTGAGCAAGGGTGAAGAAGTAAGAGTTGAAATGGAGTTGATCGAAATGATGCTGGCGTCGGTCCTGTGACCGGACGCTGAATCCAGAAGCACCGGACGCTGACTGCCTGCGTCCGGTCACGCTGACTCGGCGGTACAGTGGCTAGGGGTTGAGCACCGGACGCTGTCTGCGTCCGGTCAAGGTGGACCGGACGCGTCCGGTCGAAAAAACATGCCTCGGGGAGCTTACTGGAAACGACCGGACGCTGGGGCTTCAGCGTCCGGTCAGTTTTACCGGAGCGTCCGGTCAGCTTCGCGACCGTTGAAATCTGACGAACAGCATTTGAAGCAGGGGACACGTGGCGTGAATCACGTGACCGGACGCTGAGGGCCAGCGTCCGGTCGATCGGACCGGAGCGTCCGGTCACCCCGCGTTGTGCCCAGTGAAGGGGTACAACGGCTCTATTTCATTGGGGCTCTATTTATAGCCCCATGGCCGGCTCAAGGGAGCTCTCTTGCACATTTTCATTGACATAGCAACCTTGTGAGCTTAGCCAAAGCCCTCCCACTCATCTCCATCATTGATCCATCATCATTGTGAGATTGGGAGAGAATCCAAGTGCATTGCTTGAGTGATTGCATCTAGTGGCACTTGGTATTCGTGTTGCGCTGCGGATTTCGCTTGTTTCTCTTGGTGGTTGCCACCACCTAGACGGTGCCTCATGGCAAAACCTACCAAGATAAAATATGATGTGAGTGATGATGATGAGTATGAAAGTGATGCTTGTAGGAGTGATGATGATGAGGAGGAATACTCCAAGGAGGAGCTCATGGACATGTGTGAGCAAGTGCATACTTGCTTTGAGATGAAGAGAAATGAGTGCAAGGAATTGAACAAGAGAGTCAAATTTCTTGAGCAATCCTTTGATGAGCTCAATGCCACTCATGAGGGGCTAGTGGATGCCCATGAGAAGCTTGGCAAAGCTCACTCTAAGCTTGAAAAGGCTCACTCCTCTCTCATTGAGCAAGTCAAGAAGGAGGAAGCCAAGGAGGAGCAAGTGATAGTTACATGTGATGTGGGACTAACATGTGATCTTATTAATGAATCTACTTATAAGCCTATTGCTATTGCTCCCACTAACCCCTCTTGTAGCACAACCATTACCACTCCACCTATGAATGATACATCACTAATGGTGGAAAATGAAACCCTCAAGAAGGAGGTGAATGAGCTCACTCGTGCCTTAGGCAATGCCTATGGTGGAGATGCCCGCTTGCTAAAGTGCTTGGGTAGCCAAAGGTTTTCTCTCAACAAAGAGGGATTAGGCTATACCCCCAAGAAAGGCAAGGCGGCCTTTGTCACTCCCAAAGCTAGCTTTGTGAAGGGCAATGGTCGGTTTTGCAATAGATGCAAGCAAGTTGGGCATATAGAGCAAAATTGCAAGACTAACAAGAACAAGCTACCTAATGTATCCTCAATCAAATTTGATTCTTGTTACATGCTTTATAAGGGTGCCAATGGTGTGAAGGCTAAGTTCATTGGTACACCGATTGTGGGCCCAAAGACTTTGGTGACTAACCTACAAGGACCCAAGCAAGTTTGGGTACCTAAAAAGAATTGATCTTCTTTTGTAGGTAAATTATAAAGCCGGAGGAAGGCATTGGGTGCTTGATAGTGGGTGCACACAACACATGACCGGTGATCCAAGAATGTTCAATTCAATCAATGAAAGCAAGAGCAATGGGATTGATAGTATCACATTTGGTGACAATGGCAAAGGCAAAGTCAAGGGACTTGGTAAGATTGCAATATCCAATGACTTGAGCATTTCCAATGTGCTACTAGTAGAAAGCTTGAACTTCAACTTATTGTCGGTAGCTCAATTGTGTGATCTTGGTTTCAAGTGCATATTTGGTGTGGATGATGTAGAGATCATAAGTGTAGATGGCTCTAACTTGATATTCAAAGGATTTAGATATGAGAATCTATACTTAGTTGATTTCAATGCTAGTGAGGCTAA
This sequence comes from Miscanthus lutarioriparius, assembly GCA_904845875.1. Classification (NCBI taxonomy): domain Eukaryota; kingdom Viridiplantae; phylum Streptophyta; class Magnoliopsida; order Poales; family Poaceae; genus Miscanthus; species Miscanthus lutarioriparius. Next base: position 13,422,456 of record CAJGYO010000001.1, on the reverse strand, counting down.
ATTGTCAACATGTTTGATCACTAAGTCTAGCATGGGTTGGTTATGGCATAGAAGGCTTGGTCATGTTGGAATGAAACAATTGAACAAGTTGATTAAGCATGACTTAGTTAGAGGCTTGAAAGATGTCACATTTGAAAAGGATAAGCTATGTAGTGCATGTCAAGCCGGAAAATAAGTTGGTAACACACATCCTAAGAAGAGCATGATGAGCACATCTAAGGCATTTGAGTTGATGCACATGGACTTGTTTGGACCAACCACATACACTAGCATTGGTGGAAACAAATATGGATTTGTGATTGTGGATGATTTCACTAGATACACTTGGGTGTTCTTTCTTGGTGACAAGAGTGATGTGTTCGCAATATTCAAATCATTCGTCAAGGGCATTCACAATGAGTTTGAAACAACCATCAAGAAAGTTAGAAGTGACAATGGTAGTGAATTCAAGAACACTAGAATTGATGAGTTGTGTGATGAATTTGGAATTAGACATCAATTCTCGGCCAAGTATACTCCTCAATCAAATGGGCTAGTTGAAAGAAAGAATAGAACCTTGATTGATATGGCAAGATCAATGTTGAGTGAGTACAATGTGAGTCATTCATTTTGGGCGAAGCAATCAACACGGCTTGCTATTATAGCAACCGACTCTATTGTCACCCCATGATGGAGAAGACACCCTATGAGCTATTAAATGGAAGAAAGCCCAACATAGCATACTTTCGGGTTTTGGATGTAAATGCTATATATTGAAGAAAGGCACTAGATTGAGCAAGTTTGAAAAGAAATGTGATGAAGGGTTCTTGCTTGGTTACTCCACTACTAGCAAGGCTTATAGAGTTTGGAATTTGGCTAGTGGTACTCTTGAGGAGGTTCATGATGTGGAATTTGATGAAACAAATGGTTCCCAAGAGGAAGATGAGAATCTAGATGATGTGAAAGGCACTCCATTGATCAATGCAATGAAGCACATGGACATTGGTGATATAAGGCCTAGAGAGGTGATTGATGTTGAAGATAACAAGAATCAAGTGCTCTCTAACTCAAATGTGCAAGCTAGTGGTTCTCATGATCAAAGTCAAGCAAATACTAGTGATGACAATGTGCAAGATCAACAAGTGTCTAGTTCATCATCTCAACCAAATGCTAGAAATCAAGTGCAAGTGCTTCAACCAACCAATGTTGCAAGAGATCATCCATTGGACACTATCATTGGTGATATTTCAAGAGGTGTGCAAACTAGATCAAGATTGGCATCATTTTGTGAGCACTTCTCATTTGTGTCATCCATTGAGCCTAAGAAGATAGATGAAGCTTTGAATGATGTTGATTGGGTCAATGCTATGCATGAAGAGCTAAACAACTTCACAAGAAACCAAGTATGGGAGTTAGTTGAGAGGCCTAAGAATCATAATGTGATTGGAACAAAGTGGGTCTTTCGGAACAAGCAAGATCAAGATGGGATAGTAATAAGAAACAAAGCAAGATTAGTGGCTCAAGGTTACACTCAAGTTGAAGGTCTTGACTTTGGAGAAACATATGCCCCGGTTGCAAGATTGGAAGCAATTAGGATCTTGTTAGCCTATGCTTGTGCCCACAACATCAAGCTATATCAAATGGATGTGAAGAGTGCATTTCTCAATGGGTACATCAATGAGCTTGTGTATGTTGAGCAACCTCCCGGTTTTGAAGATGAAAAGAAACCCAACCATGTGTTCAAGTTGAGAAAGGCTTTGTATGGATTGAAACAAGCACCTAGAGCATGGTATGAGAGATTGAGGGATTTCCTACTCTCTAAGGGATTCAAGATGGGAAAGGTTGACACCACTCTCTTCACCAAAAGGCTTGGAAATGACTTGTTTGTAATGCAAATCTATGTTGATGATATCATCTTTGGATCAACAAATCAAAAATTTTGTGAGGAGTTTGGCAAGATGATGGCAAGTGAGTTTGAGATGTCTATGATTGGAGAACTTAGTTACTTCCTTGGTCTTCAAATCAAGCAAATGGAGAATGGCACATTTGTGAGTCAAGGCAAGTATATCAAGGACATGCTCAAGAAGTTTGAAATGGATGAGAGTAAAGCTATTAGTACACCAATGGGGACAAGTGGAAGCTTGGATAGTGATGCTAGTGGCAACATGGTGGATCAAAAGTTGTATCGGTCTATGATTGGAAGTCTACTCTATGTGACCGCATCAAGACCGGATGTGATGTTTAGTGTATGCATGTGTGCTAGATTTCAAGCCTCACCAAGGGAAAGTCATTTGAAGGCAACAAAGAGAATATTGAGGTACTTGAAGTATACACAACATGTTGGATTATGGTATCCCAAAGGAGCAAAATTTGAGTTGATTGGATATTCGGATTCCGATTATGCGGGATGCAAAGTTGAGAGAAAGAGCACATCGGGGCACATGTCAACTATTGGGAAGATCACTTGTATCTTGGTCATCAAAGAAGCAAAATAGTGTAGCACTTTCAACTTACCAAGCGGAGTACATTTTGGCCGGTAGTTGTTGTGCACAATTACTTTGGATGAAGGCCACTTTGAGTGACTTTGAAATCAAGTTCAAGCAAGTGCCATTGCTATGTGACAATGAAAGTGCCGTCAAGCTCACCAACAACCCGGTTCAACACTCAAGAACAAAGCATATTGATGTCCGCCATCATTTCATAAGAGATCACCAACAAAAGGGACATTTGCATAGAGAGTGTGGGCACGAAGATCAACTTGCCGACATATTCACCAAGCCACTTGATGAGAAGAGGTTTTGCAAGCTAAGGAATGAATTGAACATACTTGACTTCTCCAATATGTGTTGATGCACCCCCACTATATGACATGCCTCTCCTTCGAGCAAAAGCAAGGTAAAGTTGATTGACATGTCATCCATTCATCACTAAGGACTTGTTTAGAGCATCTTGTCATTCCTATCATGTCCTAGGCTCATTCATGAAAATCAAATGAATTTGATGCTTATATGGTACCACTATTGCTTGTATGTTTGAAATGATCTAGTGGTAGCATATGACATGTTTGTGGGCTTGTAAACCTAGTGTTTGATTTAGAAAATGAGCTATAAATGTTTAACTCAACATGGTACAAGATAACCCTTATTTGGAGGTGTGAAGAAGCTTGTCCTTGGATCAAACCGAGTTAAATATCTTTTGCAAGTAATCTAGATTGAACCAAAATTGAGAAAATGATCCTTATTTCACATGGTTTCACCCCAACCTATCCATAATTTAAGCTCACCTTTTGTGCTAATTGTTGACAAAGGGGGAGAGAAACAAAGATATGAGTGATAGGGGAGCATTGGACATAAGGGGAGAGATATGCTAAAGGAAAGGGACCAATTAAAATTTTAAGCACACAAGTAGGGGGAGCAAGCTCATAAACTTGTATGATGCATTTGAATGAACATTTCATATGTTTGCTCGCATGGTACAAATTCCAAGTTTCAACATTCATGCTTGTGTGGTGTATGCTAGTTATAGGTTTGAATGATGAAATGAAAAACTAGCATGCATAGGCTAAAAGTAACTAGACTCATGCTCACATTATGAAAACTAGACCCTTGGTTTTAATGTTGATCTCATGGGGTATTCTAGTTTTTGTGTATGTCTAGTTACTAATGGTGCTAAGGATGGTATATTGGTGCACTCCGATTAGTATCACGCTTCAAAGGTCCATCTCTTATACCTTAGCATCATTTGGTAAAAATTGACTCCTATATTTCCTATCTAAGTATATGTGCAAGCTACAATCCAAACTCTTAGCACATATGTAGGGGGAGCAGTTACTACCATATGGAGTTCATGAAACTTGCCTATACTCTTTACACATGGTAAATAAGCTTGGGCAAGCAACATGAATTCAAATGAACTTTAATTCATATCTTTGTATAAGGGTTGTCATCAATTACCAAAAAGGGGGAGATTGAAAGCTCTAGTTTGGTTTTGGTTAATTGATGAAACCCTAAGTGCTAACCTAGTTTATCAAGATGTTTATGAGATAGGTAGCACTACTCCAAGTGATGAAGCAATGACGAAGATCATGACAATGGTGATAGCATGGTGATGATCAAATGCTTGAACTTGAAAAAGAAGAAAGAGAAAAACAAAAGGCTCAAGGCAAAGGTATAAAATATAGGAGCCATTTTGTTTTAGTGATCAAGACACTTAGTGAGTGTGATCACATTTAGGATAGATAGCCGTACTATTAAGAGGAGTGTAACTCGTATCGAAATGCGGTTATCAAAGTGCCACTAGATGCTCTAACTCATTGCATATGCATTTAGGATCTAGTGGAGTGCTAACACCCTTGAAAATATTTGTGAAAATATGCTAACACATGTGCACAAGGTGTTTGCAGGGTTGAGATGGGTTTGGGTCCCTCTCTCCCTCCCGCCGAGCTTGCGAGGCGGGATTCGGCGCTTTCGGGAAAATGAAATGTCTATTTTCTATTGCGCCGGATGCAAAATTCTTGGTGGTTGGCACACTTGAGCAAGGGTGAAGAAGTAAGAGTTGAAATGGAGTTGATCGAAATGATGCTGGCGTCGGTCCTGTGACCGGACGCTGAATCCAGAAGCACCGGACGCTGACTGCCTGCGTCCGGTCGCGCTGACTCGGCGGTACAGTGGCTAGGGGTTGAGCACCGGACGCTGTCTGCGTCCGGTCAAGGTGGACCGGACGCGTCCGGTCGAAAAAACATGCCTCGGGGAGCTTACTGGAAACGACCGGACGCTGGGGCTTCAGCGTCCGGTCAGTTTTACCGGAGCGTCCGGTCAGCTTCGCGACCGTTGAAATCTGACGAACAACATTTGAAACAGGGGACACGTGGCGTGAATCACGTGACCGGACGCTGAGGGCCAGCGTCCGGTCGATCGGACCGGAGCGTCCGGTCACCCCGCGTTGTGCCCAGTGAAGGGGTACAACGGCTCTATTTCATTGGGGCTCTATTTATAGCCCCATGGCCGGCTCAAGGGAGCTCTCTTGCACATTTTCATTGACATAGCAACCTTGTGAGCTTAGCCAAAGCCCTCCCACTCATCTCCATCATTGATCCATTATCATTGTGAGATTGGGAGAGAATCCAAGTGCATTGCTTGAGTGATTGCATCTAGTGGCACTTGGTATTCGTGTTGCGCTGCGGATTTCGCTTGTTTCTCTTGGTGGTTGCCACCACCTAGACGGTTGGAGCAGCGGTGAAGGATCGGCACGAGTTGGTGATTGTTCGTGGCCGCCTTCGGTGATTGTGAGGGGAGTTGTACCTTCCCCGGCGGAGTGCCGAAAGGTAACTCTAGTAAATTGCTCGTGTCATTGAGTTACCTCACTTGTGGGTCGGTTCTTGCGGTGTCCTATCGTGTGGACGAGGTTTGTGAAACACCTCTTAGCCGCCGAACCACCAAGTGTTGGTCGACACAACGGGGACTAGCGTGTTGGCAAGCACGTGAACCTCGGGAGAAAAATTGGTTGTCTCTTGTCATTTGCATTCTCCCGGTGATTGGCTATATATTCATCGTGTAATTGGTTCACTCCACGACCCGGCGGTATAATCGTCTCACTTACTCATTTACATTTCCGCAAACTAGATATAGCAAGCTCTTTAGTGTAATTAGAATTGAGAGCTTGCCTTGTGCTTTAAACATATCTAGTGGAGCTCTTTAGTGTAGCTTTTGTGAGAGCTCTTAGTGAGTAGTGGTCAAGTAGATTGTGTGCAAATAGATCATTGCACTAGAATTGTTGGATAGGTGGCTTGCAACCCTTGTAGAGCTAGAGCAAATTTGCATTTCGCTATTTGTCTTACTAATCAAATTGCTCTAGTTGATTTGTAGTTTTTAAATAGGCTATTCACCCCCCCTCTAGCCATATTAGAACCTTTCATAGTCCCTCAAGCAGAAGGTGGTGACCCTCTCAAGCTATGATGCGGAGTACATCGCCACCACCACTGCCGCAACACAGGCGTTATGGCTGTCAAGGATGCTGGCAGAGCTCCTTGGCAGGAAGGTAAATGTGGTTGAGCTGAAGGTGGACAACAAATCTGCTCTAGCTCTGGCTAAGAACCCTGTCTTCCATGAAAGAAGCAAGCACATCCGCATCAAGTACCACTTCATCAGAGATTGCTTGGAGGACGGAAGCATCAAGGCCAGCCACATTGCCACTACTGATCAGCGGGCTGACATTCTCACCAAGTCGCTGGGGAAGTCCAAGTTCCAGAAGATGAGGGAGAGGATTGGGCTACAGCAGATCACCTCCAGTGCTCGGCACAAGGCTTAGGGGAGATTGATAGATAAGCTTAGTGCTAAAGCACTTGTATCTTACTTTTTCTGCACTTTTACTTTCCTTGGCTTCCAAGTCTAGTGTTAGGAATATGCTCAGCATCCACTTTAGTGGTTAAAATATGCTGTAGCAAGTGGGAATCCCCTTTGCCTATAAAGGGCAAGGGAGTGTCATTGTGAAATAGGCCATTGCATTTCCATTCAATCCAAGCGGCTAAGGGCCAGGCTGTCCTCTGGTAGTTCCAGATCTGAATCTAAGATCCAATCGGGCCAATACACAACAACACTATGCGGCGTGTGCCTTCAGTGGCAATAGCCGCTAGTGGCAGCATTTATTAAAAGAAAACTAAGTGATAGAACATCGAAACCCTTTCTCTTAGCTTAAAATGCTGTTTCATTTAACTTTTGAGCCTCCTCACAGAGCATATGGGAAGTTCCTTGGCATAGTTTCCAAAAAAAATCTGGTTCAAATTATTCCTCTTCCTTGTCTGCCCCCTTTCCAAGAACGCATGCATGCAGTCAACTTTGTAAAAATGATGCCACAAATATGCATGAAAAGCATTTATATCTATCATAGTAGATTTTGGGGCTGTTCGGCGGACATGAAATTCAGCCGAAATTCACTGTAGCCGGCTGAAAAATAATGTTCACTCTCTCACAAATTCCTTCAGATTCCTCCAAATTCCTCCCAGCGAACATGTCCTTTATTACATATTTTATTAACTTTCTTAAAATATACTCTCTCTACGTCTTAAAATAGAAGCCGTGATTTGACTTGGTGTGGTTTTCAAGATCATACTTTAACCGCTAATTTCTCTTGTAATATATGATAAAAAAGTTTGAATATTAGAAAATTATTTCTAAATATGAAATGTAATGTAACTGCTTTTGCACTATAGACTTTTCATATAATTAGGCTAATTGTTGTTCAAAGATAACAAAATTTAAATTTTGAAATACATGTATGCCTTGTTTTTTTGTGGCGAGGAGTAACTGTTTGGATCCCAAGACAAAAATTAGCTCTATTGGCTCTTATTAGCAAAAAATTAGCACATATTTTCTTTGGCATACAAAATAGATGTTAACTGTTAGCCCATTATGTCAAACAGACCCTAAGAAAGCAAATGATATGACGACTGAAGTTCATTAAAGACAATGATATGCTAAAAGGCAAGTACAAGTGAACAGATATAAGTGCCTCCGTTTACCCAGTTACATATCTCGAGAAAGCTAAGATTAGTTCAGTATAAGATCAGCCATTAGGTAAGCTATAATTTTTTTCTTTCACGGCCGTGTCTAGGTGCATTTTCCATATTAAGAGGAAAAGAGGGTTATAACACACATGGACTTAGTAAGCCATGGCTTACCAAGACCAACATGATCCCTGTAAAACTAGTCTCACAGGGATCAAACAAAGTTTACAATTAAGCAATTACATACAAACAATTCGGGACCGAATGACTATCAACTACTCTAAGAGAACCAGCGAACATAATAACACAACTAGCTGCAAAAAACGGAGGCACTATAATCATTCATAAAAACAAAACCAACCTAGGAGGAATTGGCACTATAATCCTTCATTCACTTTGGTATCTCAAAGCACCAGTATTCAGTAGTATTCACTGATTCACAATTGCTGAAAATGCCATATTATTAATAAGTTATGGTAGCACATAACTAAGAAAAGCAATGATTGGAATCATCAATATGGTTTATCAAAACACCTTGACACCTTGCTGATATCTGAAAATAAGTTTAAAGACAGAGCTAGGTACCTTTGTTTAGATATAACCGATGATCAAGCATGGAACATGGTGAATATTCGAGAAGGAAAAATCAAGTCAGCTCATTGCTTCAGTATAGCCACTTATCAGATTTACAGTTTTAGAGCCTTTTATACTCCAGAATGCAGAGCACTAGTAGTGCCTGCTGAGCCACAGTAATTTCATTGAGGGTGTTTTATGTCTGTGGATGGCTGAAAAGTCTTGCTTCAACACATTAGTAATCATTAACCGCGTCTTCCTATCCTCACCACCACCACCACCAACAACATAGCCTTTCAGTCCCAAGTAAGTTAGGGTAGACTAGAGTCGAAACCCACAAAGAGCCCCAAGTCACGGTTTAGGCACTTCAATAGCTGCTTTACAAACGCTCATATTCAAACATAGATCTCTAGGTATATCCCAAGCTTTCAAATATTTTTTTATTGCCTCTCCCATGTCAATTTCGATCTTTCTCTACATCTCCTCATATTATTAGCTTGGCGTAGGACTCAACAATGTACTGGTGCCTCTGGTGGTCTCCTTTGAACATGGCCAAACCACCTCAACCGATGTTGGACAAGCTTTTCTTCAATAGGTGCTACCTCTAGGCGATCACGTATATCATCGTTCCGAACTCGGTCCATTCTTGTGTGACCGCAAATCCATCGCAACATACGCATTTCTACAACACTCAGTTGTTAAACATGTCAAATCTTTATAGGTCAACATTTTGCTCCATACAACATAGCCGGTCTAATTGCTATTCTATAGAACTTATATTTTAGCTTTTGTGGTACCCTCTTGTCACAGAATGCCAGAAGCTTATCGCCACTTGATCCACCCTGCTTTGATTCTATAGCTAACATCCGCATCAATATCTCCATCCCTCTGTAGCATCGATCCCAGATACCGAAAGATATCATTCTTAGGCACTACTTGACCTTCTAAACTCACATCTCACTCCTCCTGCTCCGTCAAAGTCGTATCTCATGTATTCAGCTTTAGTTATGCTCAATCTGAAACTTTTAGACTCAAGGGTCTGCCGTCGTAACTCTAGTTTCTTATTTACTCCCGCCTGACTTTCGTCTACTAATACTACATCATCAGCAAACAACATACACCAAGGGATATCCCCTTGTATGTTCTTGGTAACCTCATCCATTACCAAGGCAAAGAGATATGAGCTTAAGGCTGACCCTTAATGAAGTCCAATTTTAATCGGGAAGTAATCTGTGTTACCATCGTTTGTTCGAACACTAGTCACAACATTGTTATACATGTCCTTGATGAGGGTCACGTACTTTGATGGGACTTTATATTTGTGCAAAGCCCACCACATAACATTTCTTGTTATCTTATCATAAGTCTTCTCCAAGTCAATGAAAACCACGTCGAGGTTTTTCTTCTGCTCTCTAAATCGCTCCATAACTTGTCTTATTAAGAAGATTGCTTCTGTGGTTGACCTTCTGGGCATGAAACCAAATTGGTTCGGTGATATCTGCGTCGTTCCTCGCAGGTGCTGCTCGATGACTCTTTCCCATGATCCTGTCCTCACCAATAATGCAAAGTCCTTGATTATCTCATACTGTATCCTACGGTTCAGTGAAACATACCAATATCCCCATTTCATCTTGATACCATAAACAAATGCAGATTCAACTATACTGTTCTCGATCATTTGCTGAGGCATTGCATGTAATAATGTATTAATGAGCAGGCCATCTCTTGCCATCCTATGGAACAGTCCAACACCAACCTAGAGCATCCCCGAAACACAAATTCGGAACAAACAAGAAGTGCATGCTGTATATATTTTCTCAGAAGCCAGGAATCCCGTAGTGCAGCCATTGTGAAGAGTACAGACTGGCAGTACATCCGTATATGGATACACTTCTGTCAGATCAATGTGACCTTTCATCTGTATAATTAAATCTTCCAATGCCTCAACCTCCCACTTACGGCATAATCCATTGATTAGAACCGAGCACATTGCTATTGGGCTCATAAACAACCCCATCCCCTACCATTAACCATTAATCCATGCTTCAACAGGATACCGCAGATGCTGAATCCAAGTCACTGTACAGATGAATGCGCTTGGTGTCACTCAATTGAAAACCTTCTTCATGATTGGCTCAACATATCCGCATCCTTGTACGATGCACTGACCACTGACCGCCGGCATTGTAGAATGTAGATAACTGAAATTTTGGCCGGACACCATCGCTCAGCATCTGATCGCACCAGTCCATGGCAGAGTTGAGTGCTGGCCACTCGAAGCCTTGCCCAGATGTATCAACATCGAGGTACACGCAGAAACACCAATCTCTAGTTCTCATTGGCTGAGCACATGCATGGAATTCACCTTCTGCGTGTTTGCACCTTACTCACCTTGCTATCGCAAGGCTTGATCAAGTGGATTTCAGGTGCGTCCTGCGGTGGCGTAGGTATGGGGCGCCCGAGACGGCGCGTGCAGGAGCGTGGCGGACATGCCACGCAGGTATTCGTGGGAATGCCTCCACGAGACGAAGCGAAGGAACCCGGAGGCGCGGTCCGCGTGCCGGTAGGGACACTCCAAGGGAGGCGGGCTGCAAGGGCGTGAAGCGGCCAGCAAAGGTGACGCACCGCCGCACCTGCCGCGCTAGTTTCCAGCTCACGCTGTTAATCCGGGAGGCGATCGGCGCAGTATCCGGTTGTAGCTGCGACTATTCCATGGATTTTTTGGGCTTGTGGCTATCGCGAGAGGCGGAGCGGCCGAGGTGAGGGTGATGGATTTTGTGGTAGGCGCGCGGTGTGGCCGGTGGGGATTCCGTACGAGGCACCCGACGGCGGCGGTTGGGAGGAAGACGAACAAAGTGATGGGCTCATCGATTGCGCCCAAACTCTCGCGTAGTTTTCCGGCTGGACCGAGCCCAAAGGTCACGGCCCACGCGGCTATGTCGACAATCCGCGGCCCATACGTCGGGCCGCCATGGTCGAATCAATGGCGGCCGCCGGCCGGGCGCCCGGGCGAGACCGCGAGAGCCGAGAATGCGGGCGTACGGCTCCCGTCGGCGGGCGAGCAACCGCGCTGCTTCCTCCTGTCGTACACTGGCAGCCGGCTGTGGCGACTGGCGGTCAGCATCTCGGCCAGGCTAGGCGGTTCCTGTCGGTCAGGTGAGCCTCGTGTCTCTCTACCCGTTAACTCGGGCCCGATGCATCTTACACATGCATGCCCATGCTCATAATGCCCCTCTTCAACAAGTTCCTCACACTTCACAATGCATGACAGAATATATTTATATAATAAGGCAAGTGTAAAACCTCATCATAAAACCTGAAATTACAAGGAAATGGTCTAATTACTGTAAGATATAGACACAAAGCCTGAAATCCCAAAGAGGTAACTCTTCTTTCACGATCAGTGATGATATGTTAATCATCAGGCACCATATCTTCTGGTCCATCAAACCTCCGATCTCCATCACCAAGTGCTTGCCAACGCGGAACAGACTCCACAACCACAAGGACTGACATAGACGCCCAACTAGGCCACCATCTGCATTCTATCCAACCACATCTCGCAAGCGTGATGCACTCCAACTCCTGAGCATCTTCTTTATTTACTACCATTCTGCAAACCATGTTATTTACTCCCGTTCTGTTCTGCTTCTGCTCTATAAATCCGCACTGTCCAGTGTCCACTCGACTTTGCCAAAGAATAGATAGGCTTCTCCTTACTCATACTGTACGTGACGTGACTATGAAACTCCTTCAGACATTATCCGCCACCTTGGGAGCAAATTTCTTCACAGCGTCGCCGACCGTGAGGAAGATCTTGTCTTCACCAATCATGTCTGTGAATTTAGCTGAGCGGAGCTTCTGGATCACCGCTGGCCCGGGATTGGCAAGAACCAGCTGTAAGTAAAAGGAATGGATTTTGATTTTAGTGAGGGGTTCTTCAGTGAATTTTTATGTTAGCAGTATCACTACCAGACTGCTAGTAGTTGTAAATGCTTGTTACGAGATCTGGCGTCTTACCTGAATTTTGCGTTTTTCAAGAGCCTTCAACAACTCCTCCAAAGCGTGGATTCCACTTGTGTCGATATCAATTACAGCTGTTGAGAGTCAGAACAATGTTTTCAATCACTATATGGAACTTAAGTAAAAAGATAGCATATAGTCAGATATGTTCTTGTGACTTACGAGACAGATCAACAATTAGAAACTCAGTTTTTGGCAACTTCTGGTCCTGTTGTTGCTCCTCCTCATCTCTTAGCCACCTCAGGATTCTGAAAATTAGATTCTAATTAATCATTGCTTTCCTCTTTACGGCCTGTTCGGTTCCCGGGAATTCACGTCCCGGAACCATTCCGGCCAGGATGCCAGGAATAGAAGGGCCCGGGATGCCAGGCGTGCAGCAGCGCGCCAGGGCGACGCGGCCGCCGCGGTCACCGCGGCAGGCACCAGCGCAAGGGTCGGTTTTGGACGTGGCTAGAATAAAGGGAAGCCAATCAAGGGAATGGCTAGAATAAAGGAAAGTCAATCAAGGGGGCCTCTAAATTAGGAGTGATTTGTTAGAGTCGGTTAAGGCTATAGCCTATAAGAGTCTTTGTAATCCATTATTTGGGATCAAGCAATATATTATCATCTAAACCTCTATTCCTCCCTTCTTCCTAACCGGCTAAGAGCAGAGGGGTAAAACCTCGCCTTAGTCACGGATCGCGACTACGAACTACGTAGTCGGGGTCCTGCTACCTCCAAGCCGACGCCCTTGACAACTTTGGTATCACGGTCTCAGGCGATCCAGTTCCTCTCGTGCTTCTTCGTCAACACCAGCAGCCGCACCATCCTCACCGTCGTGCGTTGCTCAAGACATGGGCGACAACAACATCAACCACACGCCGCTAACGCCGCCTTGCGAGCGACATATTGACTCCCTGGTCGCGTCCATTCGGACCCTCCAGACGTCCGTGGAGGCCAACGCCCAGGCCATCCAGCGCTTGGACGCCGCGCATGCGACGCCGCCGGGTGGATCGTCACACTCCGCACACTCCGGGTCGGGAGAGCACCACCAGGACCGGCCACCGCGTTTCCAAAAGCTCGACTTCCCGCGCTACGATGGCAAGTCGGATCCCCTGATCTTTACCAATGGCTGTGAATCTTATTTTCATCAACAGCGAATCATGGAGGAGGAGAAAGTCTGGATGGCGTCATACAACCTTGAGGACGGCGCTCTGCTGTGGAACTACCAAGTCCAGCAGGACAAGGGTACTCCTTCCCGGCGCCAGTTCACGGAGCTCCTCCACCTGCGCTTTGGGCCTCCCCTCCGATCCAACCCCCTCGGCGAGTTGGCGGCTTGCCACCGAACCGGTACCGTGGAGGAGTACCAGGACCGGTTCCAGCCTCGCTTCCTCGCCGGGGCCGCTGGGCGAAACAAGGCCACCGTTTCACCGGCTGGCCTCCTTCCACCACTCAGCCATGATGTGGAGATCCATAATCCCCAGTCGCTGGTGGCGGCCATGAGCCTCGCCCGCAAGATCGACTTGCGGAACAGCTACGTCGCGCCCGCCGCACACGTCCCCCCGCGCGATCGGCCGCTCCTGTCGGCGCCCACACCGCGACTCGCCCTACCAGCGCCCCCGGCGGACAAGGCGGACAAGGTCGCGCCGGCCATGATCACCGTGGAGGGCCGGCCGGTTCGGCGGCTGACTCAGGCGGAACAGGAAGAGCGTCGTCGCCTCGGCCTCTGCTACAACTGCGATGAAAAGTTCGGTCGTGGGCACAATCCAGTCTCGCAAGCGGCTTTTCCTCTTTGATAGCGCCATCGAGGGACGACACCGACCACGGGGCCATTGTTGATGAGGACGCCGCCGGGAGGAGACCCCGTGACTTCTCCCTCAACGCGATTGGGGTGTCTTTCAGCGACACCATGTAGATCTAGGTGGCCATGGGCGCGCCTTTGTCTTCACCAAGGCCCTAGACTCGGGATCCACGCACAACTTCATTGCCGAGGACGCGGCTCTCCGCGACCGTCTACGCCGCTCTGCAGCGTCGCCCACGTCTCATGGCGATAGTGGCGAATGGCGAGCGTGTCTCCTGGCCTGTCGTCATTAGGTAGGCACCGCTCACCATTGGCAACGACACGTTCCACGTCGATCTCTTTGTGATGCCACTCGCCGGGTACGACCTAGTCCTCGGCACGCAGTGGCTGGTGACCTTGGGGCCGGTGCTCTGGGACTTCAGCGCGCGGAAGATGTCCTTCGGCGTCGGGAAGCGCCGTGTCAGTCGGGCGGGGAGTGGCGACGACTAGTGCAGCAGTGTCCGCACCACGATCGCTAGCGAGTCCCTCCGGACGAATCGCCGGCATCTTTCGGGACGTCTTGGCCGAGCCCAAGGGCTTCCGCCTCGGCGCCGCGCGACCACAAAAAGATATCGCCCTCAAGTCGGGCGTGCAGCCGGTGGCGGTCCGGCCGTACCGGTACCCTACGGCCCACAAGGACGAGTTGGAGCGGCAATGCGCCGCCATGATGGAGCAGGGCCTCATCCGTAGCAGCGTGTTGGCGTTTTCTTCGCCGGTCCACCTCATCAGGAAGGTGGACGGATCCTGGCGTTTCTGCGTCGACTACCGCGCCCTGAACGCCCTCACCATCAAGGACGCGTTCCCCATCCCTGTAGTGGACGAACTGCTCGACAAACTCCACGGCGCCCGATTCTTCTCCAAGCTGGACCTTCGCTCCGGGTACCACCAAATTCGCATGCGTCCGGGTGATGTCCACAAGACGGCGTTCCGCACACGTGAGGGCCTCTACGAGTTCTTGGTGATGCCGTTCGGGCTGTGCAACGCCCCAGCGACATTCCAGGCGCTCATGAACGACGTCTTGCGCCCCTTCCTACGCCGGTTTGTCCTTGTCTTCTTTGACGACATTTTGATATACAGCAAGACATGGGCCGACTATCTTCGCCACCTCTGCGTCGTCCTCTCCATGCTGCGCCAGCACTATCTCTTCGTCAAGCGGGCGAAGTGCGCCTTCGGCGTCGCCTCCGTTTTGTACCTCGATCACGTCATCTCCGAGGCGGGCGTCGCCATGGATCCGGCCAAGGTGCAGGCCATCCATGACTGGCCGGTGCCACGTTCGGCGTGGGCGATGCGCGGCTTCCTCGGCTTGGCCGGGTACTACCGCAAATTCGTTCACAACTTTGGCTTCGTTGCCGCGCCGCTGACCGCCCTCCTCAAGAAGGAAGGGTTCTCCTGGACCGACACAGCAGCCACGGCCTTCAACACGCTCAAGGTGGCGGTCACCTCGGCCCCGATCCTGGCGATGCCGGACTTCGCCAAGGACTTCGTTTTGGAGTGCGATGCTTCTTCGCACGGGTTCGACGCAGTACTCATCCAGGACGCGCATCCGATTGCGTTCTTCAGCTGCCCCGTTGTGCCATGCCATCGCTCCTTCGCCGCCTATGAGCGGGAGCTCATCGGCCTCGTCCACACCATCCGGCACTGGAGACCGTACCTCTGGGGTCGCCGATTCCTCGTCAAGATGGATCATTATAGCCTCAAGTACTTGTTGGATCAGCGTCTCGCCATGATTCCCCAGCACCACTAGGTGGGGAAACTATTAGGCTTTGACTTCTTCGTCGAGTACAAGCCGGGCGCGGCGAACGTGGTGGCGGACGCCTTGTCTCGCCACGACACAGAGGAGGGGGTCATCGTTGCCATCTCCACCCCGTGTTTTGACTTCGTCACGCGCCTCCGCCAAGCGCAGGACACCGACCCTGCCCTCGTCGCCATACGGGACGAGCTCCGGGCAGGCTCCCACGGCGCACCATGGACGTTGGTCGACGGCATGGTCCAGTTCGGCGGCCGCCTCTACATCCCCCCAGCGTCCCCGCTCATCTAGGAGATCATGGTGGCCGTGCACGAGGACGGGCATGAAGGGGTGCAGCGCACACTACATCGCCTACGACGCGATTTTCATTTTCCTAACATGAGACAGCTTGTGCAGGACCTCATGCGCTCGTGCGTGACATGTCAGAGGTACAAATCAGAGCACCTTCATTCGGCAGGACTTCTACTTCCCCTGCCTGTACCCCAGGGTGTCTGAACGGACATCGCGCTCGACTTCGTGGAGGCATTGCCGTGCGTCCGTGGCAAGTCAGTCATCTTGACAGTGGTGGACAGGTTTAGCAAGTACTGCCACTTCATTCCCCTGGCGCACCCGTACTCCATCGAGTCCATCACGCAAGCCTTCTTCACCGACATAGTGCGTCTTCACGGCGTTCCCCAGTCCATGGTGTCCAACTGTGATCCGGTTTTCACCTCGACGTTCTGGCGAGAGCTCATGCGCCTGATGGGCGCCAAGCTCCACATGACCTCAACTTTCCACCCTCAGTCCGACGGCCAGTCCGAAGCTGCCAACCGCGTCATCGTCATGTACCTGCGCTACCTCACCGGTGATCGACCTCGACAGTGGTTGCACTGGTTGCCATGGGCGGAGTACGTCTACAACACCGCCTACCTGTCCTCGCTGCGGGACACGCCGTTCCGCGTCGTCTACGGGCGCGATCCTCCGACCATCCGGTCTTATGAGCCGGGGGACACATGGGTGGCCGCCGTCTCCAGGAACATGGAGGAGCGTGATGAGTTCCTGGCGGACATCCACTACCGCCTGGAGCAGGCACAGGCGGTCCAGAAGAAGCACTACGACAAGCTCCACCGTCATGTCGCTTATCAGGTGGGTGATTGGGCCCTCCTTCGTCTTCGTCAGCGGGCTGCTTTGTCCATTCCCTAGGCGGTCACTGGCAAGCTCAAGCCGCGCTACTTCGGGCCCTACCGCGTCATCGAACTCATCAATGACGTCACTGTCCGCTTGGCCCTTCCGCCTCGTGCTCGGCTGCACGATGTGTTCCACATCGGTCTCCTCAAGAAGTTCCACGGGCCGCTACCGGATGCTCCACCACCACTGCCCCCCATCCACCATGGTGCGTCGGTTCCAGAGCCAGAGCAGGCCGTGCGGGCACGATTGGCGTGCGGTGTGCGCCAGGTCCTTGTCTAGTGGAAGGGCGAGTCGGCTGCATCGGCTACATGGGAAGACGTCGAGGCTTTCACCGCCAAGTATCTGGACTTCCAGCTCGAGGACGAGCTGCTCCTCGATGGGGGGAGAGATGTCATGTGGGGACGCACCTATGCCAGAAATAGAAGGCCCCGGGATGCCAGGCGTGCAGCAGCGCGCCAGGGCGACGCAGCCGCCGCGGTCACCGCGGCAGGCACCAGCGCAGGGGTCGGTTTAGGAAGTGGCTAGAATAAAGGGAAGCCAATCAAGGGAATGGCTAGAATAAAGGAAAGTCAATCAAGGGGGCCTCTAAATTAGGAGTGATTTGTTAGAGTCGATTAAGGCTATAACCTATAAGAGTCTTTGTAATCCATCATTTGGGATCAAGCAATATATTATCATCTAAACCTCTATTCCTCCCTTCTTCCTAACCGGCTAAGAGCAGAGGGGTAAAACCTCGCCTTAGTCACGGATCGCGACTACGAACTACGTAATCGGGGTCCTGCTACCCTCCAAGCCGACGCCCTTGACAGTATACACCGGACTTCACCGAGAATTATTCCAGACAGGAATAACTGCAAACGAACGGGCCCTTAGCTGATTTTAAATCGTAACATTCCCTATTAGAATACTGAACATGACTCAATAATGCATCTAATGCAATCTCATGCCACTAGAATACTAATCACATATCGTATTTGCACATGTAGCCAATCTTAGAAGAGCATCTGATGTAGCCTTGCACTTTCAAGGAACTGTTGACTTTCTTTTTCTGATCAGATAGAAGACTTTGCTGATCAGATAAAAGACTTTGCATTGACGTTACCCTCCAAATTATGGATGAGTCAATTCGAATAGATATAAAAAGAATGCTAGTTATCACATCCATCAAATTATATATCAAAATTTCAAAGTATGATTCACAGATCTATAAAACACATAACTACATCTGCCCTGCAGGCCAGATCCTAATCTGCAGTATATAGATATATAAAAGGTTTATGTGAAAATTCTTCTAAGCACTAGCATCTTATGCTTTATTTTTAATGCTTGTACATTCTGCTTGAACTATTAAAGTATAGCATGGTTCACCTCTTTTTTTGCCAAAAAAGGCTGTATCCATGGTAATAACAAAAAGAAAGCCAAATATGCTACTATGAAACCCTATAGTAGTAATCATTCCTGTGGCAGAAGCTCATGTTGAATACAAGCATTTTACCTCTCTTTAACATAGTTGGAGTTTGTGAAGTATATAGCTGAGTCCACTCTAACAATTAGCACCCCCTGGAACCTTGGTAGCATCAGGATATTGTTCTACATTCCTGTATATAGTTGTTCGTGTAAGGTTTCCAAGTAAAAGTGTTCTTGGCCGTGTTACTTGGAGAAGAATTTTAGCAAGAGATATCGCAATCTATTCACAAAAGGTTTTACAGTCATCAGCTCTTTGTCTACTATATAAGAACTCAATTGTTGGTAGCATAAACGAAATAGTTGTGATTCACACCGCAATGAGCAAGCCATACTCCACTGATGAAAATATGACTCCAAAGAATGCTCCCATGCATGCTAGAAAGTCCAGTTTGTCAACTTTCCAGATAAGGTAAGCCGACTCATAGTCAATTAAACCAAGCACTGCTGATATGATGATTGAGGAAAGGATGGCATTTGGAGTGTACTTGAACAATGGGGTGATCAACAGCAATGTAAGCATTACGACAGTTGACATAACAACATTTGACACTGCTGTTTTGCAGCCAGCCATGTAATTAACTGCTGACCGTGAGAAAGAACCTACAATGAATGACTTCTGTCAGAATAATTGTTACCTGTGGCTATGAATTGTTTTTTTTCCTGAATTAATTGTTACCTGTGGCTATGTAGCAAGAAGTCAATGAACCAACAATGTTCATGGTTCCTAGAGCCACCATTTCTTTATTCCCATCTATCTGGTAATCCTTGAGGGCAGCAAATGTTCTTCCAATTGCAATTGCTTCCTGATAAGTTTGCATCAGTTGATTAATTAGCACTTTTTTTGTCATAGAAAAGTTTTCCACGTTATCATAATTTTGAACATCAAAGCTTAAGAAGTCTGTTTCCTTATCGAAGGGTTTGTCTCACCGTTAGGCCTATCATTCCAGCTACTACCCCAATTTTGAATCCTGTTGCCAAGTATGGGCTAGTGAAGTATATGAGACTAGATGAAGGTGGGTTGATGCCTTTCCTTATGTTCTTGACCTGCAGTTATGCAGTGATGATCTTTATTGTTAGCTTCAACTAATAAGATGCACTTGCATATTTTTCCGATGGCTAACATCAAGAACAGTCAAGTATGACTTACAATTGCAACACCATGCTTATCTGCACCAGTGATGTACACAAAAAATGTGGATATGATCACCGAAGTGAGAGGTGCGATTGCAGACACCCAGAAGAGCTTTTTATTCCTTTTCCCCTGAATTATTCAAAGAAACGGTGTGATCACATATAGTCAAAAGAAAACCAAGAAGAGTTCTTGCCATCTTGGAGCATGTAATGTATTGTCTTACAATGTACTTGGCAACCAGAAGGAATGCCAGGAAGGACGCTCCTATCAGTATTGTCTGCCAATTCCACTGCAATAAATAGCACACACATATATTGCTTCAAACACTCAAAGTCTCAACTATCGTGGTTTTCATCAGGCAGGTAAAAAGATCCACATGGTACAGTGTCTTACCCCATGGTGAACATTTCCCCAAACTGATTTCATGACAGATACAGTATCAGATTTCTTGGTGAAGTTTGCAATTCCAAAGAATCCTTTCAGCTGCTGAAGAGCAATGGTGATGGCAGCACCGGCCATGAATCCGACAATGGCAGCATGAGACAAGAACTCTATGATAAACCCTAGCCTGTGGCAGAGTTGAGTTTCAGACTAGATGAGATGCTCATGCCAAAGCAGCTACGAACTGACAGGTTAACAATCACTAGGGCCGCTCACCTGAAGAATCCGAGCGCTGCCTGAGTGACCCCTGCGAAAAAGGTCGCAGTGAACGCTAGCCGCCTGTACTCAAGCGGGTGTGTCTTGGGGTCAATCTCATTCTGAAGGAGAGTACCGAGCAACAGCGACACCACGGCCACTGGACCGATGGCTATATCCCTGGAGCTGCCCATCACCGCGTATATCAGAGGCGGCACGAAGCTAGTGTCTGTAAAAATGGCGACCACATTTCTGATCAGCATAGTTGAAAGTGATCTCAATTAAAACGAAGAGATGCATATGTGAATGAGTGCACTTACATAATCCAACCTCTGCTGGCAAGTTAGCAAGCTTAGAATAACCGATGTCCTGTGGTTGAAAGCACGGTTTTGTTAGGCCACAGATTGTATCAGATAGCGTCAGTGCATGAACCCGTGCTGCTGCTGATGCGAGGTATAATGTTAGATAATTTTATGCATCTCTCGTGTGAATGCACAGTAGGTGAAGATGGCGCTGAAAAGGGCTCCCTGCAGTAGTATTATAGCAGCTTCAGGGGCATGCGCCGAATGGCTCACCGGCCGCACTGTAGCCACAGCAGGGGCAGACGCCAAAGTCAGCCCTACTGTCATATATAGTAACTGTAGCAGCATGACAGCTGTATTAGGACTAGATGGATAGAGTTGTATATATAGTTTGCCACTGCAACTCAGTAAAGAGAATTCAGATTTGTCATCTTCTATACAGGGCTCCAGCCAACGCTGGTGTCTCTGCTGTGTGTATGCTCTGTTCTCCCTTCCTTCTTCTATCTCAAGCCATAGTGTGTGGTCGGACACCGTCTGTCGTGGTCGGCAAGACTGGTGAGTGGTCGACTCACCTGAGCCAGTGATCTTCTGGGCTAACAAGTAGTATTAGAGCTGTACAAGCGCCGTCGCCGGACTAACCGCTGGCGATGACGGACGGTTCGAAAATGGGTGACAGTAGTGGCACTGTGGCTGCCAGCCATGACAGGAGATCGTTGTTCGTATGGTGCGGGAGGTCAGCGGCACCAGTTGGCCGACGCTGACTCGCACCAACTATGGAGAGTGGTCGGTGACTATGAAGGTCAAGCTCAGAGCTCGACGGCTCTGGAATGCTATTGACAAGGGCACCAAAAATGAAGAAGATGACATGTCAGCGTTGGAGGCTATCATCGCTGCTGTACCGGCAGAGTACAGGAAACCGTTGGGGGCGAAGAGCTCTGCTAAGGAGGCGTGGGAGGCTATTGCGGTGATGCGCGTCGGTTCTGACCGCGCAAAGAAGGCGACGGCCCAGCTTCTGAAGCAAGAGTACGCCAACCTCAAGTTCAAGGATGGTGAAACGGTGAAGGATTTCTCCCTCCGTCTGCAAACGCTCATCAGCAAACTGAAGAGCCACGGCGTCGCCATTGACGAAGAGGAGGCGATCTCCAAGTACCTCCACTTCGTGTCGGCAAAGTACATCCAGATCGCTCTCTCCATAGAGACGATGCTGGACTTGTCCACCCTCACCATTGATGATGTGACAGGCCGTCTGCGGGCGGTGGACGAGCGCCTAGAGTAGGCGGCGACAAAGAAGGGCGACAAGCGCAAACCGCTGCATCGACAGAGGAGGAGTGGGCTGTTCGGAGGAACTCCGGTAGCCTCCTTTAGCATGCTGCGGTGGCGATGGCAAGCGTCGCGGCAAGGCTTCTTTCGAGAAGAAGAAGCGGGTAGACCCCAACGCTTGCCGCCGCATGGGTGTGCCTAAATCACAAGCAGGAGAAGAAGGCTGAGGCTCATCTGGCGCAAGCTGATGATGATGATGAGGCAACGATCCTGATGGCGATGTTCTGTACACTGCACGATGTCGAGGCCGAGGAGAAGGGAGAGGTGACGACGATGGAAGGACCTGGGAAGGCCTTGAAGGCTGTCAACCTCGACGAACCACGCACCCAAGTCCACCTCGGACATGTGGGTGGCGGCGCATTGCGGTGGTGGTATCGGACTCTCGGTGCCAAGAACCACATGATGGGCTCTAAGGCAGCCTTCTTCAAGCTCGACGACGATGTTACCGGTATGGTGAAATTTGGTGATGGCTCAAGGGTGGTTATTCGAGGGCGCGGCACCATTATATTTAGGTGCCGTAAGCGGCGGCGCCCGCCGCGTTGGAGGATGTATATTACATCCCACAGCTGCGTTCAAGCATCATCAACATTGGTCAGCTGGATGAGCGCGGTAGCGATGTACTAATCAAGGACGGACTCCTCAGGATCAGGGACCGGGAGCAGCGACTTCTTACCAAGGTGAAGAGGTCCCTGAACCGATTTGTGTACCGCCGAACTGAAGGTAGAGTAGCCGGCGTGCCTGACGGCAAGGCACACCGAGGAACCGTGGCTGTGGCATGCCCGGTTTAGACATCTCAGCTTCAACGCACTTGGTCGGCTAGAGAAGATGGTCCGAGGGCTACCCCACATCGAGCACGGAGGCAAGATGTGTGATAGCTGCCTGGTTGGGAAGCAAAGGAGGCTACCGTTCCTAAAAGCGCCAAGTATCGCGCGATGGACGCTCTGGAGCTCGTCCACAGCGACCTCTGTGGGCCAATCACGCCAGCCACAAACGGTGGTCGGCGGTACTTCCTCCTGCTCGTGGATGATTGCAGTCGCTACATGTGGCTACAACTGTTGACGAGCAAGGACGAAGCGGCGGCGGCGATCAAGAAGTTCAAGATGCGCGGCGGAGGCCAAGAGCGGCAAGAAGCTCCAGCAGATCGAGGATTGATCGCGCGGCGAATTCACTTCGGTGGAGTTCGTGGCGTACTGCGTGGATCAGGGTGTGGTACGACACCACACCGCGCAACACTCGTCACAACAAAATGGCATGGTGGAGCGATGGAACCAGACGGTGGTCGTCATGGCTCGATCCATGATGAAGGCCAAAGTCATGCCGGCAAGGTTCTGGGGTGAGGCGGTGACCACGGCGGTGTTCATCCCCAACCATGCTCCCACCAAGGCCCTGAAGGGCAAGACGCCGTTCGAGGCTTGGCATGGACGCAAGCCGAGCGTGTCCTTCTTCCGGACATTCGGTTGCATCGGCCACGTTAGGAAAATGAAGCCGATCCTCACCAAGCTGGAGGACAGGAGCACACCGATGGTGTTTCTAGGCTACGCGGAGGGTACCAAGGCATACCGGCTCTACGACCCACGCGGAGACAAGGTACTTGTCTCGTGCGATGTCGTGTTCGACGAGAAGGTGGCCTAGGACTGGAACAGTCCGAGCACGGGGGAAGCTAGCGGCTTCACCAGCACCTTCGTCGTCGAGCACTTGGTCATCCATGGTGGTGGAGACGCTGGGGAAGAGGTGCCGAGCACTCCTAGAGGGGTGCCGAGCACTCCAGCAATAGAGCCGAGCACTCTTGGGGAGGTGCCAAGCACGCTGGGAAGGGTGTCGAGCACTCCAGGAGTGGAGCCAGGAGGTCCTGCAGTGGTGTCGACCACTCCAGGACGGGTGCTGAGCACTCCCGTAGCGGAGCCGAACAGTCTTGCAGTGGTGCCGACCACTACAAGACGGGTGCCAAGCACTCCAGGGGGTGGGGGTGCAGACCACTCCAGAAGTGGTGATGAACAGTCCAGGAGTAGTGTCGAGCACTGCATTCGGGGTGCCAAGCACTCCAGGTGCTGTACTGAGCATTCTAGCGGAACAGGGAACTCCATCAATGCCGATCGAGTTTGCCTCACCTACAAGTGATATCACTGAGTTTGTGGATGCCTTCCACAAAGGTGAGGAGGTGCGGTTCCGCAGGCTGGATGACATCGTCGGTGGCATAGGGCCCTCAGGCCTGGCAGGTCGGCTGCTCAATGATCAAGAGCTGCTGCTCGTCAGCATAGAGGAACCACCCACGTTCGTGCTAGCCGAGCGCGATGGAGACTGGCGACGAGCGATGCTAGAGGAGATGAAGGCGATCGAGGGAAACGAGACATGTGAACTCATCGATCCACCTCTAGGATGTTGTCTGATCAGCCTGAAGTGGGTATACAAGGTCAAGCAGGACGAGCTCGGTGCCATTGTCAAACACAAGGCGCGCCTCGTCGCCCGAGGCTTTGTTCTGCGCGAGGGCATCGACTTCGAGGAAGTCTTTGCGCCAGTAGCACGCATGGAGTCTGTCCGTTTACTACTAGCCTTGGCAGCAGCAAAGGACTGTCGCATCCATCACCTAGATGTAAAATCATCTTTCCTCAACGGCGAGCTGGCGGAGACGGTCTTCGTCAGGCAACCACCAGGTTGCGCCGTCAAGGGAGCGGAGCACAGGGTGCTCCGACTGCACAAGGCGCTCTACGGGCTGCGATAGGCCTCACGAGCGTGGAATGCCAAGCTTGACGCCACGCTGGGCGAGCTTGGGTTCACGAGGTGCGTAACCGAGCACGCGCTCTACACACGGCGACAGGGGAAGGAGGAGCTCATCGTCGGCATGTATGTGGACGACTTGATCGTCACCGGCGCGCGTGCGGAGGACATCGACAGCTTCAAGCGTGAGATGGTGGCTCGTTTTCGAATGAGCCATCTCGGTGCGCTCTCCTACTACCTCGGCATCGAGGTGAGACAGGGGGAAAAGGCGCTCACGCTCGGTCAGAGCGCGTATGCCTCAAAGCTATTGGAGCGGAGCAGCATGGCTGAGTGCAAGCCGTGCGTGACTCTGATGAAGTAGCGGCTGAAGCTGACGAAGGCTAGTACCGTAGCGAAAGGTAGATGCAACACTCTACCGGAGCATCGTCGGCAATCTGCGCTACCTAGTCCACACAAGGCCGGACATTGCGTTCGCCGTGGGCTACGTCAGTCGCTTCATGGAGGATCCTAGAGAGGATCACTGGGCTGCTGTAAAGCGACTGTTACGCTACGTCAAGGGGACGGTAGATCAAGAGATCGTCTTCCGCAAGACAGGTGGAAGAAGGCTGCAGCTCACTGTGTTTAGCGATGCAGAAATGGCGGGGGACATCGATGGACGACGAAGCACCTCTGACATGCTCGTCTTCCTCGGGTCGGCTCCAATTTCATGGCTATCACTGAAACAGAAGGTGGTGGCGCTGTCTACGTGCGAGGCAGAGTACTTAGCGGCGGGCACAACGGCGTGCCAAGTTGTGTGGCTACGCTGGCTGCTGGGCGAGCTGACCGGTACGGAAGCTCACCCACCATCTGTAACACCCGAGGTGTTTGCCACCAGTTAAGCAATGGGTTGAGCTCAAACATGACATGTTAAGTGGTGATGACGGTGTCAAGATCAATTCTACAAGAGCGAGCTCCAACTTAAACTTGGGCAACACACCTTTGCGTGCTTATTGGCCCTTTTTAGATATATACCTAAGTAATGTTGAAGGTGCTTCTTTCATGTGCCTCACATCAATTTCCACCCACATGGATGATTGGAAAAGTTTCATAAAGTTTGGAATCAAGAAATCACATGAAATGACAAGTTATGTCCTCATCAATTACTTTATTAGGTGAATAAGAACATGTAATGACAAACAAACATTGCAACCTTGCTCAAACAACTCTACTTACACTTGTGAATAAAAGTCATGAAGGGTTCGTGTTGAGCGGAGGACAAGAAAATACCTCCATCGGTCTAAAACTTGGATTTAAGCTTTATCGTGATGCTACTTTGACTGTGTTGACCAATCACTTATAGTGCTTGCATGGAGTTGCACCTTAAATCAAAGTTGAAGTTTGAGTAGAGTAGAGCAAACTTTGTTTAATGGTCAAGAGCTAGATCAGCTTTGAAGCAAGTCAAACCGAGCCCTCAAGTTGGAATCCATGGTTGTTTTGGAGCTCAAAAATTTGGTTGTCCTTAATGGATTTCAAACCGAGATTTCAGTTTTCGTTTACCCTCTCTTGAGCCTTGTATCTCTCCAACCAGGCCGAATCTGATTTTGAAGCTTTAATAAAAGTTGGAGCTGGTATGTAGATCTATAACTTTTATTAATAGAGTTTTTGCTAACTCGTCGTGGCTTAGGAGTAATCTGAGGCACGAAATATGAGTTTCAGTGGTATGTTTGAGGTAGAATTGAAAATTTGAAATATGTTGAACAGCCGACACACGTGCATGAACTGCAGGCAGCGTGTTGCTTTGCTTTCGCAGGCGTGTGGCTCTTATGTGCTGCCCTAAACACACTTTGCCATGCTAAGTAATGGGACAAAGACCCTCCTCTCCTCTCTCTCCTCTCCTTTCCCCATCTGCCGCCAGAGCCAAGCCAGCAGTCCGGTTGTACGTCTGCACGCTTGTTCGTTCTTTAGCTAGCTCGGTAGTCACCCTACTCCTCTCCTCCTCCTCCCCTCCAGCTGCTCTGCCCCACTGCTGCTAGCCACACGGGACCGCAGCCACCACCACCACGGCCTTGACTCGTCGCGCCTCATTGTTCCTTGCACCGAAGCTCCGGTCGGCCCAAGAAGCTAGCTAGGGGTTGCCGAGCCCGGCCAGTGCGGGCTCTGCCACGGCGTCATGAAGCCGGGCTGCCAGACGCCTCGTCGACCGGTGCACCTCAACCTTGGCCTCGCTCCTCGTCGACGAACAGCCCGGCCACCTCCTCTGGTGACCCCGACCGCATTGCTGCTTCGTCGTTCCTGCGTATTCGTCCAGAGTAAGAAGAAGACGGGTGAATCGTAAATAGAAGCTCTTTCATGTGTTCACTTTGCATAAAAGCCTGACACATGTATTTACATATATGGGCTTCGTTGGTTTCTAAGATTTTCAGGGTTCCTAATGCAAAAGTATTTTTTTTCGGATTAATCTTGTCTTTTGCAGATTTCTGTGCTTAAATTTGGAAAATTGTAATAATTAGTAGAAAAATCGTAAAATAACAAATGTGGACTTTTTGGAATCCTTGTGAAATTCTATATGCACTAGATCTATAATATGGTATGTTTTAGTTTAAATATTGTGCTGTAAAAATAGATCTATGCAGCTAGGTTCTTGATACTTGCCATGTCTTGTCTTTTTCATAACTGCAGTTTTTATGCTCAAATAAATGTGAAAATTTTGTGGAGTGCTACTAAGGTGATTGTTGTTGTCTAGTAAAAATTTCGGGGGTTTAGGATTTATAGTTTAAGAGTTATAAAAATAAGAAATGCCCTGTTTTGATTTGCTTCTATTCTGAACAGTTCTGCATGTTTGAATTAATTGGCTTAGTTAAGTTATGAATCATGATTTGATGACAATACATGAGTTTTAGTACTTTTCTTAAGATTTTCAAAAATATAAATATCATAAATTTTGGTTAAGTAGATCTTGAGTTATAATTGCTTGAATCTCAGTGGCTGTTTCTACCCAAACCCAGACAGGGTTTCCTTGTTCTTACTGTGGATCCTTCTTACTAGTAGAATTAGCTTTAGGTATTTACAACAAAGTTGTTTAGAATTTACTAAGATTTCTAAAAAGTCTAGAACCACATTTATTGGACATGTATAACTCCATTTATAGCTGTCTAAAGTGGCATGTCAGTTTCTGTCTATGTTTTGGACAGAGGTGCAATTATTGGATTAATTGACCCTTCTAACTATAGAATCATCTTAATATGAGAATAATAAAGTTGTAAGTAACTTCCTAATCTTTTCAAAAAGTTATGGTTCATGATTTTTGGAGGTCTAGAACTCCAGTTATGCTTCTCTGAAGATACTATCGGTTTTCTATACCACTGCTGTTGGGCTGGATTTGCAGTTTTGCTTGTGCAATTATTTTCGTGGTGTAAATGATGTTGGCTATGGTTGTAGTGAATACAAAAGTTGTGCAGATTTCATAATCTTGCTTGTGTTCAAATTGTAAGACCATAGGCCTGATAGTTTAGGAGTTACATGACTTTTAAGTCTTCTGTCAAGTTTTGATTTTATTCTGAGCAGATTTGAAAGATGCTAGTGTTTGATCTAGTTAGGATTTGAATGAGTTTTTGGTGATAATAACAAAGTTGTAGATAATTCATGTATCTAGATTATGTTAAAATTTGGTGGTATTTTGCCAAGTAGTTTGTGAGTTATGCCTGTTTAAAGTTGGGTTACAGAATTGATTACTCTCTGTCTTGTTTAGACCAGTTTCTATAAATGGGTATATTTGACTTAGTTAACTTGAGAATCATGCTAAGATGATTAAATATGAATTGTAGATAATTTCATAAGATTTCCAGAATGTCTTCTTGCAAGTCATTTGGATTTGTGTAACTCCAATTATAGCTAAATCTGGTAGCTGCTGTTTGCATGTCCAGAAATTGACAGATTCCAATTATAGTTGTTTGCTTGTATTTTGCTAAGTGTGGCTCATACCTTTGATGATGGTTGAGTTAGAGTACCTGAGATCTTGGGAAACTTGTGTCATGCTTGGTGTTGTCATCTTGTTTGCTATCGTGGCATTATAAATTGTGCGATATTTAAAGTAAGCATTGCGAAGTGCTTGTGCATGTTAACGTAACCTTGTGCTTGTCTTACTTACTGCATGCGCTGCATTATCTATTGCACTTCCATGTATTCATACACCTACATCTTGCATCTCATTTAGGTACGCTAGATAAACCACGTGAAGGATGTGATGTGGAGCCGAACTCGATGATTGGGTTTGGTGGATCTATCCCGAAGATGGAAGGACTAAGCAAGTGCTAGGACCGGAGATGTCACCAAGTCGGTGCAAGCTAACTGAATTGACTTGTGTCGGATCCCAGGCAAGCCCCAGAGCATTTTAAGTCTCCTAGTATTTTACAAATGATTACTTAAGTACTTATGATTGATGCATTAGGTTATAAGAGTTGAATGGAACCACTTGATGCATATACATTCCTTGTCCAGATATTACACCTTTAACCGGTATAGGTCCAGGATCGAATATATGCTTAGCCATGCTTAGACCGGTAGAAGTCAGGTGATTTCCTGTCACCTGCGAGATATAGGTGGAAACCGGAGCACGGTTGGCTATATTTGCTATCGTGGAAAAGAACCATGGGGTAAAAGTAAATCGAGGCCGGGCGGAGTCTATGTGTAGGTTGACTCATGTGATTCCGTCTGTGTCGATTAAGGACCGTACCGTTGTTGGCGCTTCTGACAAGATTGAACGCATGCCTATCACTTAGCTGGCCGGATAACTCGTTCCGACCGCGAAGCCGAGTAGCTCAACTCAGGCCGGGACCCGTTTTGTTGTGCGCTCCTTGCGGAGGGCGATCAGACTGAGCCCAAGGGCAGGCTAGGCCTGAACGTCCTGGCATCTGGTGTCCTAGATTGTGCGGCGCAGTACGGACCCGCGAAATGTGTACCTGAGTTGTACCAAAGGTGACCTAAGGCTATCGTGGCTGGTAGACCTGGGTTTGTGTTAGGAATAAATTCCCAGCTGGTTGAAATCGATTCCGAATCGCCGTCTCTCCCGGATAGTGAGAAACTTGGCTAGCTCCAACATCGTAGTAACTGTGTTATGGAATATGATGGTTCGAATGAATTTGGAATTTCAATACCTGCTATGGTTACTATTGTATGCTCTAAAAA
The DNA here is from genome assembly GCA_904845875.1 of Miscanthus lutarioriparius. Classification (NCBI taxonomy): domain Eukaryota; kingdom Viridiplantae; phylum Streptophyta; class Magnoliopsida; order Poales; family Poaceae; genus Miscanthus; species Miscanthus lutarioriparius. The sequence goes on along the minus strand of CAJGYO010000001.1, from coordinate 13,392,912 downwards.
GATATACCACATGTTTGGCACAGGATAGTTGCTAATCTAGAGATGGATAGTTATAATTAACTTGATGATAGAATTATAATTGTATAATTGAGTTAATCGCTTTTTATGCAAATTATTGTCAAGCTACCTCCACTTATAAAGCCTTGCATACTCCTTGGAGTCAATTTTATTTCTGGTTATGACGGGTAAGTCTAGTGAGTACATTCGAGTACTCAGGGTTTATCCCACCATGTTGCCAGGTAAGGTTTTGACCTCCTTGAGGATGGTGGCTAACCACCGGTGGGCTCGGTGACTCTATATTCACTTCTCATCTACATGCTTTTGTCTGAGGATGTCACTTATGCCAGCAATGTATTTGGAACTCATATTAATGAAATCCTTCGAAAGCAATGTTGTTTTCACTAATCGGTTTTGAAATCCAAACTTGTATTATTATTTATGAACCTATTTGTAATATTATTTCCGCTGCAACTCTGTGTATGTGATGTGTATTTGTTTAATCACGCGATCTTGGTTGTGATGTTGATTTACCGAGGTCCTGCGTGACACTCGGTGGACTACCGGGTTTATATAAGTGAGAGTATGCGCGTGTCAACGTGTTAAGCGGGGACAGCCGTACTTGATCTTGTATAAATTGGGCGGTTCTGTCACAGCTGGTATCAGAGCGAGATTAAGCATAATACTGTCATATACATAGTTGTAAAATCCAAGTTTTGGTTTTAAAACAAGTCTATTTTAACTAAAACTTTAGCTATAGGCAAATTCGTCAAAACTTATTTGCAAAACTATGCTAGCGACATCCTCCTTTATGCCCAGTTAAGGACTATTAGGTGGCTATCTAAGTACTAACTGTGGGGGTTTACTTCTTGCAAAATTTTACTTTCGTCGTCCATATGGCGTGCTATTGTATGGATGCCGTTCACTTGAATGGTAATGTATGGATCAATTGCCTCTACGCCTCGGTAAGTGTGAGTTGTGAGAGCATGACCGTCCAACTATCGGTCTAGGGGAGAGTTAGCTATAGTTACTGGAATATTTACGTGTTACACACATGTATCTATGAAGGTACTTAATTGCGGGTATATTTATCGGGTAGCTATGGATACCGAAGTATATATATCTGGGGATGTATATATGGAAAGTATCTTAGTTTACTGCTGTCATTGTGTGCTTATTTATCTCTTATGGGAATGGGCTGCAATGAATTTGCCTACAGGTATGCTAACCACGAATGCGTAGATTGAATATAGCTGACGACTAGCTATATATCGAGAGAGTACGTGTTATGCCACCGACATAGAACGTGATTGTCGCCTTAGGCTGGCAATTTTGTGAGGGCGAATAGGACGAGCATGCATCATGATTGTGCTTGTGCATAAATATGCTTCCCTCACCTTGTTCTAATACAAAGTAACTTGTGACCAATGTGATGCTACTATCTTCCTTGTGTGAAGCTAGACAAAATGCCTTGTTCCATGCTGCTTGAATAGCTGTGCTTGAAGATAGTGTGTGATTAGCTTCGCCTTATATGTTTGTTTCCAAAGAAAATAGATGACAAGTTAATAGTTAGCAAAAGGTTCACCCCTTTGAAAACTAAATTGCTAAATGTAAGTAAAACTTGTTTTGTAGAGATATCCACCTACTCAGTAAAAAGGAAATAAAAGATAACAATACTTTACCACCATGTTTTGCATGATATGTGTAGCAGTGTTGTTGTAGGTGACTAGTTGTTAGGTGTGAGCTTTGTGCTTAGTAATAGTCGCTTAAGCTAATTAGATTGAGTATTTCGAAATGCTTGCTTAAGACCAGGATGTAGGTGCGGATGCGCGTAATCTAAGTAGTGCCGTAGCTGTCACTCCTTTTGTCCTCGGAACGCATATGAGTGTTGAAGAGCGCTATCCTGGAACAATGTCCAAGTTTTGGTAATCTCATGGTTGTCGTTTTCAATTAAGTTCTCTCTTAGGAGCCTGAGCCTGTACACGTGGTTGCTAGCCGTGAACGTTGCGCTACGAAGACCTTATCCATGCCTTTGCTTGACCTTAGGCCCAAGTTTAGTTCCCTTGAATGCTTGCATGTGTCGTGGTTGTCCCACTCTTGTGTGGAAGGACCTTGCTCCGAAATCCTTGTCGGACTTCATTGCTCCTTCTCCTACAGATGATCTGGTGCAACGCTAATCGCTATCTACTCTGGCTTTGGAACCTTTTCCTTGCAGATCCTGTGATTTCTTTATCAACTAAATCCCTAGTCAGTGCAATGGCTCTGTCCCTTGAATCTCATTTGTTTTGCCCCCAACTCTTTCAAGTCTCTGAATATTTATCAGTCTTGATCTCATGTTGCTACTCGACAAGACCAAATCTCATGTTAATCTTGACCTGGTAATCACTTGGTGGACACAAGGCGTATATGGAAATTCAGCAAGAGTCTCCTACTTAGTTGCCTTCGGCAATTAGGCTATGCTCTCTCGCGCTGTGTTTTAAATCTTTGGATCCCCTGCTTATTGACTCCTAACCTTGTGACTACCTTTGTTTGCTATCCCTCCTTCGCATAGTATTGCTCCTATACAACCCAAATTGTGCCATGTGAGATTTCTTGTGGGTTGTATGTTCAGTAATGGTGCCACGATTAGTGATCTACGGTGCCGTGACGAAACTGAGAGCCTCCTGTGGGTGCACACACAAGGCTGTGCTACTCGGCACGCGCTGGTATCAAGGTTCCTAGTCATGATCCATTGCCGAACTGCACTGATATGTTATTTTCACCGGAGCTCTTCCTTGGTTATCTCTCCTTATCGTGTCAGAAGATCTGTATGTAGAATTAGATGCAATAGGACTTCCTTCTAGAGTCATCCAACGGTTAACCTTTGAAGAACAGGTCACTAATAGGAACATAAGCAGACTGCAAGAGGTGGTAGACAAGTGACTCTACTCGACGTGACTGTCCCTGTAATGACGTCGGTCATCTAGTGAGCAACTTATGTCATTTTTGTTGGATCAGAAAGGTGCACCACACTTAAGGTTGAACAAGTTATTAGTCGGATGATAAAGGGACCAAGATATTATGTGTTGTAATAGGTCACCTAGTATATATGAGTTCCTGTCCAAGTTCTCAATCTTTAGGTGCATAAGGATCACGTAGACGAACTGACCTTCTTTGGTGTGACCCCTTTCTGCTGACTTCAATGGTGACCATCTGTATGCTTCGACCACAATTTTTATTATTAAGAGTGAAGATTTGGAACCTTTTTAGTGTTGAGGGACAACTGGTTAGTTACCAGTGGGAAAGTTAGTCTTTAGTTAGGTAACGACTAGTTGGTAACTATGAAGACTAGATCTCATAGAACGATGTTGATCAAGGAAACAGCAAACCTGGCCCTGCAATGCAAGTGCTACTTCTTCTCCAAATGTGCTATCAAGTCAATTCCATCTTGGACAATCACGTATATAGTGCAAGATGTTGTATCAGCTAAGTAAAGAACTAGAGAAAGCATATCCCTAGTTTCGATCAGCATCATTGTGCCCCTAGGTACCACAAACGGATTTGTTCAAGGCTCTATTAAACGAGGTGCCAGATAATATTCAGAAACGGTTCCTTATCTATATAGGGATGCCCGCCATGTGGGGTAATGCTTTGTGCCCTGTGAAAATAGCCCACAAGTCCAATGTTTGTGCATCGTCGAGTTGGTGTCTAAATCAATGGTTGAGGTTGTTTCCTAAGAGGCATGTAAGGAAAGTAAATGTTACAAGTATTTAGTATACACTTGTATCACTCTTCGTACATCGAGGACGAAGTACGCAGGACAGTGCTATCTTAGATTTCTTCCAATATAACAATGCTTTCTGGATGCCAACGAAGGAGATTCTTCAGACAACAGCTTACGACGAAGAGCAAGTATCAGAAAGTGTCGTGACCAAATTAGCCTCTCTGATACTCCGAAGTTAAGTAGCCTAATGCTATCACTGATGTTGGAAACTGGTTGACATGTTTCTCTTCCCTTAAAAGTCTATTGCACCGAATCTCAGGACGCGATTCCTTTAAGGGGGGAGGGCTGTAACACCCGAGGTGTTTGCCACCAGTTAAGCAATGGGTTGAGCTCAAACATGACATGTTAAGTGGTGATGACGGTGTCAAGATCAATTCTACAAGAGCGAGCTCCAACTTAAACTTGGGCAACACACCTTTGCTTGCTTATTGGCCCTTTTTAGATATATACCTAAGTAATGTTGAAGGTGCTTCTTTCATGTGCCTCACATCAATTTCCACCCACATGGATGATTGGAAAAGTTTCATAAAGTTTGGAATCAAGAAATCACATGAAATGACAAGTTATGTCCTCGCCTGAATTACTTTATTAGGTGAATAAGAACATGTAATGACAAACAAACATTGCAACCTTGCTCAAACAACTCTACTTACACTTGTGAATAAAAGTCATGAAGGGTTCGTGTTGAGCGGAGGACAAGAAAATACCTCCATCGGTCTAAAACTTGGATTTAAGCTTTATCGTGATGCTACTTTGACCTGTGTTGACCAATCACTTATAGTGCTTGCATGGAGTTGCACCTTAAATCAAAGTTGAAGTTTGAGTAGAGTAGAGCAAACTTTGTTTAATGGTCAAGAGCTAGATCAGCTTTGAAGCAAGTCAAACCGAGCCCTCAAGTTGGAATCCATGGTTGTTTTGGAGCTCAAAAATTTGGCTAAGTCCTTAATGGACTCAAACCGAGATTTCAGTTTTCGTTTACCCCTCTTGAGCCTTGTATCTCTCCAACCAGGCCGAATCGACTTTGAAGCTTTAATAAAAGTTGGAGCTGGTATGTAGATCTATAACTTTTATTAATAGAGTTTTTGCTAACTCGCCGTGGTTTAGGAGTAACGGAGGCACGAAATATGAGTTTTCAGTGGTATGTTTGAGGTAGAATTGAAAATTTGAAATATGTTGAACAGTGCCGACACGTGCATGAACTGCAGGTCGCGTGTTGCATTGCTCGCATGCCAGCGTGGCTCTTATGTGCTGCCCTCGCTTACACTTTGCCATGCTCAAGTAATGGGACAAGACACCGCCTCCACTCTCTCCCTCTCCTTTCCCCATCTGCCGCCAGAGCCAAGCCAGCAATCCGGTTGTACGTCTCTTTGCTTGTTCGTTCTTTAGCTAGCTCGGTAGTCACCCTACTCCTCTCCTCCTCCTCCCTCCAACTGCTCTGCCCACCGCTGCTAGCCACACAGGACATGCAGCCACCACCACGGCCTTGACTCGTCGCGCCTCGCCGTTCCTTGCACCGAGCCCGGTCGGCCGCAGCAGACTAGCTAGGGGTTGCCGAGAGCCGGCCAGCCGTGGCACTGCCACGGCGTCATGAAGCCGGCTGCCAAAGACGCCTCGTCGACCGGTGCACCTCAACCTTGGCCTGCTCCTCGTCGACGAATAGCCCGCCACCTCCTGGTGACTCGACATGTGGCCGTCGCTTTCTGCGCCCGGCGTGGCCCAGAGTAAGAAGAAGACGGGGTGAATCGTAAATAGAAGCTCTTTCATGTGTTCACTTTGCATAAAAGCCTGACACATGTATTTACATATATGGGCTTCGTTGGTTTCTAAGATTTTCAGGGTTCCTAATGCAAAAGTATTTTTTTTCGGATTAATCTTGTCTTTTGCAGATTTCTGTGCTTAAATTTGGAAAATTGTAATAATTAGTAGAAAAATCGTAAAATAACAAATGTGGACTTTTTGGAATCCTTGTGGAATTCTCTATGCACTAGATCTATAATATGGTATGTTTTAGTTTAAATATTGTGCTGTAAAAATAGATCTATGCAGCTAGGTTCTTGATACTTGCCATGTCTTGTCTTTTTCATAACTGCAGTTTTTATGCTCAAATAAATGTGAAAATTTTGTGGAGTGCTACTAAGGTGATTGTTGTTGTCTAGTAAAAATTTCGGGGGTTTAGGATTTATAGTTTAAGAGTTATAAAAATAACAAATGCCCTGTTTTGATTTGCTCCTATTCTGAACAGTTCTGCATGTTTGAATTAATTGGCTCAGTTAAGTTATGAATCATGATTTGATGACAATACATGAGTTTTAGTACTTTTCTTAAGCTTTTCAAAAATATAAATATCATAAATTTTGGTTAAGTAGATCTTGAGTTATAATTGCTTGAATCTCAGTGGCTGTTTCTACCCAAACCCAGACAGGGTTTCCTTGTTCTTACTGTGGATCCTTCTTACTAGTAGAATTAGCTTTAGGTATTTACAACAAAGTTGTTTAGAATTTACTAAGATTTCTAAAAAGTCTATAACCACATTTATTGGACATGTATAACTCCATTTATAGCTGTCTAAAGTGGCATGTCAGTTTCTGTCTATGTTTTGGACAGAGGTGCAATTATTGGATTAATTGACCCTTCTAACTATAGAATCATCTTAATATGAGAATAATAAAGTTGTAGGTAACTTCATAATCTTTTCAAAAAGTTATGGTTCATGATTTTTGGAGGTCTAGAACTCCAGTTATGCTTCTCTGAAGATGCTATCGGTTTTCTATACCACTGCTGTTGGGCTGGATTTGCAGTTTTGCTTGTGCAATTATTTTCGTGGTGTCAATGATGTTGGCTATGGTTGTAGTGAATACAAAAGTTGTAGCAGATTTCATAATCTTGCTTGTGTTCAAATTGTAAGACCATAGGCCTGATAGTTTAGGAGTTACATGACTTTTAAGTCTTCTGTCAAGTTTTGATTTTATTCTGAGCAGATTTGAAAGATGCTAGTGTTTGATCTAGTTAGGATTTGAATGAGTTTTTGGTGATAATAACAAAGTTGTAGATAATTCATGTATCTAGATTATGTTAAAATTTGGTGGTATTTTGCCAAGTAGTTTGTGAGTTATGCCTGTTTAAAGTTGGGTTACAGAATTGATTACTCTCTGTCTTGTTTAGACCAGTTTCTATAAATGGGTATATTTGACTTAGTTAACTTGAGAATCATGCTAAGATGATTAAATATGAATTGTAGATAATTTCATAAGCTTTCCAGAATGTCTTCTTGCAAGTCATTTGGATTTGTGTAACTCTAATTATAGCTAAATCTGGTAGCTGCTGTTTGCATGTCCAGAAATTGATAGATTCCAATTATAGTTGTTTGCTTGTATTTTGCTAAGTGTGGCTCATACCTTTGATGATGGTTGAGTTAGAGTACCTGAGATCTTGGGAAACTTGTGTCATGCTTGGTGTTGTCATATTGTTTGCTATCGTGGCATTATAAATTGTGCGATATTTAAAGTAAGCATTGCGAAGTGCTTGTGCATGTTAACGTAACCTTGTGCTTGTCTTACTTACTGCATGCGCTGCATTATCTATTGCACTTCCATGTATTCATACACCTACATCTTGCATCTCATTTAGGTACGCTAGATAAACCACGTGAAGGATGTGATGTGGAGCCGAACTCGATGATTGGGTTTGGTGGATCTATCCCGAAGATGGAAGGACTAAGCAAGTGCTAGGACCGGAGATGTCACCAAGTCGGTGCAAGCTAACTGAATTGACTTGTGTCGGATCCCAGGCAAGCCCCAGAGCATTTTAAGTCTCCTAGTATTTTACAAATGATTACTTAAGTACTTATGATTGATGCATTAGGTTATAAGAGTTGAATGGAACCACTTGATGCATATAAATTCCTTGTCCAGATATTACACCTTTAACCGGTATAGGTCCAGGATCGAATATATGCTTAGCCATGCTTAGACCGGTAGAAGTCGGGTGATATCCTGTCACCTGCGAGATATAGGTGGATACCGGAGCACGGTTGGCTATATTTGCTATCGTGGAACAGAACCATGGGGTAAAAGAAAATCGAGGCCAGGCGGAGTCTATGCGTAGGATGACTCATGTGATTCCGTCTGTGCCGATCAAGGACCGTACCGTTGTTGGAACTTCTGACAAGATTGAACGCATGCCTATCACTTAGCTGGCCGGATAACTCGTTCCGACCGCGAAGCCGAGTAGCTCAACTCAGGCCGGGACCCGTTTTGTTGTGCGCTCCTTGCGGAGGGCGATCAGACTGAGCCCAAGGGCAGGCTAGGCCTGAACGTCCTGGCATCTGGTGTCCTAGATTGTGCTGCGCTTGAAGACGGACCCCATGAAATGTGTACCGAAAGTTGTACCAAAGGTGACCTAAGGTTATCGTGGGTGGTAGACACTGGGTTTGTGTTAGGAATAAATTTCACTGGTTGAAATCGATTGAATCGCCGCCTCTCTCCGGATAGTGAGAAACTTGGCTAGCTCCAACATCGTAGTAAGCGTGTTATGGAATATGATGGTTCGAATGAATTTGGAATTTCAATACCTGCTATGCTTACTATTGTATGCTCTAAAAAGATATACCACATGTTTGGCACAGGATAGTTGCTAATCTAGAGATGGATAGTTATAATTAACTTGATGATAGAATTATAATTGTATAATTGAGTTAATCGCTTTTTATGCAAATTGTTGTCAAGCTACCTCTACTTATAAAGCCTTGCATACTCCTTGGAGTCAATTTTATTTCTGGTTATGACGGGTAAGTCTAGCTGAGTACATTCGAGTACTCAGGGTTTATCCCACCATGTTGCAGGTAAGGTTTTGACCTGCTGAGGATGGTGGCTAACCACCGGTGGGCTCGGTGACTCTATATTCACTTCTCATCTACATGCTTTTGTCTGAGGATGTCACTTATGCTAGCAATGTATTTAGAACTCATATTAATGAAATCCTTCGAAAGCAATGTTGTTTTCACTAATCGGTTTTAAAATCCAAACTTGTATTATTATTTATGAACCTATTTGTAATATTATTTCCGCTGCAACTCTGTGTATGTGATGTGTATTTGTTTAATCACGCGATCTTGGTTGTGATGTTGATTTACCGAGGTCCTGCGTGACACTCGGTGGACTACCGGGTTTATATAAGTGAGAGTATGCGCGTGTCAACGTGTTAAGCGGGGACAGCCGTACTTGATCTTGTATAAATTGGGCGGTTCTGTCACACCATCACTGATGGTGGATAACCAACCCGCCATCGCCCTCGCGAAGAATCCGGTTCTCCATGACCGGAGCAAGCACATAAACGTGAAGTTCCACTTCCTCAAGGACTGTGTCGATGTAGGATAGATCATCATCGAGTTTGTCGAAACTGGTCGGCAATTCGCGGACATCCTCACCAAGCCGCTTGGCCATCTTCAACTCACGGAGTTGAAGAAGATGATCGACATGGATGGGGTTTAAGGGCAGCAGAAGGATTAGGAGAAGAATTGTTAAATAATCTTCTGCATCCCTTGTGTGAATGTACAGCAGGTGAAGGCGGCGCCGAAAAGGGCTCCCTGGAGTTGCACTGTAGCAGCTGCAGGGGCAGGCGCCGAATGGCTCACCTACCGCACTATAGCCACAGCAGGGACAGGCGTCAATGTCAGCCCTGCTGTCATATCTAGTAACTGTAGCAGCATGTCAGTTGTAATAGGACTAGATGGATAGAGTTGTATATATAGTTTACCACTGTAACTCAGTAAATAGAGTTCAGATTTGTCATCTCCTATATATGGCTCCAGCCAACGCTGTGTGTATGCTCTGTTCTCCCTCCCTTCTTCCGCCTGTCTTGGTCGGCCGTGGTCGACAAGACTGGTGAGTGGTCGACTCACTGAACCAGTGATCTTCTAGGCTAACACAACTGACCTGGGGTATGCAGAGGCTGGCAATGGTGAGCCCGGCGATGAAGTCACCCTTGAACTTGCCGAGGGAGTAGTGTCTGATCCAGTCAAGCACCGGAAAGATGTGCTGCAGGCCGAGCCAGATCTTTTTGGACTTGGGCTGGTCTTTGTACTGCCGCAGTGGGTCGTCAGCGAAGAACGTCTCCTTCACCGCGTCAGAGAACTCGGTGAGGAAGTTCTTCTTCGGCGGGACGCCGACCTTATACCCATGCCCGTGCTCCATGCGGCGGTGTGATGACGTCCGGCTAGCAACGTCGGCGCCGTGGTCGTCTTCTCCCCCATCAGACAGCGTTCGCGGCATCTGCGGTGCTCCCAGTGGGATGGACGGCTGGTTTCAGGAATATCTGTGATGAGTAGTAGGAAATCACAAAAGGAATCACATTGGCAGCATGTTAACACAAGAATATATCGTCAATACAATACAACCTATATGTTCATCAATTCTTCAAGTTTCAGATGGAAAAAATCCAATACTTTCACGAAAGAACAAACAACATCAGCTGCATGCATACGCATGGTGCACCTAACGAAAGCCAGATCTGAAAATGAGATGATCAGATGAAGGAACACACGCATGGACGTACGATACTAAAACAAGCACTCTGGTCTCAGTAAATAACTGATGAGTTGTTTCTTAGAAAACCAACTTTTGATTGTTACTCCATCATGGTGTATAAAGTGTAAACATATATACAGCTAAGGATTGCCAGAGACAAAACCTACACAGCGATGCGACGATGCCTGTTAGCAGAAGCACCTGTGAAGAAGGCCTATTTCGCTGCGTCGTGATGAAGCTAGGGACTGCCCATTATATATACGCATATGCAGATGCAAGAAGGCTCTCCAGCCAGAGATCAAGGTCAAACCTCTATTTTCAATAGGGGCCAACGGCCAAGAGCCCAAGATGGGGAGCAAGCTATATGAATCTTTATCGGAAAATGTTCCACATTCAACGTAGAGGCTGGAAATAATGACTAACTAGTGAATAGGTTATGCACAGCTCATCGATTGCTTGCTCACTCGCATCGATTGAGAGAATATGAGCTGCGATTTAGGGATAGGAATTAAAATCAAAGTTTTTTTTAAACGAAGGAAAATCAAAGTTGACAACTGACAAGTCTGTATTTGATTTAAGAAACATGTGTTGGCCCACAGGATCTCCGGCACGGGTGAGTCAACCACTTACCAGCGTTGCCGACCACGACTATCGTTGGCCAACCACACACTATGGCTAGGGATAGAAGAAGGGAGAGAGAACAGAGCACACACACAGCACAAGCACCAGCGTTGGCCAGAGTTCTGCAGAGCAGATGGAAAAACTGAACTCGCTCTCTTTATTGAGTTGCAGTGGCAAATTATATATACAACTCTATCCATCTAGTCCTAGTACAGCTGTCATGCTGCTACAGTGACTAGATGTGACAGCAGAGCTGACTCTGACGTCTCCTCCTGCTGTGGCTACAGTGCGGCAGGTGAGCCGTTCGACGTCTACCCCTATTGTGGCTACAGTACCACAGCAGGGTACCTTTTCGGCGTCGTCTTCCCCTGCCGTGTGTTAACACAAGGAAGCAGTAGATTATTCAACAATTCTTTTTCTAATCTTACTGCTAACCCTTTAACCCCCTCTATGCCGATCATCTCCTTCAGCTCCGTGAACCGAAGACGACCGAGCGGCTTGATGAGGACGTCCGCGAGTTGCCGACCAGTTTTGACGAATTCGATGACGATCTGCCCTCCATCGACACAGTTCCTGAGGAGGTGGAATTTGACGTCGATGTGCTTGCTCTGGTCGTGGAGAACCGGATTCTTCACGAGGGTGATGGCAGGCTGGTTGTCCACCATCAGTGCTGGTGGGTGAGCTTCCACACCAGTCAGCTCGCCCAGCAGCCGGCGCAGCCACATAACTTGGCACGCCGCTGTGGCCGCCGCCACGTACTCTGCCTCGCACGTAGACAGCGCCACCACCTTTTGTTTCAGCAACATCCATGAGATTGGAGCCGACCCGAGGAAAACGAGCACGCCAGAGGTGCTTCGCCGTCCATCAATGTCCCCCGCCATGTCTGCATCGCTGAACACAGTGAGCTGTAGCCTACTTCTGTCGGTCTTGGGGAAGACGATCCCCTGGTCCACCATCCCCTTGATGTAGCGCAGTAGCCGCTTCACTGCAACCCAGCGATCCTCTCTGAGATCCTCCATGAAGCGGCTGACGTAGCCCACGGCGAACGCAATGTCCGGCCTTGTGAGGACTAGATAGCGTAGACCACCGACGATGCTCCGGTAGAGTGTTGCATCTACCTTCGCTGCGGTACTAGCTTTCGTCAGCTTTAGCCGTTCCTTCATCGGAGTCACGCACGGCTTACACTCAGCCATGTCGCTCTGCTCCAACAGCTTCGAGGCGTACGCGCTCTGACCGAGCGTGAGCGCCTTTTTCCCCTGTCTCACCTCGATACCGATGTAGTAGGAGAGCGCACCGAGATTGCTTATTCGAAAACGAGCTGCCATCTCACGCATGAAGCTGTCGATGTCTTCCGCACGTGTGCCGGTGATGATCAAGTCGTCCACATACACACCGACGATGAGCTCCTCCTTCCCCTATCGCCACGTGTAGAGCGCGTGCTCGGTTACGCACCTCGTGAACCCAAGCTCGCCCAGCGTGGCGTCAAGCTTGGCGTTCCACGCTCGTGGGGCCTGCCGCAGCCCGTAGAGCGTCTTGCGCAGTCGGAGCACCCTGTGCTCCGCTCCCTTGATGGCAAAACCCGGAGGTTGTCTGACGAAGACCGTCTCCACCAGCTCATCATTAAGGAAGGCCGATTTTACGTCCAGGTGATAGACGCGCAGTACTTTGCTGCTACCAAAGCTAGTAGCAGTCGGACAGACTCCATGCGCGTTATCGGCGCAAAGACTTCTTCGAAGTCGATGCCCTCGTGCTGGACAAAGCCTTGAGCGACGTGTCGCGCCTTATGCTTGACAATGGCACCGTGTTCATCTCGCTTGACCTTGTACACCCACTTCAGGTCGATCGAACGGCATTCTGGAGGTGGATCAATGAGCTCCCAAGTCTTATTTTCCTCGATCACCTTCATCTCCTCCAGCATCGCCCGTCGCCAGTGTGTATCATGCTCGGCCAGCGCAACGTGGGTGGTTCCTCTACACTGACGAGAAGCAGCTCTGGATCATTGAGCAACCGACCCACCAGGCCTGAGGGTCTTGTATCACCGATGATGTCGTCCAGCCTTCGAAACCGCACCTCCTCACCTTCATGGAAGGCATCCACGAACTCAGTGATGTCACTTGGAGGTGAGGCGAACTCGATCGGCGTCGATGGAGTTCCCTATTCCACCGGAGTGATCGACATAGCACCTAGAGTGCTTGGCATCCATCGTCTCCACTCCCGTGGATGATCAAATGCTCGACGATGAAGGTGTTGGTGAAGCCACCAGCTTCCCCCATTCTTGGACTGTTCCAGTCCTAGGCCGCCTTCTCATCGAACACGTCGTCGCGCGAGACAACCACCTTGCCTCCGTGTGGGTCGTAGAGCCGGTACGCCTTGGTACCCTCCGCGTAGCTTAGGAACACCATCGGTGTGCTCCTGTCCTCTAGTTTGGTGAGGACCGGCTTCGTCTTCCTGACGTTGCCGATGCAGCCGAATGTTCGGAGGAAGGACACGCTTGGCTTATGCCCATACCAAGCTTCGAACGACGTCTTGCCCTTTAGGGCCTTGGTGGGTGCACGGTTGAGGATGAACACTGCCATGATCACCGCCTCACCCTAGAATCTTGTTGGCATGCTCTTGGCCTTCATCATGGATCGAGCCATGCCGAGCACCGTCTTGTTTCGCCGCTCCACCATGCCATTCTGCTGTGGCGAGTATGGTGTGGTGTGATGTCGCACCACACCCTGATCCGCGCAGTACGCAGCGAACTCCACCAAAGTGAATTCACCGCCGCGATTAGTCCTCAGCACGCGCAGCTTCTTATCGCTCTCCGCCTCCGCGCGCGTCTTGAACTTCTTGATCACCGCCGCCACTTCGTCCTTGCTCGTCAGGAGTTGCAGCCATATGTAGCGACTGTAATCATCCACGAGCAGGAGGAAGTACCACCGACCACCATTTGTGGCTGGCGTGATGGGCCCACAGAGATCACCGTGGACGAGCTCAAGGGTGTCCACCGCGTGATACTTGGCCGCCTTTGGGAACGACAGCCTCCTCTACTTCCTAGCTAGGCAGCTATCACATAGCTCGCCTGCGTGCTTGATGTGGGGCAACCCTCGGACCATCTTCTCCAACCGACCAAGCGCGTTGAAGCTGAGATGGCCGAACCGGGCATGCCACAGCCATGGCTCCTCGGTGTGCCATGTCGCCAGGCACATCGGCTGCTCCACCTTTAAGTCGAGCAGGTACAACCAGTTCTAGGACCTCTTCACCTTGGCAAGAAGTCGCTGCTCCCGGTCCCTGATCCTGAGGACGCCGTCCTTGATGAGTACCTCGCTACCACGCTCATCCAGCTAGCCAATGCTGATGATGCTTGAACGCAGCTGCGGGATGTAATATACATCCGTTAGCGTGCGGTGCTCGTCATTCTAGCACCTGAAGATGATGGTGCCGTGCCCTTAGATTGCCACACTTGAGCCATCACCGAACTTCACCGTGCCGGTCACGTCGTCATTGAGCTCGAAGAAGGCTGCCTTGGAGCCCGTCATGTGGTTGTTGGCGCTAGAGTCCAGATACCACCGCTGCTCCTGCTCACCGTCCACACGTCCGAGGTGGACTTGGGTGCGCGGTTCGTCGAGGTTGACAGCCTTCAGGGCCTTCCCAGGTCCTTCCACCATTGTCACCTCTCCCTTCTCCTCGGCCTCAACGTCGTGCAGTGCATAGAACGTTGCCATTAGGATAGTGGCCTCATCATCATCATCAGCTTGCGCCAGATGAGCCTCAATATTCTTTTCCTGCTTGTGATTTGGGCACTCCCGTGCCTAATGGCCTGTCTTCCAGCAGCGCCGGTAGGCGTTTGTGTCGACCTTCTTCTTCTTCTCCAAAGAAGCCTTGCCATGACGCTTGCCATCGCCACCGTGGCTGGAGGAGGCTACCCTAGAGTTCCTCCGGGCAGCCCACTCCTCCTCTGTCAGCAGCAGCTTGCCGCTATCCTTCGTTGCTGTCGCGTGCTCCAGACGCTCGTCCACCACCTGCAGACAGCCTGTCACATCCTCAATGGTGAGGGTGGACAAGTTCAGCATCGTCTCTATGGAGAGAGCGATCTGGATGTACTTCGCCGGCACAGAGTGGAGGTACTTGGAGACTACCTCCTCTTTGTCGATGGTGACGTCGTGGCTCCTCAGCATGCTGATGAGCGTCTGTAGATGGAGGGAGAAGTCCTCCACCGATTCACCATCCTTGAACTTGAGGTTGGCGTACTCCTGCTTTAGAAGCTGGGTCATCGCCTTCTTTGCGTGGTCGGAACCGACGCGCATCGCCACAATGGCCTCCCACGCCTTCTTAGCAGAGCTCTTTGCCCCCAACGGCTCCCTGTACTCCACCGGTCCAGCAGCAAGGATAGCCTTCAACGATGACATGTTGTCTTCTTTGTTGTCAGTGCCATTGTCAACAGCATTCCAGAGCTGTCGGGCTCTGAGCTTGACCTTCACGGTCACCGTCCACTCTCCATAGTTGGTGTAAGTCAGCGTCGGCCAACTGGTGCCGTTGACCTCCTGCACCGTGCGCATAACGACCTCCTGTCATGGCTGGGCAGCCACAGCAGCTTCGCTGTTGTCGCCCATCTCCAAACCGTCCATCATCGCCAAATGTTAGTCCGTCGACGGTGCTTATAATCTGACTCTCGATACCACTTGTTGGCCCACAGGATCTCCGACATGGGTGAGTCGACCACTCACCGGTGTTGTTGTCGACCACGACTATCGTTGTTCGACCATACACTATGGCTAGGGGTAGAAGAAGGGAAGGAGAACAGAGCACACACACAGCACAAGCACCAGCGTTGGCCGGAGCTCAGCAGAGGAGATGGCAAAACTGAACTCGCTCTCTTTACTGAGTTGCAGTGGCAAACTATATATACAACTCTATCCATCTAGTCCTAGTACAATTTGTCATCTTCGCACAAAGGACATCAGGGTTAGGCTAACTCACCGCCTGCTCTGTTGTGGCTACACAGGCTGGGCGAGGCATGGGCATGGCGTAGGGTATGCACCAGTATTCCATGGAATTCCCAAGTTTTTGAGATAAAACAAATACATATTATATGTATACGTATACAGTTGTTGTAAAAGTTGCAAAGTTGGCCCATAAGCACATCTAGAAGCCCATGATGTTACAGAAAGGCAGAAACTCCTCCGAGTCCTGTCCCTGCACTTTGCTTCTCCGGCACCTGATCATGCGGACATTGCAAGCACCAAAGCAGATTCGGTACTCGCTCTCGCCTCTCGCCGCATCGGTGGGAGCCAGGATCCGTGGAAGGATTTGAAGCGGTGGCGGGGCGGGCGTGAGCACGTAGCTGCTTGAAGACAACAGCCTCCCCTCGGTGCAGCAGCCCAAGACGCCGCGACTTGCCGCCGCCTCGGCCTCCCCTCTATCATTACCACCACTCACCCTCCCTTCCCCAGTTCAAGCAGTTCCTTGCCATGCCATGTCACACAGGCGAGCGGTCCGGTCGAGGCGTCGAGCAACGAGCGCGACCTCCGTCGGCTGCAGAACCGTTGAAGTTGAAGCAAGGTGAGTACAGTAACACAGCAGTGTCAGATCCATTCTTCAGAGTTAAAATTTAGGATTTTGTTTTCTAATTTTTTTGCATTGGATTCTTGTAACATAGATGAAGAAGAAGGGAGCTAGCATATTTGCATTGTGGGAGAAAGTTGCAAAGGCAAAGAAAACAACTTCCACATTCACACCAAATCCTCCTCCTGTTGAGGTTGAGAGCCAGTCCCCTGCTAAGAGCAATCTGCAGCTGGCAATTGTGGAAGCACAGGATGATGGTGAAGCAAATGATGAAGCTCGAGCTCCCCAACAGGACACGGACAGAGTTCCCCCAACTCCAACGGTAGAAGATGATATCATTAATCAATTCAAAAAAGGGGACCATAGAGTTACATTTTAGTAGCTTTGATGTTTTGTAATCTTTCTTAATTATTAGAGACAATGGCACTATGCCACTATATTCAGATGTTGTACTTTGCTTATTACTATTGCACATTTGTATTGAAATTTTTTATGTACGCGGAATACCCAGCTATGAAATCCTGGCTCCGCCACCGGCGGCAGGTGAGCCATTCGGCTCCTGCCCCTGCTGTGGCTATAGTACCACAGCAGGATACCTTTTCGGCGCCGCCTTCCCCTACCGTATATTCACACAAGTAAGCAGTAGATTATTCAACAACATACAGAGTCAACCTGACAACTTGCGACTATAATCTTTTCAAGTTGCAGCTAGGCCTAGTTTAGATTGCAAATTTTTACAACCTAGACACTGTAGCACGTTTCGTTTGTATTTGACAAACTTTGTCCGATCATGAACTAACTAGGCTCAAAAGATCCATCTCGTAATTTACAACCAAACTGTGTAATTAGTTTTTTTTACCTACATTTAATGCTCCATGCATACGTCCAAAAATTAATGTGATGGAGAGAGTGAAAAAACTTAAAATTTGGAGGTGATCTAAACAAGGCCCTAGACAGTCACGCTATCCAAAATACAGGAGTTTCCTGGGGTGCCAGTGATACATACGAGTACTCAGCAAATATTCAGGCAAACTCTGAACTGAGGGACAGGAACTGCACTTCTCAAAGTTTTTATGATCGGGCCATCATAATATTGTGTTAGTGACTTGTTGACAATTACTAGGTTGGAGGGTTCTCAAGTCCACTAACTACTGGAAATATAATGTTCTTAAGAGAGTCTAGGCACTCTTGGTGGCTCTAATTAACCTGTAAGTTGAAAGACACATTGTGTATACCGTGCCTTTATCTTTACCTTGTTCAATTTCTCCCCATATCGGTACTATTTTTCAAATGATTTTGTACTACTAGCAAGTTTATACTTTATCGAGTAGAAGAACAGTAGCATGAAAACTAACTGAGCTATGAACAATTTCCATTTATGATGGCATGTTCCTTATTTTCCAGTGGGAAACCAGAGAGCCTAAAATCTTCATTTTTTCTGTAGTAGCATACGTGTAGAAAGTGGTTGTTTCAAGTTTTCATGCATGAATGACAGGTGCATTTTCACTATAAAATTGTTCAAGAGAACAAAAGACATTCATGATGTCAAATCAAATCCCTTTCAAGCTAACCACCACATCTCACAAAGAAGCATCAAATTCACACTCAATGAACGCGTCACTTATCCTATTCTTTCCTCAAAAAAACGTCAGAAATCATTATTTTGTTAATGCAACATCGACCTCTAGTCATTAGAAGTCGGCCTTTTGGAGTATATGTGCAACTGAAAATTGTAGCCTCTGAAATATTCAGTGAGCTAAACCTTTTGAGAAAAAAGTTCAGTCTGTTAAACTGATTTTTCTTTCTGTTAACCTGATCGAAAGAACAAAAAATAGACCAATCTTCAGCCTGTTCATTTCGTCGTAAACGATCGTGGATTATTTACTGCTGGTTGTTTGGTGTGCGAGAAAAATACTGTTCCAGCTTATAATCCACGATCGTATACGAGCAAACGAACATGCCGCTTATTGGTAGTTTCCCTGGACAAGCGATCAACAGCGCTCCTTTATGGGTGATTGCATCTAGCCCAGTCGATCTGATCGAGCCAAATGACCGGCTAAATGATCACCAAGCAATAATACAATAATCCTATCGCACAAAGTGGATTGTTCTGATTAGAATTCGGAAAGCAGCTTCATTTAACGCAAAGAACCAATAATCCAAGTCCAAGAACGTACTAACAAACGGAATAAACAAGGCAGAAACTCAAAGTCTACGACTACGTTATCCAAAAAAATTCTGCTTCCGGTAAAACAAAAGAAAAGCGACTGTAAAAGAACAGAGATCTCTCTTCCTTACTGCAATACTCAGTGGCACTTGGTGTTGGTGGTCTGGTCGACCTCGAGAACTTTTCCTCCTTGCCTTTGCCCTTTGGACTTACCGGGCCCCACAGTGGGATACTGCTATTATCTTTCAGATTGGATGGCAGAGGATTGTTTGGAATGTGGACGCAATTGTGGGTCAGGGGTGCAGCTCGGTCTTAGGTGACGAAAGTTCCGCTGTTTTTTTTTATTATTAAAGAAGAATGGTAAGGAGGACAAGTGCAGAGCCGGATGAAAGAGAAGGTCAAATCTGTCCAGGTTCAATGCATCCACGATAGGGAGCGGCAACGGCCTAAACAAAAGTATCTGTTGGCCAAGTTGACTTCACTCGAATTTAAACAGGAGCTTATACTTAGAGCATCTATTGAGATTAGCCAAATTATTTTCTAAAAGTAAATTGGTTATTATTAAAGGAAAAACGTCTCCAACAGGCTCAGTAAATAACTCTTTAAATTTAGTAGCTCTTTATCCCACCTCATTCGCTCTATATTTTTGGATAGCGTACCTCACTAGCCATCCACCCTTTTGGTTTTACAGAGTCTGTTGGAGTACTCTAGTATTTTTTTTGTCAAATCTATTTTAGAGAGTAGCTAAATCAGTAAATTTAGTTAGTCTTTTTGCCTAATCTCTTGGAGGTGCTCTTATATTAGGAAGTTTAGAGGGCCTTGTGTAATTATTAATCACAACATTTTAGAGACAGTTGTATTACGACCAGATTGAAAAATAATTTTTGTGGTCAAAGTGTACATGAAATTCATTCTTGGATGGCACCATATGCAATTTGTATTGTGTCTTTTTAGTTAATGCCATCGACTATATGCAGTTTTGGATGGCACCATATGCAACCTGTATTGTGGCTTTTTAGTTAATGCCATCGACTATGCAGTTTGTATGTGGTAGTGTCTTAGAGGTATTCATAAAAGGTGAGGGTGCACGTGTATATGTAAACGTGTGTGTCTATATTGTTTTTAGAGAAAAGTTTGTTTGTATTATTTAGATCTTTGCTCTTGGAATAATTAGAAGATGGCTATGGCGATGGAAAATCATTGGTGCCACCTATGGGGCAAGATGAATACGTTAATAGGAAATATAGTTGTAGTTTAAAAAGCGGTTCACTTCTCATCATTTAAACCACTTTTTTTCTAATACAATGGCGAAAACCTTTGGCCACGACATAGAGCCGAGCACCCACAAATCCACTATCGCACTGAGAGGTGTTTTCACTAGAACGAAACTACCTTTATAGATAATGTAGGAAAACTATCATCCCATCATAGAGTCATGCACCCAAAAATCCATCATTGCACTAGAGGTGTTTTCACTAGAATGAAACCACTTTGGGCTTGTGCTCATTAGGTTCTATGTATGAAAAAGAGGTTGAAGCTACTACTAGTATTATCATCTTCCTAACCTCTTTTTAGTATTCCCTTCCATAAAAAATAAGCAAAGTTTTATAGTATAACTTATTCGTGATGGGAGGTCATCAAAACTTTGTTATAAACATAACGAAGGCATATTATATTGTGAAACCACTTTTCGATACAAGATCTACTCCTGTTATTTTCAAATATCCAAACACAACAAATGTGATATAATACCAAATTAAAACTTAAAATGGTTATCTTTAGATAACGCAAAATGTTGCTTCTATTTTACCAAAGGAATCACGCTCTTATCTTTCTCTTAGACTGATTGATTAATAAGGATGGTTGATCTATGTCGTGTGATCTTATAGCATCACCAGTACTGTCCTTTTGCGACTTCCTGCTGGAACTGGTTGCAGATTGACATAGATCATCAGTTGGACTTCCTCCAGAATTAGGAAATGTTCAGAAGACAGCTACGAGTGCCCTTCGCCACAGAAATTATAATAATCATGTGCGAGACAATTTGGAAAGCAAGAAACGGACTAATCTTCAGTCAAGTCCAACCATCAATCCAAGACTCAAAGAGAGAGTCCAGAAAAGAATTTGCGCTGCTCATCTTGCGTGCCAAAAAGAAATACTTCCCCTCGATAGAATTATGGTTAAACAATCTAGTCTGATCTCGTTAGCTTGGTTTATCTTCTTTATTCCCTTTTTTGTTTCTTAAGCTCCCTCTTCCCCTTTTGTATCCCTCTATTTTTAAATTTCAATAAAATCCAGTAGGGCAAGCCCCTCTTGTTTCACTAAAAAAACCTAGTATCCATATGAAGGCCATGATCAATGAAAATCATAGACCCTTACTAGTTATGTGGTGTTTAAACTCTAGAGGGTTAAGATATACATATGTGATCTGCGGAGAAAAAGATTTAGACAGGATATATGTCTAGAATGCCCCCCCCTTTGGGTAAAGTATATTTTTCAACCTTCAACTTGTATGGTAGTCTGATTTTTAATCTTAACTACTAAACCGTGTAATGAATGTCCTCGAACCGTAAAAAACAAACAAATCTGGTCCTTCATTTGGCTTCAAAGGTGGCTTTCTATTTTATAAAACTAGAAGGATACCCCGCGCGTTGCCGCGGAATTTTCTTAAAATAAATCTATTTTATATATAGCATTACTATATGGAATGTTGTATACCATGTGTATATATATGAATTTGACTTGTATGTTATTTTATTATATTGGATCTGGTAAAAAATTAGTAAGCTAATAGAAGAAAAAATAGAATGATTTATAATTTGAAATAGAGGAAGTATTTTTTTAAAGGTAGAAAACACGGACGAAAAGAGAAGTCAATCCGTGTTACATGAATAACATGGGGCAGTTCTGTGAGCCCTCACACTGGCTGTCCGTGTATGGCTGTCTCTAGCCGGCCGTCAGCTTCTCGAGCGCGTTGGGGGCAAAGACGCGCGGCGGCCGTGTCGCAGGCGTAGCCTCCCGCCGGCCCGGCCTCCACTGCAGCAGTCCTCCTCCGTCCGGTCGTCGTCGTCGGCAGTCGATCCTCGATCGGGACAGAGATCCCACACGCCCACCAGGCCACGACTGGACGCTTACCCGTCGTCGCCCGCCACGGAAATGTTGCCACCGATGACCGATCCCTTCCCCTACCCCTAGCGAGTAGCGACAGCGGACAGCGAGAGCCGATCGAGAGGCCCTAGCACTAGCAGTGTGCGTGCCATCCCTCGAGCTCTGACCGGTCACTTGGCACGCGGAAAAGAGCATCGTCTAGGCCGGATAGGGGGCGTAGGGGAGGGTCAGCGCGCGACGGGGCGGACGGGCGCGTGGGTGAAAGGCGTGTTTGGCTGGACGCACGAACTGACAACGCGTTTGGTTCCGCGAAATGTAACGCAAATCGATTACTTCTGGGACCAAACGACGATACGACCGCTTGGTTCGGTGCGGCCCGTTATTAAATACCGCGCAATCAGATAACACTCTGTATATCGGTGATACCGTCCTTTCCGAACCCTCATTTCATTAGGCAGTCCCTACGATCTATTGACGATAATTTCTATCTTCATTAAATGACTTGTCACGTAGATAAAATGCTGATATGGCAACGTAATTAATGAAAAAAGAAAGCAAAAATCATAGAAATGATTTTCTCATGAAGAAATCAGGTCTACTCTTGACCCAATGCACCAAGAAACCATGAAATCGTCATTGGGGAGAAACCACCAGTTTCTAGAGAGTTCGTGTCGCACTTTCATTAGATGAAGAAGATAGAGTTAAGAGAGAGAAAGATAAAATAATTATTACTCATAGAAATCATGGATTAGAAAATAATACTTTTTGTTTGGTACGGTATCTATGTTATAGAAATTATTGGTTTATTTTATTGGGACTGCCTTAGGCCAGTCTCTAACGCAGGTTTCACCAGCGTTTCATAGTCATTTAAGGAGGTTCACGTAGACAAATTGGCTGAGGTGGCAACGTAATAATGATGAAAGAGACTGAACTCGTTTCATGGGGATGAAACGATACCTCTCGGTTTCCAACGTCTTGGAAACAGGACGACACCGCCACTGAGGCCGGCGAGTTTCATCCGATGCGGTTGTGGAGATCCCGTGCGCCGGCTCAATGAAATCCGCTTCTCCCGCACTGAGGTCCCCTTCGCGCCAATCTTGTGGGCATCTCCTGCGTTTCTTCGATTCGATCTTCTATTTCCCCTCCATATTTAGTCAAATAACCGTGTGTTCTTGTTCGTTCCAATAGATTCAGACTCCTCGGCAGTAGGGGCTGCCAAGTCGCAAGTACAATTCAGGGAAGCAGACGTCGCTAGTGCGATGGCGTCCTGAGAGAAAAAAGAAACGAGTGGTGGCAAGTGAACCTTCTGCCTCTGATTTCTTTGCGCTGCAAATCAGCTTTCAGATGTTCTTGTTCGTTCATATAGATTCAGACTTTTAGAGGGGGTTGTAGAATGAGTGTTTGACTCGGTTTTACATGTGTTCGACTCTTGCTTTTACATGGGTTTACTGGGGAGGATTTGTGGTTTGAGGAAGGGTGCATCCTGGGTGGAAGTTCTGCTGAGCGGCAAGAGTGCCCACAAGCTGTTTGCGAAATTGCTCCAAAGGTGTTCGTAGGTTATGAGCTATACCAAAAAAGACGGAGTGTGTGTGGGCCATATCATATGAATGTTAAAGTAACTGATATATTTTTGTTTATAAAGTTTATTTGCCTACTTAAAATTTCAAATACGAGAGATGACAACATATGGTAAACTTTGTTTATTTGCTCATGTGACCATATTCTAACGTGCTAATACTCAGAAAATATCAAATGGCCACATAGTTCACATTGCACATTTGATCATAACACCATACACAATTAAATGCTGTAGCTAGCCTATGAAACCGTGATATGAAATTATGCATTGAGGAAGGTTGTTTTATTCACATGTAGAGCTGATGTAGCCATCTTGCAAACAGTGACATGAAACACTCCACTGAGCTGGCCGCGGGTGACTTTTTTTGGGCCGGCAAAGTTTCATCTGCAGGTAAAACGTGGCTCCATTAGCGGCTATATCTGGATTTCTCCGGCTCTTAGCTGCTGGCTATTGTTAGCGTCAAAAGTCGAATATCTTAGCTTTCATCTCATCCAGCAGCTATCTCCGGCTATAGCTAGCCGGAGATTTAAAACTTTGTTAAATACCGCGCAATCAGATAACACTCTGAATATCGGTGATACCGCCCCTTCCGGACCCTCATTTCATTACGCCGCATCCCAGTATCCGACTCCCTCGCTCAACTTCACACTCCAGTATTCATTAACATTAACATGCACGACCCAATCAAATCAACGAATCCACGGTACCCCCACAACTCCCGCCGTCATTTGTTTCCGTTTCCGTTTGCGTTACCGGCCAGGAAACCAAACGGCATCTGAGATCGAGCGCATGCGCATGGGATTTCATCCAGCGAGTGTGCTGTGCCAATAGTTCTGGATGCCATCTCCAGATCTCCTCGATGTGTATACACTGACTGGACGCGTACACGTGTTTGAGCGTCTCGTGAAGACTGTTGGTTGGATGAAAAGCGGTGGGATCGCGTACCGATCGATATCTTTTGCCGTATTATAATATTATCTCTACAATTAAAAAGCAGCAAACGTTTTCGTGCACCCGGCTACTTTCACCATGTGCCTGCGATCTCTGACTCGCCAGGGAAACAACCGTGTGCCTGCGAACTGCAAATCGCCCGGCAAAACACCGCGCAGTCCATTCTTTCCAAAACAAACCGGCGCCCAGAACGTTTCTAAGAAAACCACGTCTAGCAAAAAAAAAAAAAGAAACAAACAACCACGGAAACACACCCGCAATGCGTTCAAAAAATAAGCCGGCGCCGTAATACACGTCTCGCGCGAAAAAGGAAGCAAACAATCGCGCCTGGTCTCATACGATCGCTATTAGCCCAAAGACGCGTGGAAATAAAAGCGCCATCGCCGTGACCACTCGACTTAGGCGTCGACATCGATCTCTCCAAGCCGCCGCCGCCGCAAAGTCTGGTGCCGTCACCGAGGCACCGCGACGTCAGCTGCGATCTGCTACCCCAATCCTCGGACGCCTTGTCGCCACTTGACATCAACAGATCGCCCGTGGCCACTTGACGCTTGCAGCGATCCGCTATCTCCAAGCCCCGGCGCCTTTGTCGTCGCTGTGGCCACCGACATCGACGATGAATTCGCTTCTCCTTACCTCGCCGCCTCCCTCGCGATCTGCTTCCCGGTCACACGACGCCTGTCTGGTGCCATCGCCGTGGCCACCTAACATCAATGGTAATCTGCTTCTCCTTCCCTCCGCCTCCCTCTCGATCTACTTCCCGGTCACACGACGCCTGTTTGTTGCCACCGTCGTGGCCACCCGACATCGACGGCAATCGCTTCTCCCCGCACTCGTCGTCTCCCTCACGATCCGCTCCTTGGTCGATCAGACACACATGGCACGACAAGTCACGGGTAAGTGATGCTCAAAAAATTACCCTAATCATGTCTATTATAGTCTATAGTGATTGCAGTTCTAATGCACGATTTAACCTTTATATGAACTAATAATAGAACCATGCATTTGGCTCCAAGAACAGAAAACTGTGTTAATCCTAATTTACTTTGGAAAGAATATGGGTTTTATTTCAGAAAAAAACTAAGTACCATACTCCTGTTGAAGACCCATTTGATGTCAGCAGCGATCTGCTACTCCAAGCTGCCGATGCCAAGTTTGCTGCCGTCACCGTGGCCACCTGACATTGACGACAATATGCTTCTCTTGCCCTTGCCATCTCCCTCGCGATCTACTTCTCGGTTTGACTGTACAAAAGGGAGGACAAGCCACGGGTAAGCGATGCTCAACAAATTGACCTAATCCTGTCAATATAGTATGTAGTGATTGCAGTTCTAATGCACGATTTTGCTCTAAATATGAACTGGTTTTACCTTTATATGAACTGCAATTTTTGCCTTAAAAATATGATGTTCGTTCTGTGATACCCTTAAACCTTAATGACATATATTCCAAAGCCTAAGTACCATACTCCTGTTGAAGTGTCGGGATGGTGACCAAAACAATAATTAAAACTGCTGCAAAAGCACATGTTAGTGGTGCAACGAAAAAACAATCAGAGCAAAACATCTGACAAAGGAGCACAAACAGAGAAAATGATCAAAGTAAACAGAAGTCATAAATTAACAACCAGGCTTTGCCGCTGAAACAAAAATCTTAAAAAGCCCACCAACAGAGGAACAAGATGAAGCACTATGCCAATTCCAACAGGAACAGGAACAACATGGAGGATGTACCTGTTACTTCCAGTGAGGAGTGGTTGCATGCAACACATCAAGTCTCCACGAACGCCGTAAGGAAATCCATGTATAGGAAATTAGTAGGGTGAAACCGAAGGTAGCAGTTTCATGTATAGATGCAAGCCTATGGAAAAATGGAAAATCATTGCCAGGATTAGCATATGGTACATATAATGCTCATTTCATAGTATCTTTCAGGTTCAGTTCATAGTAACAAATGGATGCACAAAAATGGAAGCTTAACCATAGATGAACATGAGAGGTCTAAAATTGTTAGTTTAACCATTTTCAAGGTCATGGTTCCACTGAGATCTACATTGGTGACACTCAAAGACTTATTTATAATCTTTCTCCATATATGGGTCCTATTGAAATTAGTTGCATAAACTCTATTCCTGTACGTATAAATATTCCCTCAGACACTCTAAATTCCTTTATGAAACATCTAAGAAGTTCTGCCTATTAACTGGGAATAAAAAAAATTTGCATTCAACAACCAAAGACTTGTGTTGATGAATGAAATTCTGGAACAATGTGAGCATATGAAATAGATTGATAGTATATAGCTCAAACAACATATGAAAAAAAACACCCACAAGCTCATCATATAGCTCATCTGGGTGACAGCTAAATCCTAGAAGTGCCGTAAGAAAGATCCTTTATTTTTTTCCAAAATTAGAAGTGCAGGAAGTAAAATTAGAAGGTTGGGCACTCTAAATATAGGACTAGCTGTACCAAGAGACCATTGTAAATGAATTACCAACAAGCTTTGGCAACACAAGAAATAGATAAAACAAGCAATGGTCGCACGAGAAATAGATAAAACAACGAATTGGGAACAAGCAGGATCAAGATTGCAGGGTACTAACTATCATAATAACTAGAAATAGCAGGTAGGAGTACTGACTATCACAAATGAATTAAATAAAACTTCCGGAATTTAGACCGGCATCATTAACCAACACAAAAACTAGCGGTGAACAAATTAAACTACGTAATGGCAGTGCATTCTTACTTGGGAGGAAAAAGAAGCCATACCCTCAAGTGAGGGTGTCGGGTGTGGCGCCATGGGGATCTGGCGCCATGGCGGCTGCAGAAGACCATGGGCCCCGCCTACCGAAGTTAAGCGAGATGCGGGAGGGATGAGGTCGAAATGGATTGGCCTTCTTCCGGTGGCAGCTTGCTCACTTTGGTTCCACGCCGTGCCTCTCGCCCACCAAGCCTTCTACCCAAAGACCCGTCCGCGCATCATGGCCCATGGTGATGGATTTTGTAGCCGAGAAAGCGTTGGCCGACCACCGGCCATGAGAGGGGGTGGCGGCGCGAGCACGACGGGAGGGCGGCGTCTGTGTGTGGGCCGCATGAGCTCCTCCATCGAAAGCGACGAGTAGTTTAGACGGCGCAGTAACGGCGGCGGCACCGGAAGGGCGGAGAGAAGAGGTTGGCGTGGGGAGGATTGAGTCGGCGGCGCCTGGTCCCCGCAAGAATCGTGGGAAAGGCTGCTCCGCTGCAAGCGTGGTCGAGCTCCTCCCGGCATGGGCGCGTGGTCGAGAGCTCCTCCGACGAGCTGCGTGTGGTTGCCGACCCACTACGCGCATACTCGAGCTCCTCCGATTTGCAAGCGCCGAAGCTCCTCCCGTCGTTCGACCAACCATCGATTTTTTGGCGATATCGTGGTGTGAGCGGACAATGAGGAGTCGAGCCCAAAGCGGCGCATGGTGGAGGATTGTGGATAAGGTGCCGTGTGGTGGAGATAAATAAAAAGATTGGGGAGTACAAAATAAAAAAGTAGATACAAATAAGGGAAAAATTAAAGAAAGAAAAGATAAAAATAAAAGAAGTGTATATTATAGACATTTTATTTACCACCGGTGGGGAACAGGACGAGGGAGAGAGATGGGAAAAATGAGGAGAGGAGAGAATAAATGAGAAATGAGAAAAGAAAAAAAGAAACGGAAATAAGAGGGTTATTTCATACACTTTTCTCTCTTCAACGGCAAAGCCATTTTGCCAAATAGTTCATAAAATCTGATTTAGCTCTCCAAATGAATCTGCTTTACATGTGAAGGCACAACTGAATCTCTGCAATATCGTATATAAAGAGGTTCTAACTCCATAAAAGAGATAATGTCTCATGATATTTTTTTTCAAAATAGTCAATAGTACTTTAGCTTTAATAAATAAGCAACTACTTATATGCAGGATACTTCAAATTACAGCTCTGAATGCTTCCGCTGTAAGAAGTCAGACGCCTCATCTTTGACTTGAAAATCTTCTTGATCATCTTTGATTAATGACCAGCTACAGCTTGGTGTCCGTGCAAAGCACGTTTTTCTGGTCAAACTATTGAGAGACTAGATTCTTAATTGTATAATATATTTTATGAATTTATGTATACATTTTGTTATATAAGATAAGAAATAGTGAGTAGTCTGTCATGTTTACACATGGATTTTTATTTTTTTATATGCTGGTTGAAAGAACTATGGTTTCGCATCAAAACTTAGAGATATATTTTAATTGTCTATCATTCATGCAGAGTTATGGAATAATGATGTTTCAATATCACCATTGCAGTATCTTTTTAAGGTAATACTTCCCTCCATTTTTGTTTACTCGTCACCAACCTTTTATTGTAGCAAATTTGACCATCTATTTTTTCTTCTAAAAAATCTTAGATACTTCAATGTATATAACACTAATGAAGTATGTTCAATAAAAAATCATATATGTGAAAACTTGATGTATCTAAAAATCTTTTGCAGAAAAAACATATGGTCAAAATTGCTACATTAAAAGTTCGGTGACAAGTAAACGAAAACGGAGGTAGTAGTATAGCACGCACTCATACAATTGTTAGCGTAGTATTATATTTTCCCGTTGCAACATACGGGTATTTAACTGGTTACTAGTAAAAAATGTCTAGCCTTATAACGAAAAATACACTTGTTGCATGAGAGTCTCAAAGACCTATGTGGCTATGTCGTGGAGATTTATTTGATGATTATCATACACGTGCGATGCAACAAGAGAAATAAAAGGTACCAAACATTATTTTCAAAGAAAAAAGGTACCAAACGTTAATGATAAATAAGGACGAGAATGTTACATATCTATTTATATTTATCTTTTCTATAGAATTTAAAAGCTAAAATTTAATTTTATGATGACCATGACATTCATTTATTAATATCGTGAATAATATGAAAATATTTATTAAATTTGTATTGAATTAAAATACAACATTGATAGATTTTTTCTCCCATCGCAAGGTAAATAAATATTTATCGTAAATAGATTATAACTTTAATTTTTATACTATCCATGTGTCTGTAGAGTTAAATATTGAGTTCCGTGAATTGTTTGAGGACCTATAAAAATATGTAATTCTAATATCTGATTAAAGTTGGTAAGAAATTAGTTGTTGTCGTGTCAAGGATTGATATGTCCATATATTTATTTATATTAGATAACAAACCGGTTAAGATTTCACTTTACTGTTAGATTAGTTGGACCTGATCCAGGTTCTAATAAAAATAAGCTTTATTTCTAATCAAAACTGCGTAACTATTTAGTGGTGGAAATATTTGTTTATTAAGATTATTATAAGATAAGAAGAAAAAGGTCAAGAGATCAAAGACCCTTAATAATTATTATTTTTCTATCTTTTATTCAGGGAAGACTGAATATAATTGGGAAAGGGAAAAATAGGAAAAAAGAAATGGGAAAACACACGGGCCATAGGAAAAGGTAAAACATCTTTTTGAGATTATACAGTATAATGCAAACGATCACAACACACGTATCCTCACCCCTATAAATGCACACACTTGGGCCCTACTCCTATAAACATCTCCGAAGACTAGGCCGATAAATCTTCGAGATAAGTTTGCCACCTCAATCCTTACCAAAGGAACTAGAAAAGCATCACTAGTGATCAGCCGATCATAAATTGTGCGTACCTGCAAAGCTAGTTCTTCGTGTAATGGACCATGACGTCTAAGAAGGGGGTGAATTAGGCAGCTTAAAGATCTACTCTAAACTATGGTCTTTTTTTTATCCTTAGCAAAAACCTATGCAAAAGATAAACTATCTAAATGTGCAACTATGATTTTGCTAATGTGTTGCTATCTCTACCACAAAAGGAGTTATTCAAACAATGTAAATGCGAAAGCTAAAGAGTAAGGTAGAGATATGCAAACTCCCGTCGACGACTCCGGTATTTTACCGAGGTATCGAGAAGCGCGTAAGCTTCCCCCTAGTCCTCGTTGGAGCCCCTTGCAAGGGCCAAGCTCCCGGTCGGGTAACTCCGTAGATAGCCCTGGGCCTTCCCTACGCTCAAGTGGGTCTCCGGTGTGCCTTCCAGCAAGCCTCTCCTGAACCGCTCCCTGCCGTTTTCACTATCAAGCTTCCGGTCGAACCGCCGTGGGCCTTGTTCCCTTCGATACACGGTAGCGGCCACACTACAAATGCGGTTGGTATGATCTCGCAAGACTACAAGCCCCTCCGATGTACAATAATGGTGCGCACAAGCACCGAGTGATAAGAGGTGTGCAAACCTCACTAAACACTAGACCTAAACCTAGAGCAAGAGTATAAGCACCTACGCTAATCACCTAATGAATCACTAAACACTATGCAAGTAGAGATTACTAAAATGGTGTATCAACACCCTTGGTATGTTTCCTCAGCTCTCCAACTCTCAAATGGCTGGTTGAAGGCATATTTATAGCCCCAAATGAGAGAACTAGCCGTTGGAATCAAAACCAACATTTCTACTAGTGACCGGACGCTGCTGTCGTCCTGACCGGACGCGTCCGGTCTTGCCGACCGTTGGAGCGCGCGCGTTAATCGAACTCTGGGCTGAGTCTGGTCTCACTCGATCGGACGCGTCCTGTCGTGCTGGCGTTGCTCTGTAACATTTCTGGACATGATCGGACGCTACTTCTTGGTGCATCTGGTCATCCTACCGTCGCGTTCGGTCACGCTGAAAACATTACCATGACGAAGAACACTGTCATCTGTGCGTCCGGTCATTGCTTCGCTCAGAGTCCGGTCACAGCTATTGACGCCTGTTGTTGCCAAGCAACTGATCGGACGCGTTTGGTCCTCTACCGAACTCGTTTCTTCGCGATCTTGCGTCCAGCTTTGTTCCCATCTTCGTGCTTAGACTATGCTTGATATCTTGGATCTTCTCTTATGGTGTTGATCATGGGATCATCATGTTGCCTTCGTCCAAGTCACGTCTTGCACCTTATTGAACTACAAAACAATTACGTGCAAATTCATTAGTCCAATTGAGTTGTGTTGGTCATCAAACACCAAAATCCAAAGTAAATGGGCATAGGGTCCATTTTGTTTATAATCTCCCCCTTTTTGGTGATTGATGACAACACGACCAAAGCAAGCAAATAATAAAAATTTTGAATTTAAAAACTATTTATTTGCTAGGATGCAATGCAAAGGATAAGGTTATATAATGCTAAAAGATACCACATGTAAACATCTTTGGAAACTTATCTTGCCCTTGCAAATGTTCCCATGTGGCATTATGGATTTAAGCCTCTCCCTAACTCCATAATCCACTATCCTCCCTTTCTCGGACCATTACCACTTGTAAATTATTATAATCGGGCTTGCTTTTGGTCCTACAAATCCTCCCCCTTTGGAATAAAACATTGAAAAGGAAGACATTAGTAGCACAAGGGAGGGTCAAACTTTGTGATCCTTTGTATGTGGAGTGGAATAGGTCACAAAATTTGACTCTCATATTACATAGACTAAGCTTCCCCTAAATATATGCATACATATGATGGAGAATGTAGTTTATGCATAATTGGCAAATTAATGCTCAAGGGAGTTTAATCTATATAATGCATGGAGAAATCATATAAATACCAAAGTGAAATCAACATGATGATATTGGTTTAGAAATACCACATATGGAAACCAATTTGATTTATACCACTTGCAATAGGTGGTGGATATTTGAAGTATGATGCTTAACTCCGGGGACTCCATTTTCCTTGCAATGAGACTACTACACACATGATAAGCTTAAAAAGGTGTTAGTCTCAGAGCATCCAACTTGTAGAGTAACCTCTCCCTAAATTTGTGCACACAAGTATGGAATACTTATAGGAGACATGCACATTTGATTTTAGAATAAAAAATACCACTTGAAAGATGGCATCACATGAATGTGAGAATCATTTTGAAAGTGATATTAGGAGAGATTATCTACAATTTGGACTTTGGCACATATTAGATGAACAATTGTAAAACAAGCTATGTGCCATGCTCCTAAACAATTTAAACCATGTAGGTTTGCTCCAAGGGTTAAGAGTGAAACCGAGCAAGCCTACCATAAGATATACCTAGTGTATGCAAGACAAAAGATTAAACATGCAAATGCAAACCATGGCATGAAAAGGAACTAGATGCTAATTGAAATTGCAAGAAATTAAATCTAGTTACATAACATGGGAAGGGGAATTTGGGTTCATAGTATTCACTAACCCACTTGGCAATTACTGTCGATAGAATATCATCGGCAGTCCTCCGAGGGGTATCCCATGAAGGTAGATTGATCGGCATAGATGCGTGTAATCGAGAACAAGAAGGCAATAGAGACATAATAGTTAGATAGGTTCAGGCCGTCAACACGACGTAATACCCTACTCCTGTGGTCTGTTGGATTATATTGGCTATGATATGATGTTGCGTGTGTTTTGAGGGGTTCCCTGCCCGCCTTATATAGTCTGGGGGGCAGGGTTGTAAGTTGGTTAGATCTAGGAGATAACCGAAAAGTAATAACAAATTATAAGAATCATGGGATCAAACGTATCCTAACAGATCTCGTAGTATCTTCAGGATATCTTTCCGGTGTCTTGCGGGGCATGCCGAGTAGCGCCGTGCTCTGCAAGGCTTCATCTTGTGGGCTGGACCGCCCCTGGAAGCGTAGCCCATGTAGTCTACCATAGGTATCCGGGGTCGTACCCCCCATAGCTAGTCCCTGAGCGCCTTGTATCCGCTGTGCAACGCCGTCTTGAGCTTGTCCGAGCAGGTGTGAACAATGTCGAGCAGTCAAACTCATGGTCTGACCACCGTGATGAGTCACCGAGCAGTTGTGAACCATCGTCGAGCAGTGTAACACAAGTAAGGCTTGCCATAAGGATGTAAGGAGGTCAAGTTCAAAATTGAAAATTTCCTCGCAGTGGACCAAGTGTGCCCACTTAGAGTCCAACCATGAGAAAGGGAGGTAATAGTCTTCAACTTCAGGAGGCACGGAGCCTTCTAGATTAAAGCAAACACACTCACCGCATGGTGAAGTGTGCCCACTTAGTCCCCGAGCCTGACAGTAGATGACGTAGTCACGTGGTGTCAGGGTCCAAAGTAGAAGAAAAGCAGAAGACTAGCCGAGCAGGCAGCTAGTCCTCGGGCGGATCCCTGAAATGAAAAATTGTACATTCACCGCAAGGTGAAGTGTACCCACTTAGTCCCTGAGCCTGACAGTAGGTGACATGGTCACGTGGTGCTAGGGTCAGAAACAACTGTAACCGGAAGAAAATCCCCAGCATGGTGAGGAACCAAGTCATAGTGATGACGTAGTCCCCGAGCCATAAGTGAAAATCTTGGAGAAATCAAATCATGGAGAAAAATCCAGAGTAATGGCTGTACAGTAGGAGTTACTGAGCCTTAATGGTATTGCAGAGATGTCGGTGAATATTCGGTGCGTAGTAACAAGTTATGGCGAAAAGTGGGCGATATGGGCTGCAGTTGCTCGAAAGCCCAGGTAACGGCGCAAATCATGGAGCTGTTTCTCAAAAACCCTTGAATGCGAAAAGTGGGGAGGGTGCTTTATAACTGCGTCGCCGCACTCCGCGCTCCCACCTTTGCCACTTCGCCACTTCTTCTTCCTCCTCAACCCTCGTGCTTCCCAATTCACATCCACACGCGCTTTCACCGCCAGTCCCAATCCAAATATGAGAGATGGCGCCGAAGAGGGGAGTTGGTAACCTGAAGAAGGCGACCGCCGGAGCAAGCCGTGACAATGAATGGGTGCCGTCGCTCATGGGGGAGACAAAACACAACGGGATGCTATGCGGGCGTTCTTCCTAACCGTGTCACCGTCGGATGGCGTCCAGCCGATGGTGAGCCCTTTTCGATGCCGCACACCGACGAAGTTGTAGTTTTTGAAGATTATTTCTAGCACGGATTAGGATTGCCTGTTCATCCTTTCTTGCGGGAACTGTTGGAGTTATGGGGAGTGAGTCTGTGCAATCTGCATCCCAACACCATCTTGCACATTTCCATTTTTATCCATTTCTGCGAGGCGTATCTCGGATTTCTTCCCCACTTCAACCTCTTCCGACACCTATTCTGGCTGAAGAAGAAGGGCGGCGGTGGTTCTAGAGTGGTCGGTGGCATGTATCTGCAACTCCTCTATGGGATGGCGGGCGAGTACATCACTGTGCTGCTAAACACCTCGCTGAAGGGGTGGAACGCTGGGTGGTTCTACATTAAGCAGAGTCATCCTGGCATCCGCTGCGATGTCGACCACATTCCGGAGGACCAGAAGAGCTAGTCGGAGAAACCGAGTAGTGCTGATATGGATTAGGTGAGGGAGCTCCTCGGCCTGATAAAGGTCGTAAAGATGAACGACGTACTGGTGGCGGTGAGTGTAACACCCTAGGTGTTTGGCTGATTCAAAAGTCCAACTTAGGGATCTTGCATGGTTGTACACTCTTTACCAAAGTTGTAGCTAATTTATCAAGGAACAAAAGTTGTTTTATGATCATCTCATGAAAATGGCTAGAACATGCTCAAACATGGCCCACAAGTCAGAATTTCATGCTGATTTCAACACTGAAAAATATGCTAAGTCTTAACTACAATTTCAGTTGGATCAAGCCCACTTTGGCTTGATGTAACTGCTGATCCATGGCGAATTAGATCATGGTCCTTGAAAAGAAATTGTAGATGGATGGTACACCTACATTTTCATGTACATAGTCTTTGCAAAGGAGCCATGGATTAGCCGTGTTGACACATCGAAATATCGCTGACAGTCATTGTCATCGTACACTGAATCACCGTTTTCAGAAAACCGTCAGTGACTGTCATGGCCGACCGGCGCTGGAGCGTCTCGCCGCGTGGCGCGCATGCTCGGCCGAGGTCTCCACGTCGCGTGCTTGAGCTCCAGATGAAAGCCACGCCTCGCCACTCTCTCTGCGTCTCGCCATTCACCCTACCATCTTCTTCCTCCGCGCGTAGCTGCTTCCGCCCCTACTGCCGTGGAGCTCCGCCGTCACCTCGCACGCTTGCCACCGTGAAAACGCGTTGCCCAGCTCGTCTGTGGCTTCGCAGTGATCTCCTCTACCTCCTCCACCCCACCATCGGTCCATTTGAGCTTTGGTAAGGGTGGAATCGCCGTTTTCTTCCACCGCCGCCATGGCTGACCTCACCGCAGATGGCGCTCCGCATGGCCAGCTATCCTCGTGTCCTTGCCATCCCTTCTCTCCCTTGCGCTAGGTGCTGTGGACGCTACTGATGCTCGTAGGGTCAACCGATAGGGCCATGACGCAGTAGCCTCGCCGGAGCCAGCCATGCGCCACCATTGCTCGTCGCCAACCCCTGTAGCCGTAGTACTAGCTTCAATTGAGGGCACCAATAGATGCGCACTGTTGTTCTGAACATCGTAGCACCGCCGGCCTCGCCGGAGGAGTCACCGGCGATGAGCTTCGCCGCCGTCTCCTTCTCCTCCCCTACCTGTTTCTCTGTCATGTGGGCCCCGGCTGTCAGCAGCTGAGGCTGAGGCGAGAGCCTGGCTGGGCCGCGCCGTGTCTAGGCCGCGTCAGCGCGTGTTGCGTGGGCCGCCGGATCTGTTCGGGCCGGCCCAGCAGTAGAGTAGGATTTCAAATTTGTTTTTGTTTTATTCCTTTCACAGATTTGTGTAGAGATTCAAAAATATGTATCTCCTAGTTGGTAGCTTCAAATGATGTGGTTCCAATTTTGTTGAGTTCATAATAATGTCTAGTTTATATTAAAAATATAATACATGTCATGTTCTGTTATGAAAATGGGAGTTTCTATTTATCTCTTTTAATCATGCAAGAAATAGGGGTAATTATATCTTTTACTCGGTAGCTCCAAATAGCATGAAATTTTTATGGTGTACTGCTCATATCATAAATAACTTGTAGTTAAATTTTCATAAATTTTGGGCACTGTTTGTAGGAGATAGAAAATTATCTTGTTTGCATGGATGGATCTTGTGTGAATTTTCATAAATTTTCTATCGATCCAGTTAGGGTAAAAATTGGTGAGTACTGTTCTTATGCTAGGTTGATGCTAGGAAAAATTAGAAATCTGTTGTTTGATACTTTTCAATAGGGTTTCCTAATTATGCTAAAAATAGACATGCTACCTGTTATTTTGGATACAACAAGTTCTGCTTGCCCAATGGCTTTGAAATTTTTATGGTAGTCTATTTGAAGCATGAGATAGCTACTGTAATTTTTGTAGATTTTTCTGAATAGTTTTACTATATCTTACTTTAATCACCTAATTAACTAAAGAAATTAGGAAAGGGCATTAAATAAATTGTTTAGAAGTTGGCACTAGACTTTCTGATGTTTCTTTGGTATGCAAAACATGTTGGTAAACTTGGTTTGGTCCAATTATGCTTTTGCATCATCATTAAATAATTAATTTAGTAACCCTGGCATTTATGGACAGATTCTTGGTTTACTGGATTCGATTTGGTTAACGTAAGAATCATGCTTTGATGTTTACAAATGATTTGTATAGAATTTCATAAGCTTTCCAGAATGTCCTCATGCAAGTCATTTGGAATTGTAGAACTCTTGTTGTGGTTGAATTAAGGAACTACCCGTGTGCATATTAAACTTTAACTGTTGTTTAAAGTATGCATTTACTATTTTCTAAGTTGGGGGTAATGTTTCTAGGTGTTAGGCCTTTAACTGAGGATGAGCATCTTTATCTTAGGCTATGCAAGTTAGGTAAGTTGATCTTGCTCTTCAAGTTAA
Organism: Miscanthus lutarioriparius; assembly: GCA_904845875.1. Classification (NCBI taxonomy): domain Eukaryota; kingdom Viridiplantae; phylum Streptophyta; class Magnoliopsida; order Poales; family Poaceae; genus Miscanthus; species Miscanthus lutarioriparius. The sequence continues at coordinate 13,355,868 of CAJGYO010000001.1, read as the reverse complement.
GTTAGATACCTGTTTTAAAATAATTTGAATAGAGCTATTCTTAATCGGTAAACGAGTGTCTAGTAATGTTTTCGTTAAATACTTACTGTGATTCATTCATCATGAGCATCATGTCATTCCTTATGCATCCATGATATTTATCTTGTGCATCGGCATGCAATAGGTGTACCGGAAGGAGTGACCCTGCTGGAATTCGAGGAACCGAGCGAGCAGCAGCAGCCGAGACCGGAGGTTTAGGAGGTGCAACCTTCAGAAGAAGTGCCAGACGAGGTCGTCGTTGAGTGCCCGGATCACCGTCCGTGCAACTTTATGAAAGGCAAGCCCCAGAGCATATTAAGCCTCCTAATTTTTGAAATGCAGTTACAGTATTATTGTTACATATATATATTGTTGCATTAAGTTTAGGTGTTGGATGCAAACACTTGCTGCATTGGTTATCCAATCCTTGTCCAGATATTGATACCCTGAATCCTATGTAGCTCAGGCTCGTGTAGTGCTTAGCCCTGCTTAAACATGGTAGAAGTCAGGTGATTTCCTGTCACCTGCGAGATATAGGAAGATACATATGGCACGGTTGGCTATATTTGCTATCGTGGAAAAGAACCAGTCTTAATTTGAAATGAAGACCGGACGGAGGCTTGCCGGTTTGTAGTGACTCCGTCTGTGTCGATTAAGGACTGAATCTTGGAGCCTTTCCTGTTCATGTTGAACGCATGCCTCTCTCTTAGTTGGCCGTGTCTGAAGACCGACCGCGAAGCCGAGTAGCTCACCTCAGGTCGGGAGTCGATAAGTATAAAGTGCACCTCGGAAGGGAGCCGTAGGCGTGAGTCCAAGGGCAGGTGATTTAAAAGTCCTGATCGTCCTGGTAGAAGGGTAATCCCTGAGAGTGCTGGCGCTGATCGAACCCGTGAATTTGGTTCCTGAGTTGTTCTAAAGGTGACCCATGGCTACCCTTGCTAAGTATGCCAGGGTGAGAGTTAGGAATACCCCCTCAACTGAGTTGTAATTCGATTCGAGTCGCCGTCTCTCCCAGTTAGTGAGAACTTGACGGGCTTATCTCCAATGTAGATACGCTTAATAACATAATGGTTCGGAAATAATGATATGATGATGACAGCCTATTATACCTGCTATGGTTAATATTGTTTGCTCCTAATAAGTGAGTGCTCTAGTACAGGTGCTAATCTAGTGGACAGGTAAATGATGATAAGCTTGATGCTAAGTTTAAATTGGTTACTATAATCATAAGCTCTTTTATGCAACTGTGTCAAGTTAGCCCACCTCTTAAGCCTTGCATGATCCTTGGTGTCTTTTATTTCTAGTTTTGTCGGGTAAGTCTAGCTGAGTGCCTTCTCGTACTCAGGGTTTATCTCCCACCTGTTGTAGATGACCCGTTCTACTTTGGTTACTGCAAGTACTGCCTTCTCCCAGCTGGGGATGAAGACTAGACCGTTGGGCATGGTCTCTACTAGTTCTCGTACCTGATAATGCTTTTGTGGGACATGACTCAGACTTGGCAATGTATTTGAAACTATGAAGTTATGTACTAAACTATGTTGGTTCCGTAAATTTGAACCTGGTTTGTAATATTTTATTCGCACTTTGATGGATGTAATCCGAATGCTACTTATGAAATGTTGTAACGGATGATGTGTTGTGTTGAATCACTACGGTCTTGGTTTGTATGTCGAGAGTTGGTTGAAATCCTTCGTGATTTCGGACTACCGGGATTATGGGAGCTTAAGTACAGGATGTTGATCGCCCGGTGATTGTTTTTGTACTTACGTTCTTATGATTTGGTCGGTTTACATTACAGGTGGCATCGAGAGCAAGATTCGACACTAAACATGTCATTTGTGTATTTAAAACAAAAGTATTTTGAAAATCTTAAATTAAATACTAAGTATTGCCGGTGGTCATATCCCTTATGCCCAAATAAGGACTCTTAGGTGGCTTATTAAGTACTAACTTGGGGGTTTCTCGCTTGTTTCTATTTCATCGTCCATATGGGCGTGCTATTGTATGGATGCCATCCGCTTGGGTGGTAATGTTTGGATCAAATACCTCTACGCCCGGTAAGTGGGAGTTGTGAGAGCATGACCGCCCAACCGTCGGTCTAGGGGAGAGTAGTTGTGGTTGCTCGCATACTTACATGTTCGATCATGTATCTATGAGAGTACTTAAATGTGGGTATCTCTCGACGGTAGTTGTGATACTAGAGTATATGCATCACAGGGATGTATGTATGAAAGTATTTAGTTTACATGCCTTTTGGGAAATTATTGGGCTGAAATGAAATTTTTCAGTAGGTACACTAACAACATATCGTTGTAGATCGACTAGCTACCGTGTATGAGAGAGCGTATGTATGCCACCATATATTTCGCTAGCCTTTAAATTTTTCTAGGTTTGTGAGGACGTACGGATCGTGCATGCATCATGTTCAAGCATACATAGCATTTTGCATTACTCCCTCCTTTAAAATATGATTGTCCCGACTAATTAAATTTCGTATCCCTTAAATGATTCTCCCCTTACGTTGCAACTTTTTGCCACAGATGGCGCGCATGAAACTTACTGCTCGCAAGTCCGCTGGAGGCAGGGCGCCTCGTCATCGGTTAGCTCCTCGTGAGCCCCATCCGGAGCCTACTGAGGCGGAAAGGCTGAGGAAGAGCTGGTCTGGGTGACTGCTGAGAGGAATGCGGCTCAGTAGCGTTTGGAGCTAGCAACATAGGAACAGAACCAAGAGACTCTGGAGGTTCAGAGGTTGACAGTTGCTCACCACAACTGTGAACGTATGTTGATTCACGTGATGAACCAACGGAATGAAGCCTGGCACGAAGAGAATGTGTTGAGAGAGCGCGATGTGGAGCTAGAGCAAAGAAGCGGCAGTTGTCAAAGAGTACAATGACCATCTCCATGAGGAGGTTCACTGTTACACAATCAACTTCACCCTCTCCCCGCCACGATGATGAGGATGAGATGGGTTACGGTGTCATCATGGTGAAGGTGATGATGGCATTGAGGTCAATGGACTCGAGGATGTTCCACCGATGAGGAGGAAGATGAGGAGTTAGAGCACGCTAGCGATGAAGATGGAGGAGAGATCTTCGACCCTGACTCCGAGGACGATGCGTAGTTTAGCTTACTACTTAGCTAATGCGCTAGAGCCAATCTTTTGTTGAGCCTCATGCATGAACGAGTAGCTTTGTAATAAGTTAATCGTTGGGATGTAATATCGAACCTTAAGTTATCTTTGGATGTAAGTTTGGAACCACTATGGCTTGGATGTAACCTATCGAACGTGTTGTTCTCCACGTATGTGAGCTTTTGATGAATTTCGTCTTTGCGGTCTATAGATCTCGCTGTTGGTTAAGTTCATCGCATTTATGTGTCAATTGATGCGCTTGATGAGTTGTGTGGTTGTGATGAATGATTGTGCCTCTGTTGATTATATAAATGCATTCCCTCCAATGGACTCAGTTTGGCATAATTATACAATTCATCTACAAATTTTTTTTTCCACATCATCAATGTGCATTGGCTATACATTTTGCAGATGGCTTATAACCTTCGTCACGGTCGTGGCATGGGAAATGAGGAACAACCACCTCCTCCACCGCCCACACCAGCTGAGCTAATGCAGACAATTGTCGAAAGTCAGCGCATGCTAGCTGAGGCTATGCGCCAAATGGCTAACCGCGAGGATCGACATATCCGCCAGGGACCCGAACCAAACCAGTACAGCAGCTTTAAGGACTTCATGGACACAAAGCCTCCTATCTTTCATGAGGCAGAAGAACCATTACAAGCTGATGAATGGTTGAGCACGATAGAGCAAAGGTTTGGATTGCTCCGTTTGACTGAAGGTATGAAGGCCACATATGCAGGACACCAGCTCCAAGGCCCTGCAGGCATCTGGTGGACCCATCATAGGACCACCTTCCCTGCAAACGTCGAGATAGTTTGGGGCCAGTTTCAGGCAGCTTTCAGGGGACATTTTATCCCTCCTGGTCTCATGGCCATTAAGCATACCGAGTTTATGAAGCTAACCCAAGGCAACAAGAGTCTTAATGAATACCTCCAGGCATTCAACAACCTGGCGAGGTATGCTCCTGAGTTCGTTGATACTGATGCCAAAAAGATAGCTAGTTTCAAGAGGGGACTTTCTCCTAAACTGATGAAGTCTATGGGCAACTGCAAGTGTGTCACCTTCAATGAGTTTATCAGTGACACCCTAACTCAAGAGAATAATGATAAGGTATATGCTGCTTCCAAGAACCATAAAAGAAACTTTGAGACAGGTGCTTCTCAGTCTAAGGCACCAGTGGTATCCAAGACCCAGTACCGTCCACCCAATGCTAATGTCCGGTACCGCCCACCTCAGAAGAAGAATCAAGTTAAAACTGGTTTTCGCAAGGGGTACACAATTTCCTTGCCAAAGAATACCTCTGGGCAGGGCAGCTCCAATGTCCCACCAGCTAACAGGCCGTGTTGGAACTGTAACCAGCCTGGTCATTGGGCAAATAAGTGCCCCTATCCTTCCAAGCAGAATGCTCAGGGAAACGTCCATCAGGGGCATGTTCACTACACTACTGTGGAGGAAATTCCTGCTGGTGAAGTGGTCACCACTGGTAAGTTTCTTGTTAATGATCACCCTGCAGTTGTGCTCTTTGATTCAGGTGCTTCATATTCCTTTGTGAGTTCTACTTTTGCATCTAAGCATAAGATGAATGTGATTACAATTGTCAAGGGTGGTTATTGTATTAGTGCTGCTGGGAATAATATCATGACTAACCAAGTAGTTAAAGATTTAAAGATTGAGATTGGGGATCGAGAGTTCCTTGCAGATCTTGTAGTTCTACCGGGGGTAGGAATCGATGTAATCCTAGGGATAAAGTGGATGAGTGGGAATGGAGTGTTGATCGATACGTCAACCCGTGTGGTAATGTTGAGGGATCCTTTGGATAAGAAGGGTTTTCTAGTGTAGTTACCTCGTGATATCGCTATTCACAATACAACCAACGCTACCCTAGCCAAAGCCATTGAGGAGATACCAGTTGTCTGTGAGTTTCCAGATGTCTTCCCTGATGACTTGCCTGGATTACCTCCGGACCGTGATGTAGAATTCAAGATAGAACTCATTCGGGTATGGCTCCTATTTCTCGAAGGCCCTATAGAATCTTTGCCCAATGAGTTGGCTGAGCTAAAGAGTTAGTTGAATGAGATTTTAAAGAAGGGTTTGATTTGGGCTAGTTCTTCTCCTTGGGGTTGTCCGGCTATATTTGTGAAGAAGAAGGACGAGTCTCTACGCATGTGCGTGGATTATCGCCCCCTTAATGCTGTTACCATCAAGAACAAATACCCTCTTCCTCGCATCGATATTCTGTTTGATCAGCTCTCCAAAGCTAAGGTATTCTCCAAGATCGATTTGAGGTCTGGTTACCATCAGATCAAAATTCGTCCTGAAGATATACCTAAGACAGCTTTCTCTACTCGTTATGGCTTGTTCGAGTACCTTGTCATGTCCTTTGGGTTGACAAATGCTCCGGCACACTTTATGTACCTGATGAATTCAGTATTCATGCCGGAATTGGACAAGTTCGTCGTCGTGTTCATTGATGATATCCTTGTATACTCTCAGAATGAAGAAGAGCATGCTGAACATCTAAGAATTATTTTAACTCGGTTACGTGACAACCAGCTTTATGCTAAGTTCAGCAAGTGCGAATTCTGGTTGAACAAGATACCTTTTCTAGGTCATGTGTTATCTGGAGATGGAATTTCGGTTGACCCTACTAAGGTGCAAGAAGTCCTAGAGTGGAAGGCACCTACTATGGTCACAGAAGTCCAAAGTTTCCTGGGTTTGGCTGGCTATTATCGTCGCTTTATCCCGGATTTCTCAAAAATCGCCAAGCCCATGACTCGACTACTTCAAAAAGATGAGAAGTTTGTGTGGACTCCGAAGTGTGAAGAGGCTTTCCACACTTTGCGGACCTTACTAACCTCTGCTCCTATATTGGCACAACCTGACATCGAAAAGCCTTTTGATGTCTACTGTGATGTATATGGCACCAGTTTGGGGTGTGTTCTTATGCAGGAAGGCTGAGTCATTGCTTATGCTTCGCGCCAGCTTTGAAAACATGAAGTCAATTATCCTACCCATGACTTAGAGCTAGCCGCGGTTGTTCATGCCCTGAAGATTTGGAGACATTACTTGCTGGGTAATGTGTGCAACATCTATACTGACCATAAAAGCCTCAAGTACATCTTTAGTCAACCCGAGTTGAACATGCGTCAACGACGATGGTTAGAATTAATCAAAGACTACAACCTTCAAGTGCACTACCATCCTAGTAAGGCAAATGTGGTTGCTGATGCCTTAAGCAGAAAGGCCCATTGCAATTCCTTAGTTAGTGAAGACTTTCATCTGGCACACCTCCTTCATCTGTAGTACTCCACAATATCACCGTGGATTGCTCTCTTAGAAGTCGAATTATCGAACTCCGGAAGACTGATGTGGGTGTGTTTCACATCAAGCGGAAGATGAAAGAGAAAGAGACCAAGCACTTTAGGGTTGATGACAAAGGAATTCTCTGGTTTAATGATAGGCTTGTGGTACCCAAAGACAAAGAACTTAGAAATCAAATTATGGTGAAGCCCATTCTTCTAAATTGTCCATCCATCCCGGTAGCGATAAAATGTATCAAGATCTCAAGTTTGTATTATTGGTGGACCAAGATGAAGAAAGAAATCATGACTTACGTGGCAAAGTGTGATAAGCTGTTGTAGAGTCAAGGCTATTCACATGAGGGCCCGGATTATTGCAGCCACTATCTATTCTGGTGGAAGTGGGAAGAAATTAGCATGGATTTCATTGTTGGACTACCCACTACCAAAAAGGATTGTGATTCCATCTGGGTTATCGTAGATCGTCTAACTAAATCCGCTCACTTTATTCCAGTCAAGTCTACCTATCACCCTCACAATTATGCTGAGATTTACTTTCAACAAGTGGTACGTCTCCATGGTGTACCCAAATCCATTATTTCAGATAGAGGACCGCAATTCACGGCTCGCTTTTGGGAGTGCTTACATTAGAATCTTGGCACTCATCTAATCCGCAGTTCTGCCTATCATCCGCAAACATCAGGACAGACTGAGCGTGTCAATCAAATTCTTGAAGACATGCTTAGAGCTTGTCTTATCTCTTGCAAAGGCTCTTGGGAGGACTGGTTACCTCTCGTTGAATTCTCTTATAACAATAGTTATCAAGAGAGTATCAAAATGGCTCCTTTTGAAGCTTTTTATGGCCGCAAGTGTAGAACTCCTTTGAACTGGGTGGAACCCGGAGAAAGAAGATTCTATGGTATTGATTTTGTAAAAGAAGCGAAGAGCAAGTCCAAACTATCTGAGAAGAATATGACTGCCGCTCCAAGGCTAGACAAAAGAGCTATCGACAAGAGAAGAAAACCTATTGAGTTTGAAGTAGGTGATCATGTTTATCTGAAGGTATCCCCTATGAAAGGAGTCAAGCATTTTGGAATTAAAGGGAAGCTTGAGCCTCGATATGTTGGACCTTACCGCATTATCGAGAAAAGTGGAAGAGTAGCATATAAACTCGATCTACCACGTGAGATGGGAGCTATATTCCCGGTATTCCATGTGTCCCAGCTGAAGAAGTGTCTCCGTATTCCCGAGGAAAGAATAGCAACAAGGAAAGTCAACTTGAAATCTGATCTTTCTTATGAGGAGAAGCCCGTGCAAGTTCTGGATACTCAAGAAAGAGTGACTCGTACGCGAGTAGTTAAGTTATACAAGGTAGTTTGGAGTAATCATAGTGAACGGGATGCAACATGGGAGCGGGAAGATTATCTAAAGGAAAATTATTCGACTTTCTTTATTAAATGGTACGCTTTCCAAATCTCGGGATGAAATTTTTCTAAGGGGGGAGAGCTGTAACACCCTAGGTGTTTGGCTTCCACTAATTGCATTTCATTTCATAAACATGTGCATCATCTATCTCAGCATGTCATTGTTACTGAAACATGCATATGCAACATTTTCAATTGTGTGTGTTTCATGCTTGATTGCTTAGAATGGTAGTAGTGCAACATATGAATGTAACATGAAACTCTCATACTTTGAAACATGGCAACATGGTAGTAATGTGACAAGTATAAAATGACAACAAGGTCATGAAACATGTGAAACATTGCATTGCAACATTGGGTGAATTGCTTGTTTTGTTGTTTCATCACATGTGATCATTTGGATTGGTATAACAATTGTGTAAAGTGGTTGGTCATGGTCTAATACATCTTAACTACACTTAGGGTAATTGCTTGGACATTGTTCATGTAGATCAAAATGACAAAATTGCCCTTTTGGTGAGGTTTGACTTGAATTGACCCCTAGAGTGGCACTGTTTGACTGATTCAAAAGTCCAACTTAGGGATCTTGCATGGCTGTACACTCTTTACCAAAGTTGTAGCTAATTTATCAAGGAACAAAAGTTGTTTTATGATCATCTCATGAAAATGGCTAGAACATGCTCAAACATGGCCCACAAGTTAGAATTTCATGCTGATTTCAACACTGAAAAATATGCTAAGTCTTAACTGCAATTTCAGTTGGATCAAGCCCACTTTGGCTTGATGTAACTGCTGATCCATGGCGAATTAGATCATGTCCTTGAAAAGAAATTGTAGATGGATGGTACACCTATATTTTTCATGTACATAGTCTTTGCAAAGGAGCAATGGATTAGCCGTGTTGACACGTCGAAATGTCGCTGACAGTCATTGTCATCGTACACTGAATCACTGTTTTCAGAAAACCATCAGTGACTGTCATGGCCAATCGGCGCTGGAGCGTCTCGCCGCGTGGCGCGCATGCTCGGTCGAGGTCTCCACGTCGCGTGCTTGAGCTCCAGATGAAAGCCATGCCTCGCCACTCTCTCTGCGTCTCGCCATTCACCCTGCCATCTTCTTCCTCCGCACGCAGCTGCTTCCGCCCCTACTACCGTGGAGCTCCGCCGTCACCTCACGTGCTCACCACCGTGAAAACGCGTTGCCTAGCTCGTCTGTGGCTTCGCAGTGATCTCCTCTACCTCCTCCACCCCACCGTCGGTCCATTTGAGCTTTGGTAAGGGTAGAATCGCCGTTTTCTTCCACCGCCGCTATGGCTGACCACGTCGGAGATGGTGCTCCACGCGGCCAGCTATCCTCGCGTCCTTGCCATCCCTTCTCTCCCTTGCGCTAGGTGCTGTGGACGCTACTGATGCTCGTAGGGTCAACCGATAGGGGAATGACGCAGTAGCCTCGCCGGAGCCGACCATGCCGCGGCCGTGCGCCGCCATTGCTCGTCGCCAACCCCTGTAGCCACAGTACTAGCTTCAATTGAGGGCACCAATAGATGCGCACTGTTGTTCTGAACGTCGTAGCACCGCCGGCCTCGTCGGAGGAGTCACCGGCGATGAGCTTCGCCGCCATCTCCTTCTCCTCCCCTGCCTGTTTCTATCATCCGCAAGCCCGGTTTGCCGTGCCGCTAGCTGAGGCCGAGGCGGAGCTGGTGGGCCGCGCCTGTCTTGGGCCACGTCGGTAGCGTGTTGCGTGGGCCGCCGGATCTGTTCGGGCCGGCCCAGCAGTAGAGTAGGATTTCAAATTTGTTTTTGTTTTATTCTTTTCACTGATTTGTGTAGAGATTCAAAAATATGTATCTCCTAGTTGGTAGATTCAAATGATGTGGTTCCAATTTTGTTGAGTTCATGATAATATCTAGTTTATATGAAAAATATAATACATGTCATGTTCTGTTATGAAAATGGGAGTTTCTATTTATCTCTTTTAATCATGCAAGAAATAGGGGTAATTATATTTTTTACTAGGTAGCTCCAAATGGCATGAAATTTTTATGGTATACTGCTCATATCATAGATAGCTATTCTTAATCGGTAAACGAGTGTCTAGTAATGTTTTCGTTAAATACTTACTGTGATTCATTCATCATGAGCATCATGTCATTCCTTATGCATCCATGATATTTATCTTGTGCATCGGCATGCAATAGGTGTACCGGAAGGAGTGACCCTGCTGGAATTCGAGGAACCGAGCGAGCAGCAGCAGCCGAGACCGGAGGTTTAGGAGGTGCAACCTTCAGAAGAAGTGCCAGACGAGGTCGTCGTTGAGTGCCCGGATCACCGTCCGTGCAACTTTATGAAAGGCAAGCCCCAGAGCATATTAAGCCTCCTAATTTTTGAAATGCGATTCTGATATTATTGTTACATATATATATTGTTGCATTAAGTTTAGGTGTTGGATGCAAACACTTTGTCGCATTGGTTATCCAATCCTTGTCCAGATATTGATACCTGAATCCTATGTAGCTCAAGGCTCGTGTAGTGCTTAGCCCCGCTTAAACATGGTAGAAGTCGGTGATTTCTGTCACTGCGAGATATAGGAAGATACATATGGCACGGTTGGCTATATTTGCTATCGTGGAAAAGAACCGGTCTTAATTTGAAATGAAGACCCGGACGGAGGCTTGCCGGTTTGTAGTGACTCCGTGCTCGTGTCGATTAAGGACTGAATCTTGGAGCCTTTCCTGTTCATGTTGAACGATGCCTCTCTCTTAGTTGGCGTGTAATCAAGAAGACCGCCATGAAGCCGAGTAGCTCACCTCGGTCGAGAGTCGATAAGTATAAAGTGCACCTCGGAAGGGAGCCGAGGCGTGAGTCCAAGGCAGGTGATTTAAAAGTCCTGATCGTCACGGTAGAAGGGTAATCCACGAGAGTCTTTGGTGTTGATCGAACCCGTGAATTTGGTTCTGAGTTGTTCCAAAAGGTGACCCATGGCTACCCTTGCTAAGTATGCCGGGGTGAGAGTTAGAATACCCCTCAACTCGAGTTGTAATTCGATTCGAGTCGCCGCCTCTCGAGTTAGTGAGAACTTGACGGGCTTATCTCCAATGTAGATACGCTTAATAACATAATGGTTCAAGAAATGATGATATGATGATGAAGCCCTATTATACCTGCTATGGTTAATATTGTTTGCTCCTAATAAGTGAGTGCTCTAGTACAGGTGCTAATCTAGTGGACAGGTAAATGATGATAAGCTTGATGCTAAGTTTAAATTGGTTACTATAATCATAAGCTCTTTTATGCAACTGTGTCAAGTTAGCCCACCTCTTAAGCCTTGCATGATCCTTGGTGTCTTTTATTTCTAGTTTTGTCGGGTAAGTCTAGCTGAGTGCCTTCTCGTACTCAGGGTTTATCTCCCACCTGTTGTAGATGACCCGTTCTACTTTGGTTACTGCAAGTACCGCCTTCTCCCAGCTGGGGATGAAGACTAGACCGTTGGGCATGGTCTCTACTAGTTCTCGTACCTGATAATGCTTTTGTGGGACATGACTCAGACTTGGCAATGTATTTGAAACTATGAAGTTATGTACTAAACTATGTTGCTTCCACAAATTTGAACCTGGTTTGTAATATTTTATTTCGACTCGATGGATGTAATCCCAATGCTACTTATGAAATGTTGTAACAGATGATGTGTTGTGTTGAATCACTACGGTCTTGGTTTGTATGTCGAGAGTTGGTTGAAATCCTTCGTGATTTCTGGACTACCGGGATTATGGGAGCTTAAGTACAGGAATTTGATCGCTTCGGTGATTGTTTTTGTACTTATGTTCTTATGATTTGGTCGGTTCTGTTACAGTGAACTTCATAGTGCGCTGTGTCTAGCCCAACAAGGAGAGGGCCCACTTGGTTTTGACTTTAAGGGGACACCGACGGCACCTTGGAGAGGAGAGAGAGGCTGTCTAAGGAGGCTATGCTGCATTGAGTAGCCGAACTATTCGCTCCAAATGTGTTGTTCAACATGCCAGGGTAGACGAGAGCCTTCAACTGCACGAACCCACCTCCTCAGGTAAAAATCTCAACTGTTGTTCCCAATGCTTTTTATCTTGTACCGGTCTTTGAAAGTGTGAACTGATTCACTTGTAGAAAGATCCATTCACAGGAATGAGTGGTGTACTTCTCGGGCGTGTCGAGGATCGATGGTCGAAGGCGATGGACGCCTGGACCACCGGGTCAGACGGAGGAAGGTGCCATCAACACCTCGTCGGAGTCCGAAGGCGAAGGTGCTGGTCGGAAGTTGAGTCCCCCCGGGTGTCGGAGAAGGTTCGGGGGAAAAGGGTGGCGACAGATGAGCTGGCCCACAAGAAGGGGAAGACGGTGGATGTAGCTCCCCGCAAGCCGGGTGGCATCTTGCTTGGCGGTGATCGCACCACCACTCGGACACGGAGTGCGGTGATGTCCGAGTGGTCGATCGACGATGGGGTTCCAGTAGCTCCTCCTCGAGCAACCGAGGTGACACCATGCAACATGCACACGGAGGTCCAATCGGGAGGAGGGGAAGGAGTCCTCGAGCAGCAGGCGAAGGAGAGGCCGACGGCGGGGGACGCAAGACCTCCAACCCAGGACACATAGGCCGACCCTAGAGCCGTGCCTAGGTGCTTGGGAATGCAGTGCCAGTTCAGAACCGTCTACCAGGAAGCCGCCATGTAAGTATCCTTGCCTTAGAATCATTTGTTGTCCGATCTTCATAGTTGCGGTGATTGATGAGCTGATCCGATGATCATCGGCGGCCTTGAAGATCGAGAATCCTCCTGGCCGGATTAGCGAGCGATCGGGCGCATCTCACATGGAGACCATCTTGGCAAGCTCATCCCGAGTCCCCAAAGGCCACCGATTTGTGGAGGAGTAGACCACCGCTGCTGGTGAAGTTGAAGGTAGAGAGCAGTTGGCGATGACGGTAGACGAGTCGGCGGCGACGCCAGGGGCAATGGCGGGAGCCATTGGGCCAGAGTATGGGGCGGAGAAGCCGGTGGTGCCAGAGGAGCAGGCGGCACTCGTTAAGATGTTGGAGGGCGTGGTTGGATGCGTTGTGCGGCCACCGAGCCCCTAGGTGGTGCCACCAACTGCGGAGGAAGAGGATGAGGTGGAGGAGATTGAGCGTGAGGAATCAGGACCTCAAGCCGTCCGGATCCTCCGCAAGCGGGAGGGGGGGGGGTGAAGTGGTGGTCGTGGAAGAGGAGGACACCACCAGGGAGGTGAGGAGGCTAAAATCCACACTTTCCATAGCCATGAAGCAGATGAAGGTTAGTATTGCGTCGGCAATATCCATCTTTGGCGTTGGAGAATTGGGTTCTTAATAATCTTGATGTTGCAGGGCATAGCACGAACTGTCGAACAACGATGGCATCTGATCAAGAGGATGGTGCCCCTAGCCGAGGAGAACGCGAAGCTAAAGGAGGCTATGAAGCTGATGGAGAAAAACATCCAGAGGGCCCAGCGTGAATGAGATCTTGCCGAATCTAACGCGAGGGACCTGGAGTACCAGAAGGGGGCTTTATCTGAGCAGCTGGCAACCATGTTCGAGCAGTTGAGGCACAAATCTGAGCATCTAGAGCGTAGCTTTGAGCAGCTAGAGCATAGCTCTGAGCAGCTAAGAAGTGTCTCTGGGCAGAAGAAAGGTACTACGGATCGGTGAACTTGTTCTATATTGCTGAACAGCTTTAATGTTGCTGACGATCGTCACTTTTGTAGAGCAAGATGCGGAGCTCAGCCTATTGCATTAGGTCGTTAGTCAGCTCTAGGAGGAGAAGGGGAAAGCATCTAGGTGAGCGAAGAAACTGGCCGAGGAGCTGAAAGGTGAGTAGTTCATGGTCGGAGTTGTTGCTGAAGTGACTGCTTCGTTTGACGAATCCTTTTGGTGCCTGCAGAATAACGCTAAAGGACCAGGGCACAGTTTGATGTGCTAGAGCTGGTGGTACAAGCCCAGAGGAGAAAACTTGATGCCGTGGTGGCCGGAGTCAGGCTGGTGCTTGACTGCATCGACATGGAGGTAGCTCCTCAACCCGACGATAGGCCACCATGTCCGGACACCATCATCGACAGATGGAAGGCGGCATGGGAGAACTTCAAGAGCTTCAATCGAGATGCCACTATCTCCGCTGTGACCCATGCCCTGGCGGTAGTCCAGTCTCATTACCCTACCATCGATCTTCAAGCGATAGGGGCTAGATTTGCCAGAGGGATGGGTGTGACAAAGCAGCAGCAGTTGGAGGATGAGGTGGAGGACACGGTGAAGAAGCTGGCTGGTGATGTCGATCTATTTGGCGAGGCAGATGGAGAGGGCCAAATGTAATGAGACGAGCGCACTTTCCTATTTGGGGTTCAAGGTGAGCCCCAATCTTCATAGTCTTGGTGGGGTCGTCGAGGCCGTGTCTGACCTCCTTCGTTTCCTTAGACTTGGTGGAGGCACGTGGAGGCTCTTGCACCAGGATCTCTAGGTCATCGGCGGGCACCATCTTGGTGTCGGTGACCACGTTGGCCATTTGGATGGAGTGGTCGGTGGCTTTGGCGAGGGCAAGACTCTCTGTCTTGTAGGCGTAGGCGATGGAGAGGTTGGCCCACAGGGCCAGAACTCCTGCAGGCGAAGGCATCTTCAACACCAGATAGGCGTAGTGTGGTACGACCATGAACTTGGCCAGAGCTGGTCGACCAAGTATGGCATGGTAGGCGGTGTTGAAGTCAGCGATGTAGAAGTTGATGTGCTCGACGCGGTAGTTGCTAGTCGTGCTGAACTGTACTGGGAGGGTGATCTCACCAAGCGGTTTGGATGCCCTGCCAGGTACCACACCCCAGAAAGAGGAGTCAGAGGGTGTGAGGTCTCCAATTCCAAGGCCCAGCTCCTTTAGGGCTCCGACGAAGAGGAGGTTTAGAGCACTTCCACTGTTGACGAGTACTTTTCTAAAAAGCACTTTCCTAACGGTTGCATCTAGAACGAGGGAAAAAATGCCTTGTGTAAGGGATGTCCTCCCACTGGTCAGCCCTGCTAAAGTTGATGGGGACCTTAGACCAGGGACGATAGCTAGGGTTGGCGATGGTGTCTTCTACGTTGACGGCGAGCACCCCGCGGGCAGTGAGCTTATGATCTCGTCTGCTCTCGGTGGCAGCGAGGCCCCCAAAGATAGTGGAAACCACTTTGTCATGATCCTGGAAGGCCTTGTTGTTGTCCCTAGGTGGTCGACGGCCTCTGGCTCCATTGTTATTGTCATCATTCGCCTTTTTAGCATGGAACTCCTTAGCCATGCCAAGGCAATCCTTCATCTTGTGCTTGCTGTTCTTGTGGAGAGGGCATGGGCCTCCGAGGATCTTCTTATATTACTCGTCGTAGTTGCGCTTGGTGCAAGGTTCATCAATGACAGCGACGATGTGGTCTAGTCAGCGATGGTAATATTGACCAGATTTGGACCCTTCTGGCCGATCAAGGCCACTGCCCCGATGGTGAATGCGGTTGTCGTAGCGGCGGTCACTATGGCATCGATCATCGGGTCGCTCATTGCTACGACGAGTTGGGCGGTGAGTGCCCGCATCCTTGTTGAAGCGCACTTTGGCCTCTTTGGCGTCGGCATACTGATCGGCGATCGTAATCATCTCGCCAATCCCCTTTGGCAGCTTGCGATTGAACTTGGAGCAGAGGTCGCGGTGATGGAGTCCTCGAACGAAGGTGGCGATGACCTCTGCTTTCATGATGTTGGGAATAGAATTCCTCATCTTGGAAAAGCGTCTGTTGTAGCTACGGAGGAGCTCGGACGGTTTCTAGTAGATGCAATTCAGAACTTGCTTGGTGCTCGGTCGAGTACATGTAGCCATGTAGTTATCAGTGAAGACCTTCTTTAGCTCTTCCTAGGATCTGATGGAGTCTGGGGCGAGGCTTGTGAACTAGTTCATCGCAGTTGGCATGAGCATGATGGGAAGATAGTTTGCCATGACACTGGTATCTCCTCTGGCGACGCGCACAGCAGTGTCATAAGCTTGTAGCCACTATGTGGGGTTCATCCATCCCTCATAGGGCTTGACCCCGGTGATTTTGAAACCACAGGGCCACTGGAGTATTCGGAGTGCTCTCGTGAATGCTCGAGGCCCTTTAGGATCATCACCGTCGTGATCTGTGGCGTTGCCGACATTTATTGGCTGGAGGGCTCAGTCCGGATTACTGAACTCTTGCTCGTATTCTTGGCCTCAACGTACTTCTTCTTCGTGGTGAGAGAAACAGCGCCCGTCCAAGGTCATGTTGGTGAGGGTAGTCGATGCGGTTCTCCCTAGCTCCCCTAATGGGGTTGTTCATCATCATAGTGTTGGTTGACAAAATAGCTTCTGCTGGGGCGGGACTAGATCTTAGCGCGGTGGATCAGTGAATCGAACTCGTCGAGTAGGAAGGTCTCTGATCCTGGCGGATCTCGTTGACCTAGCAGTGTGCCGCTTTAAGCATGGCGGCGACCTTAGCGACCTCTGGTGTTTGCTCGAGCCGGGCGAGCTCATTAGTAGCCACAACCAAGTTGGTACTTGGGGTCTTGTAGATGTCGTGGCCATCAACATGGACAAATTTGTCATCGAGGTTGTGTTGGAGTGGGCGTGGCCTCCCTTGCGAGTCAAGCTATTCGTTGCGAGCAGCTTCGGCTAGCACAATGATGGCCTCATTTGCTCGGCGCTATGCACGGTTGGCGTTCCTGTTGACATGTGCGGCGCAGTCCTCATTGGTTTCCCCATCCCATGGAGGGTTGTCGACGCCATCATTAAAAATCCCACCTCCTCGGAAGGGCAGGAAAGGAGGTTGCACGGTGGTGGTTTTGGCGACAGTCCTCGAAGAGCCCTGGGACTCAGAGTCTAGATTTTCCTCTAGGATGGTTTGGAGGGATGCTTCAGGGTGTCGGCCGATCTGCAACATGTTGATAGCTGGTGAAAGCTGGTCGGCGAGGAGATAGATGTCTCCTGCCTAGTCGGCGAATTTGCCCCTTAGGGCATCTTGATAGGTGGCGGCGACGCTGGTGAGCCCAAAGGGTGGGGCCATAACCCCTAGAGTTTCCTGATTAGCCTTTGATAGATCTGAATCAGAGGGTGGTTAGCGCTAAACCAGAGTGGTCAGAGCTAATTCTGTGATGGAGAGGCAATCGGTGAGCTTTTGGCCAACCTGATCGATGGATGCGATCAGATCGTCGTTGTTGATCTGCCTTCTCGGGTAGCGGGGGAGCGGGCGGTGAATTGTTGATGAAGACAACCTTGGAGGCGGTTCCAAGATCGGATCTGCAGTCGTAGGTGTTGGGGTGGTCGGCTCAGAATCGATTTGCACTGGCTTGATGAGCTCTCCGTCTCCATCAGCGTTGATGACCTAGGAGATCGATCCGACCATGACGATCTGGCCAGGCTATGGGAGGGACGAAGAGCCTGTAGAACGTACCATCTTGTTCAATATGGAAACAGCACACACACCCCTACCTGGCGTGCCGACTATCGATAGAATATCGTCGAAAGTCCTCCGAGGGGTATCCCATGAAGGTAAATTGATCGGCAGAGATGCATGTAATCAAGAACAAGAAGGCAACAGAGACACAAGAGTTAGACAAGTTTGGGCCATCAGCACGACATAATACCCTACTCCTATAGTCTGTTAGATTGTATTGGCTATGATATGATGTTGCATGTGTTTTGACGGGGTCCCTGCCCACCTTATATAGTCTAGGGGCAGGGTTACAAGTCGGTTAGATCTAGAAGATAATCGAAAAGTAATAACAGATTACAGGAATCATGGGATCAAACGTATCCTAGATCTTGTAGTATCTTCAGGATATCTTCCCGGTATCTTGCGGGGCATGCCGAGCAGCGTCGTGCTCTGCAAGGCTTCGTCTTGTGGGCTAGACCGCCCCTAGGAGCGCAACCCATGTAGTCTGCCGTGGGTAACCAGGGTCATACCCCTCACAATTACCTTGTCCATAATGATGCACCTATGGTAGAACCACCTAATCTAATGCCTCCCAGAAGTGCTTGTCTTCCATTAGACTCTAATCACTTAAGGGAGAAGACCAAATTACCCGGTTCCATCGGGCACACCCCAAGGGAGAACCCAAAAATCCACATTTTTTTCATCAGGATCACAAATGAGAGAATAAAGCTTACATCATTCTTAACTATTTCTTATATCACTTTTTATGCAACATCAGAGTATAATATTTACTATTTATAATAGCGGAACATGAACATGTTATCAGAGTTATGAATAATTTAAGTTAACAGCGGAATATAAACATGTGATCAGAATTACAGCGGAAATAAATATCTATTCATGACATGATGAAGCATTGAGATATACACTATGACAACAAATTGTAAACCTTCCATTTAATAAAACAATTGGTGAGAGTTATAAATAAAACTATGATCGCAGCATAAAGGAAATCCTCTTTGAGCCCACTAGGAGAAATCCACACACAAGAGTCATCTCTAGCATCTGCCTGTCATCCGCAATAGGGGAAAATAAAACCCTGAGTACTCAATTGTACTCAGCAAGACTTACCCGACAGGAGGAAAGAAAAGACACCAAGGATATGCAGGGCTATCTGGCTTGTGGGTTTATTGCATCTGTAGGAGCGTTACTAAAAGCGCGTCCTTATTTTAATTTTTATTTGCAGTGCATTAGTTCATTTACTAACCATTCTATATAAGCACCTATGCTACTTTCAAGCATGTGGTAAGCAATTAGATTTCCTTTTCCTTCTTTCATCTTTTCAGTTCTTACTATGGTGCTAGACCCCAAACAAGCCCCTACCGGATTGCCCGGGATTCGTGAATCAATGCCCCACCGGTACCGAAAACACACGCCCGCTTGTACCCCAGGCACAAGCGGGACCAATCCACTACCCCCCTGATATGGGGTCCAGGCCCCATCTAAATTGGGACTTCAAGCCCCCCATACCGAGTCCTAGATTCAAGTGTGGTGTAAGGACCTCCAATACCCCAAAACCACCATGACAATCGGTGCGAATGAGCCGAAACCTGTGACAAGAGGGTAACAAGTCTTCCAAGCGCCCATACCCAAGTATGTACTTGGGATAATAAATCTGTGACTTGGCCAGAGACTTATGCAACGGCCGGTCCTTAATCGACACGAATAGGGAAAATAGTGTAACCAAGCTATGCCCCGTTGGCCGTAGGACACAACCTCTTACACACACCAATACCCAAACCATATCCCTGCCCGGTCACCATTGTTCCTTTCCACCATTTATATTTTCCAAGTGATAATAATACAGTAATATATTTCCTTTCCACCATATCCCTGACAGGCAATCACTCGATTTTTACCGGAGTCCTGTAGCATAGCAATCTACATGATCCTATCATACTAGTAAGACTCATAGGATAAAGATTTATATATGCAAGTGGGTTTTATTTAACTCCTTAAAACTTAATGCACAAATATAATTTAAAGTGCAGAAAAATAGGGGATATGCAGTGGGGCTTGCCTGGGTAAAATATAATCAGAAGTTAGCTTTCCATCATGGCGACACGATCTCCAAAAGCACCATTTCTCCAGCAACTCCTGATGACTCCGCGATCCATCGACGTCCCTATTATGATATGCAATGCGATGCAATGCAAAGATGTAATTAATCAATTACAATCGTGACTCGTAAAATACAACTTACACCACTCAAGCTAACGAGCTACTTCTAACGACGACCATGCTTAGGCTACATATCCATGTTGTCGAATAAGACGTTATTTCCTAACAAATATTTTAGTTATACAAACCCAAGTTATTTCTTTAATTCAGTCTATCGATTTAATCATTATTCGAAATAGGACATCATTATCTATCTATCAAACTAATTATTCTTGAGCTACAAAAATTACAGTGAGCAACTAATAATATTGATAATTTACTTTAAATTTTTAGAGTTAATACTATCGCCGATTTATCACGAAAATTCCTACAAGTTCACCTTTTAACAATATTAAGCATGTTAAAACAATTAGAGCAACCCTAAAAAATATTTTAAAACTAGATGAGCAAAATACGCTAATAGATAGATCATGATTTTATATTTAAATAACAAAATCAGCGCATAATTTATTTTAGAAAATCATCTCTAATTCACGTGAAAATAAAAGAACACCACGGCCCACGACCGGCGAGCTGGCTCGGCCCGCAGGCGTGGCCAGGCAACGGCGGTAACGACGTAGACAGCCCACACGGATGCGTGGCCAACGACCCAAGCGGGCGTGGTCATAGACCGGCCCAGCGCGCGGATGAGCGGCTAGCCCACGCGCGGGAGCAGGCCGGCCCAGTGGGGCACGTGGCCCCAGGCCCAGGCTGGCCACAGCCCAGCAACTAGGAACGATCGGCCCACGCGTGGACGAGCCCAGGCGCGGTGGCAACTTGCATAAAGGCCCCTAAACTTTCTCTAAATCAACTAAGACCCTATTTATAAACCTATGAGTCTAGCGTTTTTGCAAAAAGAACACGGTAAAAGTGCTATTTACGCTTTAGTCCATTTTCTACCTTCTCAAAAGCAGAGCACGGCAGGGGAATCACTTCACCGGCCAATGGGATGGCTTGCCGACGGCAGTGCTGTCGCGGCGCAGCGCAGGGAGGTGCGCGGACGATGGCCAGACCTGGGCCTGGCCGCGGCGTGGACCGAGGCGGGGCACCGCACGATGGACATGCGCACACACCGTGGTGGCGGAACGCAGTGGCTCCGACCGCACGCGTGGGCGGCCATGGTGCTACAGAGCTGGTAGGGCGTCTCCTCGGCTCCTGGCGGCCTGGCGCGCTCACGCGTGCGGTAGCGGCTATGGAAGTGGCCACGGGAGGTGTGGAGGAGCGAGGCAAGGCAAAGCCACATGCGTCTTCGGTGAGTGGGAGGCGAGCAGTGGCGAGGGCGGGGGGGGGGAGGTAGGAGTTGGGCTGCGGCTCCAGCGTGGAACCAAGGAGGTCGCGCATGCTCACGAGGGGAAAAGGGCTGGAGGCGAGGTTGGCGATGGAGGCTCGGGCGGCAGCGGGCCGGCCATGGCAGGGCGATGTGGGGCAAAGCAGGGGGAAACTATAGGACCTGCGTGGGTCCACAGAGTGGGGGCAAGCAAGGGCTTAGACTACGGTCCATCACGGGGCCAAGGGGCGTGGGCGTGCTCACGCACGGTGGTCGGGTGACGGCGGACTGGAGCTGGGGCGTCTCCTCCTCGGCAGCAGAGAAATAGAGGGAGGGGGAAACAACGCGAGGCTCGGCAGAGTCAGACAAAAACAAACAAAGCAGGTAGAGACAAGCAAGGCGGACAGCGGCATTCATTGCAGTAGAGATGATGCGATGAAGCGGGCAGTGACCATGAGCACATGGCCCGGTTGACGAACAGGAAAAAAAGACTTGCGCGATGCATTGAATCGTAGCAGCGTGCCCGAGCGGGGTCGCTGGCGTTGGCTAGCGGCAGAGCAGGGTAGGGACACATCCCGTCCTCGCTATGGATAGTCCGCTCGCTAGTCAATAATTAAACCACGACATACAGCTGAACACATAGGCGTCATGTGGCTCTACTGGCTGCGGCAGGATAGGTAAAACGAGTGGCTACGAACGCGCAACAGCATTTGTTTTCCAAAACCCGAGTTGCGCTTTCATGTACTCGACTCGTACTTCAATTCTTATTAAAACCCCAAACACATGTTCTATATTATTGTTGCTTTATAAAAAATCACTTTTCAAATTGACTATTATTTGTCGACACAAGCTACGAACGGGTTTTCCATTTTTGTTCCTTTTCAAACAAAATTTTGAAACTAACAATCATCACAGCAATACTCGAAACAAACATACTAACACACTCACGATGTTCATATCTTACTGATGATATGATTTTTTCCTGTTTAAATTTCATATTATTTTAATTCCCAAAAATTCATTTTCTAAAACTACTTTACGCATGTACAAGCGTAACTAAAGCTCTAAGGTTTTATTATTTAGCAAATTTTACTTTCAACAATTTTTGTTTATAAAAATTGTTTTTTCATGCTTAATCGACTAAACAAGCCATTCGTCATTTATTTGCTATCAGACATTGTTAAGCACTAGTCCATACGTCATACTAACTTGTTGAAACAAAACATCTAGGAACTAATTAACCCGTTGTTCAATATAATTCGCCAAAATAGACACTTTTAAACATACGTTAAAATTTTAAAATCTGAGAAAATCATTTTGGTAAACCCTCTTAGGTCTAAACTCGGTGCTAAGCGGACTTGTAACACCAGAGGTGTTACAACCAACCCCCCTAAAAAGAATCTCGTCCCGAGATTCAAAGTAAGAATCAGAGGAGGGGAAACGTGATTACATTTCGTAGACCCAAGATTACACGGAAGGTTACATGACTTCGAATAGTAAACCACACAGGGATTTAGAGATACATGGTTAAGAACAACCCAATACAACCAAGACTTAATCCAGAAGTCGAGATAGATGAGGACAATAGAGAAACAACCGGAAGATGATTATCTAAAACATGGCGTAGGTCCAACTGATCCAGAAATAGGAGACTAAGAAGTCAAACATCGTGAACCGTAAGACTGAACTAACCAATGGTAGACTTGAACTTCTTCGATGAAACCAGATCCTTCTTCTTCTCAGGTTACACCATCACCTCAGACTGATGAATCTAGCTCCACAATAATGACTGGATCTCGTAGCGCGGCTTCGGATTCGAGGAAATGGGATGAAGAAGGAGAGCAAGGACTAAGGGCATCTTATAGAGGTGAACGAAGGTGGAGCGCAACCCACCGGAAGTGGAGACAGAGTGAATGGGATACACAGACAAGTCATGCTATGTGGGGGATAAACACAGACCATGGTGCGCTCCCTAGCAAGCGAAAGCGAAGGGAAATTAAGGAGAGGAGAGAGGTCCGCTTTCGATGAGGCAAAGGCGTGTGGTGGCCGTGTCCCCAAAACAAGAAAGAAGAAGAGGGTGAAGGGGGTGCAGTATGGGGACGAGGGCTTGGGGTCGAGAGTGACCGGATGCCGGAAAAGGAGAAGCGCGACGATGCACAAAGGCGGCAAGTGCGACCACGATGCCACGGCCACACGAGCAGGGGTGCTAATGGACCCAACACAGATGGCGTTCAGAGACGCATGTGAAATAACTTGAGCATGCGTGAAAGCGGTGAACTAAACACAGGGCTTGGGACATGACATCCACTTAGGCTTTTACAATCGCTCTCTACTACCGAGGCTAACTTTCCATGCTACTCTTCTTTTCTTCCCTTCCTTGACCACATCTGTCTTTCATGTAAACTACGATCATGTCATACGTTCTTCTTCCAAAACCACCTCCTCTTGTTTTACTAGAGAGAACACTATTTCATCAACCCGTTGTGGATTTCCCGTTTGAACACCTGAACATTTCTAAGGAAATTATTTGTAGCAAAAGCGGTACGGCGGTGTAACTTGGTAAAGGTACTTGGTCAACAACCTCGAGACCAACGCGTGCCAAGCAGCGTCACCATGTGGCAGCTGTTCCACAGGGAGGCCCTCAGTTTCATCGTGGCACCATAAGCTATTAATCAGGCAACTATTACCATCTTACATGCCACGAAGGCGGTGGGGTCATAGACCACAGAGTAAGGGGAGTATTGCAAGGGAAGATTCAAACAACAAGGGTTCCCTACACAACAAGGGACGAGGAATTTAAATCCAACGGTGGATTTGATTTAAAGAGATTCAAGTGTTCTCCTAGGACATCCACAATTAGTCAATACAGTGTCCAATGTTCTCTAATCACGGCTAGTCTGCTAGCATATGAATGGTAGCTTCTCTTGTAACCCGCTTAATATCGCCCTTGAAAACTCTGAGCATGTCTCATAAACTTAAGGGTAGATGGACACAAATAACACAATGAAATAAGAAAAATGCACATTCCAACGGTCTTACACGGGTACCACATACAGGCATTCAGTCTCCCATTCACAGCACATCATTCACCTCCCCTACTGGCAGACGATCTCAACAACTATGGACAAAGAACAATGGCAAGAGTACAATACCGGAGGATAGCGACGAAAAGCACTACTACTATGGGTACAGCATCCCAAGGCAACTAATCCACTCTGGACCAAGCATCTTCATTTCTGGGCTCAGTAGATTCTTCTTCCACTCTGGCTATGGATCTGCTTCTTCTCTTGGCAATGGCTGAGTGAGAGGAACCAAGGGTTCTACTTCTGGCACTTCTGAGGGTGGAGGTGCTGGCGGTACTGCAACACCGGTTCTCCTTCTTTCTGGTGGGTGGATAGGGATTCCCTCCACGATCAAGGGATCCTACCGTTCCGCAACCAGCGTCCTCCACTTGGCTCTGGTGACAAGATAGGCCTCACCTAGCTGATGGACATGCCAATCTTCAGCCTCCTTTAATGCTTCCTGTCGGTGCAGAAAGTGACCAACACGTAAATATTTGTAGTTTTGCCATACGTTGTGATCAGATGTGGCCTAGCACTCAATGACATAGGGTTTATACTAGTTCAGGCAACATGCCCTACGTCCAGTTTGAGTCAGTCGGTGACTTTATTCCTGAGCCCAGGTGCTCGAGGTTTGCTGTGGGGTTACAAACAGAAGGAAGAAAGATGGGGGGTGCAAGAGGTCTGGTCAAACTCATGTCTGAAGGGTCGAGAGTGACAGGAGCTCCGCTGTGCGCTAAGCGTTCGAACGTCTGTTGTTCATTGGGATCCTTGGTCGTTCAGATCGTGTGTGTTGTCTGAGTTGTGAACTGATTGATCACCTTGTTGGGAGAGAGCGCATCACCTTTTATAGATGAAGGGGACGGCCTTACAAGTGAGAGAGAGAGAGTACATATACTGCTAAGTCTTGTTGCTCACGCCGTTGAGTACAAGATGATGGTAGGCGCCCACAACACTGTTGTTGTTAGACGCATGTGGGAGGTTTTACTGTGTTCACTATGTGCAGTAAATGACGATGCCCACAACACTGTTGATGTCCAGAGGCATGTGGGGAGTCTTACCATGTTTGCCTAGTATGGGAATTGATGGCGCCCATAACACTGTAGGGTAAAACTTTGGTGCCCATAACACTGCTTGGGTTCTGACATGCCTGGAAGGTGCAGGGCACCCTTCTGACATGCCCTGTCGGTACTATCCTACAGGTGTACTGGGTATGGTCCTCGGTATTATGGTTGACTTGAGCGCCCTATCTTACTTGCTCCGCCCATTTCCTGGTCCTCACCGAGCGGGCATCCCCGGTCGGTTGGTCCCAGTCGTCTCCGACTGCGCCAGTCGGAGAAGAGTTGTAAGCAGAGGTTTGGTGCATCTATGATCGGAGACACTGGTCGGAGTTGGAAGTAAGCGCCGTTCCTCGTTGGCTAGGCCTTCCGGTCGGAGAGGTGGGCTAGAGTCGAAAGCGAGTTCTGTTCCTTCTCGGCCAGGCCTTCCGATCGGAGAGGCGGGCCGGAGTCAAAAACAAGGCCTTCCGGTCGGAGAGGTGGGCTAGAGTCAGAAGTGGGCACCATTCCTCCTTGGCCAGGCCTTCCGGTCGGAGGCTGGTTCACCCTTCTGTCCTATTGTTAGGTTTTTGGGCCAGCCCAGGAGTTGCGTGTCATTCGCAACATCGTCTGCTGGGCCAAGCCTTTGCTAGGAAGCTGGTCCATGAGGGACCCCGGGTTCGTGAACCCGATAGGAGCCCCCGAGACCCTGGGTGATTCGAGTAGAATTGTCTGGGGGATTTTTGTCTTGACGGTGGGTGCCCACGAGCGCACCCGCCGATGTAGCCCCCGTGCCCCCGGGCAATTCGGGTAGAATCGTCTGGGGGGTTTCGTGTTGCCAGCGGGGGAAGTTTTGTTTTGCCAGTGGGTGCACGCGAGCGCACCCATGGGTGTAGCCCCCGAGCCCCCGGGCAATTCGGGCAGAATCGCCTAGGGGCTTTTGTCAGTGGGCGTGTATGTCGGGCGCAACCGAGGCAGTTTTAGGGACCAGGTGAGACATACTCGCGAAGGGATCGGGAATCCTGGCATCGGGCGCAGCCGAGGTAGGTTAGGGACAGGGTGAGACGGAGTTGCGGATCTTGGCGTCGGGCGCACCCGAGGCAAGTTAGGGATCGGGCGAGACAGAGTCGCTGATCCTAGCGTCAGGCATAGCCGAGGTAGTTTTTAGGGATCGGGCGAGATGGAGTCATGGATCCTAGCGTCGGGCGTAGCCGAGGCAGTTTAGGGATCGGGCGAGATAGAGTCGCGGATCCTAGCATCGGGTGCAGCTGAGGCAGCTTAGGGATCGGGCGAGACATAGTCACGGATCCTGGCATCGAGCGAAGCCGAGGCAGCTTAGGGATCGGGTGAGATGGAGTCGCGGATCCTGGCATCGGGCGTAGCCGAGGCGGTTTAGGGATCGGCGAGATGGAGTCGTGGATCCTGGCGTCGGGTGCAGCCGAGTTAGTTTTAGAGATCGGGTGAGAAGGAGTCGTGGATCCTGGTGTCGGGTGTAGCCGAGGCAGTTTTAGGGATCAGGCGAGACATAGTTGCGGATCCCGGCATTGGGCGTAGCCGAGGCAGTTTAGGGATCGAGCGAGATAGAGTTATGGATCCTGGTGTCGGGCGTAGCCTAGGAAGCTTAGGGATTGGACGAGATGGAGTCGCGGATTCTGGCGTCGGGCGCAGCCGAGGCAACTTACGGATCAGGCGAGATGGAGTCATGGATCTTGGCGTCGGGCGCAGCTAAGGCAATTTTTAGGGATCAGGTGAGACGAAGTCATGGATCCTGGCGTTGGGCGCAATGAGGGGTTGGGCGTCTTGAGCCCCTAAGCCCCGTTGGGCTCAGTAGGGGTTAGGTTGAGTTGGAGTTTTCGTGCATTACCCCGTCCACGGTTTTTGCAACCAGAGGGGCCCCCAAGTGACCCGGGCTGAAAGTGTTCGGGCTGGGGCGCTTTATAGGAGCAAGCATTGAATACAGTTAGGAACACCGAACTGGTAGATGATGTCGAGGAAGAATTTGACCGCCTCTTCCGACCGGATGTTGGTGATGGGCTTGGCCTCTATCCACTTGGTGAACTTGTTGACCGCTATGAGTAGGTGATGGGGATGGTTTAAAGCTCATGCGCTGGCAAATGAGTTTGTCGAGCGTAGAATTGGCATCCCTCACATCTGCTGACGACCTCCTCTGCATCTTGTAGTGCGGTGGGCCAGTAAAAACTTTGGCGAAAGGCTTTTACGACCAGCGACCTCAAGGCGGTGTGATGTCTGTAGATTCTAGCTTGGACCTCGAGGAGGAGTTGTTTCCCTTGGTTGGTTGGGATGCACTTCATGAGTACCCCCGATGGACTTCGCTTGTAGAGTTCATCACCGATGGCGATGAACGTCTTGGCACGTCGAGCGATCCATCGAGCTTTAGTCCTTTCGGGTGGGAGAACCTCCTCAAGGAGGTAGGCGAGTAGCGGCGTTCTCCAGTCGGTTTGATCGAGTTCCAACACGGCGACATCGGTGGGTGTTCTTGTCATGGAGGCACTAGGGTCGTAGCCCCCGAGCGCTGGTTTGGCATCGGGGTCGGAGCCCCTGAGCGCCAGTTTGGCGTCGGGGTGTGTCTGGATTGGACCTTCCAGGATGTGGGTAGACGGCTCATGGAGGTCATTGATGAAGACCCCGCTTGGAGACGGATCCCGCCTGGTGGCCAACTTTACGAGAAAATCGACGGCATCGTTGTCCTTTCGAGGGACGTGCTACAGCTCAATCCCTTGGAATTTGTCCTTGAGCTTGCGCACCTCTTAGTAGTATGCTACCATGAGGGGGCTTTTGTAGGAGGATTCCTTCATGATCTGGTCGACGACTAGCTCCGAGTCGCCACGAATGTAGAGTCACATAGCGCTAAGCTTGATGGTGATGCGTAGTTTGTTGATGAGGGCCTTGTACTCCATGGCATTGTTCGAGGCTAAAAAGTGGAGGCGGATGGCGTAGCGGAGCCTACTCCCATCTGGGGAGATCAGAACCACTCTAGCCCCTGAGCCGGGCGCCATGATGGACCCATCGAAGTACATCATCTAGTACTCATGGGTGACGTCTGGGGTCAATAGCTGGACCTCTGTCCATTCGGTGACAAAATCTACGAGAGCCTAAGACTTAATAGCAGTACAAGGGATATACCTGATGTCGTGGCCCATGAGGTCAAGTGCCCACTTGGAGATCCATCCCGCGGCGTCGCGATTGTGGACAATGTCTTCGAGCAGGTATGAAGTGAAGACCGTGACTTTGTGGTCGGTGAAGTAGTGCAGGAGCTGCCGGGTCGCCATCAGCACGGCGTATAGGAGTTTCTGCTCCTAGGGGTATCGGACCTTAGGGTTGGTGAGTACCTCCCCAATGAAGTATACGGGTCGTTGGACCTTAAGGTGATGTCACGGCACCTCCCTTTCGACGACCAGGGCGGCGCACACCACGTGGTAGCTTGCCGCGATGTAGAGGAGGAGGGGTTCTCCCCATTTGGGAGCGACGAGGATTGAGCTAACATTAGTGACACTTTGAGGCTCTCCAAAGCATGATGTGCTTCCTCAGTCCAGACAAACATGTCTGTCCTTTTGAGTAGCTTGTAGAGAGGCATCCCTCGCTTGCCGAGCCGGGAGATGAACCGGCTCAGGGTGGCTAGACAGCCAGAGAGCCTTTGTATGGCCTTGACGTCGCGTATAGGGCCCATGTTGAAGATGGCTATGATTTTTTAGGGGTTGGCCTCAATGCCACGTTCGGACACGATGTATCCAAGTAACTTCACCTTTGGAACCCTGAAAACGCATTTTTTGGGATTTAGTTTGATGTTGAACCTTCGGAGGTTCACGAACATTGCGGCCAAGTTTGCGATCAGGTTGCAAGCTTGGGCCGTTTTGACCACTATGTCATCAACATTGACGGCGATTGTTGGTTTTGGCCGCTTGGTTTGATCAGGCTGACTGAGCAGGTCGATTTGATCGGCAAAGCATTGCTACGTGCACCTTTGGTAGGTGGTGCCAACGTTCTTCAGACTGAAGGGCATGGTTATGTAACAGTACGAACCATACGGGGTGATGAATGAGATTGCGAGCTGAACAGACTCTCTCATTGCGATCTGGTGATAGCCTGAGTAGGCATCCAGAAAGGAGAAGAACTCGCATCCCGAGGTGGAGTCAACTATCTGGTCTATGGGCGGCAAAGGAAAGTGATCCTTTGGACATGCTTTGTTGAGGCCAATATAATCAGCACACATTCTCCATTTCCTGGTCTTCTTTTTAACAAGAACAGGATTGGCAAGCCAGTTGGAGTGGAATACCTCTCTGATGAATCCGGCTGCCAGGAGTTTGGCGACCTCCTCGCCTATGGCCCTACGCCTCTCATTGTCAAAGCGACGCATGCGCTATTTGGCGGGCTTCGAGCCCGAGATGAGGCGTAGTGCGTGCTCAGCGACTACCCGTGGTATGCCCGGCATGTCAAAATGTTTCCATGCAAAGACATCGCGATTGACGCACAGGAAGTTGATGAGCTCGCATTCCTATTTGGTCGGGAGCTGGGTCCCAATCCGCACCGCCTTGGTTGGATCAGTGGGGTCGATCCCCACCACCGTAGTTTCCTCGAGTGGGCGGAAGGCCATCGAGGGGGTTGGTTTGTTGCAGTCCGAGACTGCTGGGGTTGATGACTCCTCGAGCCATGGGAGCTCGGACGAGTTGATGAGGGCGGTGGCGAGCTCAAAATGCTTTGCGATGCGTGAAGCGTGAAGTGCTATCATGAGTGAAGGCATTTGGTCCGGCATCTTGACTTGAGGTAGGTGTAGTTGGGGATCGCCACGAATTTGGTGTAGCATGGCTGCCCCAAGATGGCATGGTAGGACCCTGGGAAGTCCACCACTTTGAAGGTGAGGACCTCCGAGCAGAAGTTGGCTCAGTTGCCCAAGCGTAATGAGGCGGTTGATTTGCCCGAGCTGCACGCGCTGCGCTCCTGGGATCAAGCCGTGGAAGGGAGAGCCCGCTGGGCGGAGTTCCGACCAGGGGATGCGCATGGCGTCGAGGGTGTCAATGTAGAGGATGTTGAGGCTACTGCCTCCATCCATCAGTACCTTGGTGAGGCGCTTCTTGTGGACGATGGGGTCGACGACGAGTGGGTAGTGTCCTGGTCTGGCGATGTGGGAGGGATGGTCCCTCTGATCAAAGGTGATCAGAGACTCCGACCAGCTAAGGAAGGAGGGGACGACCATCTCGGTGGTGCATGCCTCTCTATATCATACCTTGTGTTGGCGCTTCGAGCAGATGGCATCGAATCCCCAAAGATCATGATGCATTCCTTGGGGTCGGTGAAGCTGTCCCCATCCTTGCTCGCCGCGCCACCTTTCTTGGCTGCCGCCTCTTTGCCATTTTCTTCTTTTGGCCCACCGGCCTGTCGTAGGAAACATTTGAGGAGCTCACAGTCCTTGTAGAGGTGTTTGACATGGTAGGTGTGGTTGGTGCATAGGCTATCCATGAGATTGTTGAAGTGGTTAGGCAGGCCCTGCTGGGGTAGCTTGCCCGCGCGATCAGCTACGACGACCAACGCGGTGTTGACTAGTCGGCGTCGATCCTTTTTGTTCTTCTTGCCCCTCTACATGGAGGGGCCCTCATCTTGGTCCTTGCACTTGGCCTTGCCCTTGTCCTAGCCTTTGTTGAAGACCGCTCAGACTGCCTCCTTGCCAGAGGCGTCATTCATGGCGACGTTGAGCAGGTCGCGGGTGGTATGGGGCTTCCGGCAGCCAAGCTTATGGATCAGGGACTCACAGGTTGTCCCAGAGAGGAATTCGCTAATGACGTCCATGTTGATGACATCAGGAAGGGAGTTGCATTATTGGGAGAACTTGCGGATGTAATCCTGCAGGGACTCACTGGGCTCCTGCTGGCAGCTCTTAAGGGCCTAGGAGTTACCAGGGCGGACATACGTCCCCTAGAAAATTCTGACAAAGATCCTCTTGAGGTCCGCCCAGTCGCGGATGCTGTCGTGCGAGAGGAATTCAAGCCATGCCCAAACATGTTCCCCCATGCAGATGGTGAGATATTGAATGATGAAATGGTCATCATCCACCCCTCTGGCTCGGTAGGTGAGCCAGAAATCTTTGAGCCATATACCGAGGTTCGTCTCCCTGATATACTTGGCGATGTTGGTAGGCGGTCGAAAGCGCTGTGGGAACGACGCTCTATGGATGCGTCGGCCAAAGGCCCATGGTCCCAGGCCATCCGGGCTACGACTCTAGTCGTCTGGCCGGCGACCATGACTGGGGCGTGTTTCACCGCTCCCCTCGTTGGTCCGGCCGAGGCCCATATCACCTGCCCTCACCACCGCCTGATGGACGTCATCATTATGCCAGGTCTGATGCCGGTTGCTGATGACACTGTGAGCATCTTTGTTCGGACCGAGCCGTCTGCGTATTGGTGGTCGGTGTGGAGCAGGCGTCTGGTCGGACCATGGTGTAGCTGTGGCCTCCTGTGTCGAGCTTGGTGGCTATAGCGGTGAGCGGATGGAGCGATCCATCTAGTGCATCCCTACTCCCCTAGTGGGGAGAGAGGCCGTGAGTTGAAGTCACGATGCGGAGCTCTCCGCCTGTTGAATGGCGGCGGCTTCCACCAGCGCCCAGAGGTTTCGATGGACCACCCACTCCTGGGGGTCGATGGGCTCGAGAACTCCGCGCAGAAGCATTGCCGTAGAGGCAATGTTCTGGCCAGCCCAAGCGAACTATGGGGGATCGTTCTCCTCGCCCATGATGTCACGCTGGACCTGGCGGGCGTGACCCTAGGTGTCGTTCGATGGGTTACGTGCATGGGGCGCAACGTATTGCACCGAGCGTGCTGGCGCAAGTGGTGGCTGGTTCTGTCGCCATTGTCGTAGCTCCTCGCTGTGCTCTTGTGCGAGAGCGAGGGCCCCCGCATGAGGGTCCAGAGGGGTGTGAGTCTGCAAGCACTCCGCTACCACCAATGGCTGTCCCGGTGCGTCCACCATAGTGCACTCCTAGGACAGAGGGTGGCTAGGGGCCTTGACGTCGCCGATGCTGGAGCCGTCGCTCTCAACATCATCATCCATGAGGTCGTAGAAACAGGTGGGAGCATGGCTCACCATCCCCATGAATTCAAATGTGAGAGGGGGCGGCACCAGCATCCTTCGGAGCCCCCGGGCATATGCGTCCACGAGGGACGTGAGGCCATAGGGGAACCGATCGCATGGCGGTCGTGGCAGGGACAACGGGGTCCCTTTGGAGAATCAGCGAAAGATAGTAAATAGCAAGTAAATAACAAAACATACATTACTCACAGTGGGGTTTGAGCAGAGCATATGCTCGGAACGAAGCGCAGGCGCCTCGCCGTTGAAGTCGTCGGGTGTCCCGGAGCCATTGGAGGATGCACCTCCTCCGATAGGCGCTAGAACAAGTGCCTCCTCGTGGAGGTGGAGCACGCTAAGCCAGTCGGTGACGAAGTCTAGGCTTTCGAAGAGGAAAGCCTAGGACGGCTCAAAGACGGGTGGAACCCACATCCCAACAGGTGGGAGTGCAGGAAACTCCAGCGAGCCGAAGTGAGTCATGTCGCTTGAGCCCACCATGGCGAAGATGGCGGAAAGGTGGGCCGTTCGATGACCAAAAAAGCGTGAATGTATGACGTCTTCTCCATGGACGACGCCAACTGTCGGTGCAGAAAGTGACCAACACGTAAATATTTGTAGTTTTACCGTACATTGTGATCGGATGTGGCCTAGCACTCAATGACATAGGGTTTATACTGATTCATGCAACGTGCCCTACGTCCAGTTTGAGTCGGTCGATGACTTTATTCCTCAGCCTAGGTGCTTGAAGTTTGCTATGGGGTTACAAATGGAAGGGAGAAAGTTGGGGGGGTGCAAGAGGTCCGGTCGGACTCTGGTCTGAAGGGCCAAGAGTGACGGGAGCTCCGCTGTGCGCTAAGTGTTTGAACATCTATTGTTCGTTGGGATCCTTAGTCGTTCGGATCGTGTGTGTCGGGTTCATAAACCTGGGGTCCCTCGGGGACCGGCTTCCACGTCGAGGCTCGACTTGAGAGTCTAAAAACAACAGGGCAAAGGGGTGGCCCAGCAACCGACCGGAAGGTCTGGCCCAAGAAGGGCAACGCCCGCTCATCAACTACCTCGGCCCATCTATCTGACCGGAGCGCTCGCTTCGGGCTCCAAACCGCCTCTCCGGACGGCCTCTCCGATCGGAAGGCCTGCCCCAAGCCCTACTTCCGACTCCGACCCCACGTCTCTCCGACTGGGGTATGTAAGAACCCTGCTCACCGCTCTTCTCCGACCGACGCAACCAAAGCTGACTGGGGCCATCCGACTAGGGACGCCCGCTAGGAAGGGACTAGGGACGAACAGAGAAAGCAGCACGCGAGTCAAACCACGGTACAGGGACCATACCCTGTACACCTATAGGAACAGTGTTCCACAACCACCCTGACACAAACAGTATTGTAGGCACCGACATTTATCCCTACAGTATTGTAGGCGCCGTTGGACTCCCGTACGGCAAAAAGCCCTCTCACATGCCTCTGGGCATCAATAGTGTTGTAGGCGTCGGGATTCACCATACCCGGTAAACGTGGTGAGACTCCTCACATGCCTCTAGGCATCCAACAGTATTTTGTAGGTACCGACATCAACCCTTCCTGAAGAAGACAACGCAACCTCCCACGTGCACCTGACATTCTACAGTGACATCAACAGTGTTGTGGGCGCCTACCATTATCCAATCCTCATCGGCGTGGGCAACAAGGCTTAAAAGCATCCGTACCCTCTCCCTCTCACCTATAAAGCCATCCCTTTCATCTATAAAAGGGGATGCATTCCCTCAATAGGAGGATGATTTTTTCATTCAAGCTCAGTTCCTTTAGATTCATTAGTCCAATTGCTCACAACCACAGAACTGCCAGATTCGGACCTCAAGCACACGCTTGAACACTTAGCTCATAGCGGAGTTCCCATCGCTCTCGGCCCTTTCGACCAGAGCCGACCAGGCCTCTGGTACCCCCCATCTTTCTCCTTCTCGTTTGTAACCCCACTGCAGACTTTGAGCACCTAGGCTCAGGAATAAAGTCACCGACCGACCCAAACTGGACATAGGGCACGTTGCCTGAACCAGTATAAATCCTATGTCATTGAGTGCTTGGCCACCTCTGATCATAATGTATAGCAAAACTACAAATATTCACTAGTTGGTCACTTTCTGTACCAACAGTGTGTGTGTTGTCTGAGTTGTGAACTGATGGATCTCCTTGTTGGGAGAGAGCGCATCCCCTTTTATAGATGAAGGGGATGGCCTTACAAGTGTGAGAGAGAGTACATATACTGCTGAGTCTTGTTGCCCATGCCGTCGGGTACAAGATGGTGGTAGGCGCCCACAACACTGTTGTTGTCAGACGCATGTGGGAGGTTTTACTGTGTTCACTATGTATGGTAAATGGCGGCACCCATAACCTTTGTTGATGTCCGAGAGGCATGCGGGGAGTCTTACCGTGTTACTTTGGTATGGGAATTGATGGTGCCCATAACAACTTTGTAGGGTAAAACCGTTGCCCACAACCTTTGCTTGGGTTCTAACATGCCTGGAAGGTTGCAGGGCACCCTTCTGACATGCCCTGTCGATACTATTGTGCAGGTGTACTAGGTACGGTCCTCAGTATTGTGGTTGACTTGAGCGCCCTATCTTACTTGCTCCACCCGTTTCCCGGTCCTCACCGAGCAAGCGTCCTCGGTCGGTTGGTCCCAGTCGGCTCCGACTATGCTAGTCGGAGAAAAGTTGTAAGCAGAGGTTTGGTGCATCCCCGGTCGGAGATGCTGGTTGGAGTCAGAAGTGAGAGTCGTTCCTCTTTGGCTAGGCCTTACGGTTAGAGAGGCGGGCCAGAGTCAGAAGCAAGTGTTGTTCCTCCTCGGCCAGGCCTTCTGGTCAAAGAGGCGGGCCAGAGTCGGAAGCAAGGCCTTCCGGTCAAAGAGACAGGCCAGAGTCGGAAGCGGGCGCCGTTCCTCCTTGGACAGGCCTTTTGGTCGGAGGCTAGTTCACCCTGTTGTCCTATTGTTTGGTTTTTGGGCCGGCCTAGGAGTTGCGCATCGTTCACAACATCGTCTGCTGGCCCTAGCCTTTGCTGGGAAGCCGGTCCATGAGGGACCCCGGGTTTATGAACCCGACACTTCCGATATGGCACTCTCCCGACTCTCAGTGACTGCCGCACTGGCCTGCGCTTCGGTGAGCTGAACCTAGAGCATCCTAGAGAAGATCTCAGCTTCCTCGGCTTGATGGAGGCACGTCCTCAGCTCCAAGGCTTGCCGGTCATACTGCTCATTCAGCGCAAGTAGGTACATGGTCAAGTGCACCATGGTAGGACTGTCCTCTTGTGCATCCCCCCTTGCAAAGCCTCTATGCGAGCCCTCCATGCCCGTCGATTCTTGTCCAAAGGTGGAAAGAACCTCATGGGGGTATGGGCAATGGGCTCTTCATAGATCTAGCAAAGGTACCGCAAGGCTTTGCGGGCCACAACTTGGTAGGTATCGACGAAGCGAAACCTAGTTGCGGTCACACTCCAGGCTTCAGTGAGGTCGGGGAACTCTTCACTCTTCCCAATGTAGATAGTAACCTCACATCGCTCGGTGCCATGCTTCTCATACTCATGGCCCTCATACTCAGGATGATTTTTGACTCCGAGCTTTTGCAGGGTGGCATGCAGTATTCTAGGAAAACCGTCAACGTTTGGGCAGTAACTACTAAACAGGCTTCTGCCATTCCTGGCGGTGGTTGCCAGGAAGGCTGAGCGAAAAGCTTGCTCCAAGGAAAGGCTAGACTAGCTAAAGCGCATCGAGTGGTGGTACAAATGGCTAAGCCAGGCCCTACTTATAAAGGCGGAGCGCTCAGTGGTCCTAACGCGGTCCACCAGGGTTCCTGCGTGGGATCACTACGAATAAATTGACCAAATTTTTTGTGCGTTCGAGGTGAGCGATGTCCGAGGCCATTACTGACTAGTATGACTATAGGGCAAGGGTTCAACAAGAGCGTAGAAAGGAGTACGGGGAGACGTGGGTCATGACCGGCGTGAACCATGGGTGAACGTGAAGCACGAAGCCACAGTACATAAATAACTCCAGAACAGGAACGAGTCCGTCGTGCACAATACGACACGCGTGACACCTATGGATGGGTATTTGAAAAATAATACGGGCCCTACAATGCACAAACGAGATATGCATGAATGCATGTTCTATACGCCCTTCCACTATTGCCAACATATAGGGCAACCGTTCTCAGATTTTTGGCACATCGTTCTCTCCCTGTAGCTAGTCGATACTATCGGACTATGCTCGAGTCAGTGTACTTGTAGAAAAATTGATTAAGCCAACCTAAGTCAGTAGAGTGTCATCTATCTTGGATACATAACTATAGTAATAGGGCTACTTATATAACTTCACATAAAGATGTCCTATTCTTTGAAAGAATTTGTTGTCAAATTTTATTTAGAAAGAGGTTCTGAAGCTTTATTTTCTCATTTATGCTCTGATACCACCTGTGGCAGAACCACCTAATGTAATGCCTCCTAGGAGTGCTTGTCTTCCATTAGACTTTAAGCACTCAAGGGAGAACACCAAATTACCCGGTTCCGACGGGCACACCCCAAGGGAGAACCCAAAAATCCATATTTTTTCATCAGGATCACAAATGAGAGATTAAAGCTTACATCATTCTTAACCATTTCTTACATCACTTTTTATGCAACATTAGAGTATAATATTTACTATTTATAATAGCAGAACACGAACATGTTATCAGAGTTATGAATAATTTAAGTTAACAGCGGAATATAAACATGTGATCAGAATTATAGCGGAAATAATATCTATTCATGACATGATGAAGCATTGAGATATACACTATGACAACAGATTGTAAACCTTCCATTTAATAAAACAATTTGTGAGAGTTATAAATAAAACTATGATTGCAGTGTAAAGGAAATCCACTCTGAGCCCACCAGGAGGAATCCACACACAAGAGTCATCTCTAGCATCCTCCTGTCACCTGTAATAGGGGGAAATAAAACCTTGAGTACTCAATTGTACTCAGCAAGACTTACCCGACAGGAGGAAAGAAAAGACTCCAAGAATATGCAAGGCTATCTGGCTTGTGGGTTTATTGCATCTGCAGGAGCATTACTAAAAGTGTGTCCTTATATTCGATTTTTATTAGCAGTGCATTAGTTCTTTACTAACCTTCTATGTAAGCACCTGTGCTACTTTCAAGTAGGTGTTAAGCAATCAGATTTCCTTTTTTCATCTTTCATCCCAAACAAGCCGTACCGGATTGCCCGGCGATTCGTGAATCAATGCCCCCAGCTAGGTACCCCAAAAACACACGCCCCGCTTATACCCCAGGCACAAGCAGGACCAACCCACTACTCACCTGTCATGGGGTCCAGGTCCCCATCCAAACTAGGACTCCAAGCCCCCGCCCCTAAGTCTCAGACTCAGTGCGGTGCAAGGACCTCCAATACCCAAAAACCACCATGACAGTCGGTCTGGAAAGAGCCGGAACCCATGACAAGAGAGTAACAAGTCTTCCAAGCGCCCATACCCAAATATATGCTCGGGATAATAAATCTGTAACTTGCCCAGAGACTTATGCAACGGTCGGTCCTTAACCGACACGGATAGGGAAAATAGTGTAACCAAGCTATGCCCCGTTGGTCATAGGACACAACCTCTTACACCCACCAATACCCAAACCATATCCCTATCCGGTCACCATTGTTCCTTTCCACCATTTATATTTTCCAAGTGATAATAATGCAGTAATATATTTCCTATCTCTCGCTAGTGATAGACAATCACTCGACTTCTACCGGAGTCCTGTAGCATAGCAATCTACATGATCCTATCATACTAGTAAGACTCATAGGATATAGATTTATACAAAAATTATAGTGAGCAACTAATAATATTGGTATTTTACTGTAAAATTTTTAGAGTTAATACTATCACCGATTTATCATGGAAATTCCTACAAGTTCACCTTTTAACAATATTAAGCATGTTAAAACAATTAGAGCAACTCTAAAAACATTTTAAAACTAGATGAACCAAATACGCTACTAGATAGATCATGATTTTAGGAACTTAACAAAATTTGTTCCACAATTTTTGGACTCCTAAATGATTTTATATTTAAATAACAAAATCAGCGCAGAATTTATTTTAGGAAATCGTCACTAATTCACAGGAAAATAAAAGAACACCCCGGCTCGGCCCACAGGCGTCTTGTGGGTGGCACGCTTGGCGGCGTGGCCCATCGACGACGAGAATGGCCCGGACGGCCCCTGCAGATAGCGTGTGTAAGACCTAAGCGAAGTGTGACCTGAGCAGAGCCCGGTAGCTGGATGAGCGGCCAGACCACGCTGCTGGAAGCGGCCGGCGGTAGCGTGGCACCAAGCCCAGGCAGCCATAGCCTAGCAACTAGGAACGATCGGCCCACGCGTGGACGAGCCCAGGCGCGGTGGCAACTTGTATAAAGGCCCCTGAACTTTCTCTAAATCAACTAAGACCCTATTTGTAAACCAATGAGTCTAGCGTTTTTGTAAAAAGAACACGGTAAAAGTGTTATTTATGCTTTAGTCCCTTTTCTACCATCTCAAAAGCAGAGCACGGTAGGGGAATCACTCCGCTGGCTGATGGGATGGCTTACCGGCGTGTGGTCTTTGTCATGGCCTTGGCGTGGGGACGTCTTGTGAGGGATGGCGGACCCGGGAACGGCAGCATGGCGCTTGGCCTTGAGCGAGGGCACCGCATGACGACCACGCGCACACACCATGGTTGTCACAGAACCGACCAATTTATAAGAGCACAAGTACAAAAACAATCGCCGAAACGATCAAATTCTCGAACTTGAGCCCATATAAACCCGGTAGTCAACTGAAATCTTGAAGGATTTCAAACCAACTTTCATACAACCAAGATCACAGTAATTCAACATAACATATCGTGACGTTACAACATTTCGTGAGCGTTAGCAAATAGATTACATCATCACAGAGTCATCGTTATTATAAAACAAGTCTTGTAAAACATGCGGAAGCAAATAGTTTAACTCACACACTCGAGTTCAAATACACATCTTGGTTATTTGATCACAGCCCATAAAAAGCATTGAGATAAGGGAGCAGAGATCATGCCCATGATCTAGTCTTCATCACCCCATACGGGTAGAGACAATACTTACGAGAATCCCTAATATAGAAGGTCATACGCAACAAGAGGAATAAACCACGAAATGCGGGAATGTACTCACTAGACTTACCCCTTGAAACCAAAATAAATGACACCAAGGATTATACATAGCTTAATGTAGTGGATCTGGTGACACTTTCTTTTTGCGAGAAAAGCATAAGTAATAATGATCAAATCTTAGCTTTGGACTAGCGGTGACTTTTTAGCCATTAACACATCAACTATATTAGCTTTTGTACTAAGCAATCATTTTATTATGGTGCAAACATTAATAACCATATCAGGTATTCATTGTGGCAACCTTATCATCATCATCCATTTAACCATATCGTTAAATTAATTGAATCTACATTGCGTTTGCTCGGTCAAGTTCTCACTATCCGGGAGAAAGCGGCGATTGAATCGTTTCCTATCCGGTGGAGGGTATTCCTAAACACAAACCACGCTTCTCCCGTCGGAGTCGCAAACAAGTCACCTTTGGTATGATTCAGAGTCACGAGTCGATCGGATCGACATTCTCGAGAGAATCACTCTGCCAAGGTTGTTCGGGACTCTAACCCGCCTTGGACTTATGCCAATGGCTCTCCGCACATCCTTACTACCTCCGAGAATGCCACCCTTTGCTCGCGTCCCGGCTGAGTCGAGCTACTAGGCTTCAGCGGTCGGAACGACTTATCCGGCCAGCTAAGTGTTAGGCTGCGTTCAACATGACATGAGGACGTCTGACGTATCGGTCCTTAAGCGACTCGAGACGGAGTCACTATGTTCAAACCTACACAAGACTCGCCCGGTCTTAATTCATTAATCACATGGTTCTTTTCCACGATAGCAAATATAGCCAACCGTGATCCGCCTCATCCTACAGCTCGTAGGTGACAGGAAATCACCTGACTTCTACCGCACTAAGCATGGCTAAGCATTTAACCCGTGCCTAAACTTAAATAGGATTCCAGTGCGATATCTGGACAAGGAAGGATGTATAATGCAGCAATTGGTTCCAACCAATTCCTATACTTAATGCATCATCAACAATAAAAGGTACTCAAAGTATTTGTAAAAACATGGGAGGCTTAATATGCTCCGGGGCTTTCCTTTTAGGAACGAGGAAGGCTGGTGGTCAGGGCACTCGGGCAATTCCTCCGCAGCGACTGCTTCATCGGCTTCCTGCACCTCAGGTTCCTCCTCCTGGTTGGCTCCCTCGAACTCCAGCAACGTCACTCCCTCCGGCACACCTATTGCATGAATGCGCAAGATAAATATCATGGATGCACATGAACGAATGCCAGGGATGCTCGGGGAATGCACATGTTCGCTGTAGTTTGCATATTCCAACTTAAGCCCTATTCAAATCACTTTACTTACCAAGTTTATACAACCTAATGTATAATTTCTCATCCTCAGTTAATGACCTAGCACCTGCACCTAAGCATATTCTCAAGTTAGGCTAACCCCTAAACAATCAACGATTACATTGCAACAACATACACTCAAGCATTTGTATTTCAGCAAAATGAATACTATGTAGTGGTGCAGTAAACTAGCCATAACTAGAGATTTATAATTCCAAATGACATGCAACAAGACAATCTGGAAAGCTTATGAAATTGTCTACAATTCATTTTTAGACCTCCAAGCATGATTCAAACCTTTACCAGCTTGAATTCATAATTCAACAGAACTCTGTCCTTACAAGGCAGAGAGTAAGCAAAACTGGAACCTAACTTTAACAGCTGTAGTTTCTAAACTACTAGGCCAAATGCCCTCAAATTTTGACAGGAGCTAGATACATAACTTATCTACAACTTTTGTATTCATCAAAATCACAGAAAACCAAATCATCATGGGGAACTTTCCAAAGTCCCCAGATCTGTCCCGAGGGACATAATGCAAACAAATAATTATTAACTTATGATATAAACACTTAATTGGACAAAACCAATTTTACTGACATATCACACATATCACAAGAACACCAGAAAGTAGGGTGTCCATCACCAAAACATTTCTTTTAATACCTTTCTTAATTTATTTAATTAATTAGGGGAAATAGTAAACATATATGAAAACTACCTCATTAATTCTACAAAAATTACAGTAGACACTCCATGCTCTAAGTAGACTACCATAAAAATTTCACACCATTTGAGTAAGTATAACAACTTACACAAAAATGGTAAGGCAGAATGGCTTCAAATGGCATAATTAGGAAACCTTAGTGAAAAGTGTCAAGCAACAGATTTCATATTTTTCCTTGCATCCTTAAGGTACTAGGACACTCTCCAACAAATTTCATAGTCAATGGATTCATAAATAAATTACTAAAATTTCCACAAGAATCATCCAATGGTAAAAGGAAAATCTATAACTCAAAAACTACACATGCAATGACTCTCAAATTTTAACCAGAGCTTCTACTAAGCAATACTAGCTTACCCACAAAATTTCACAATTTTTGGATCACAGAAACTCAAGATATGATTTAAACAAGTTTGCATGCATGCAAAAACACATTTTAAGTTCCTATTTAATTCACCCAAAATTTCTACATAATGTGCTGAAGACATATTTTTCTTAAATACTAGACCTCACAGTGAGTCTAACAAAATTTGAATGATAGTATTTGGATCTACACAAATGGAGTTACCAAATTTACAAAACAGCAGTCAACACTGAATTTTTGAACTATCTTTACGGATCGACTCACCAAACAACCTTGGGACCCATCTGGTCGGGGGACCTACTTTGTCGTGAAAGCAGAAGCAGGGGAGCAGCGGGACGGTGCGAAAGCGGCGCTAGCTCACCGGCGGCGTGGACTCCGGCGATGGGAAGGGTACCTCCACGTTCGCCAAGACTTCCCGCACCGATTGAACCCCTAAACCTAGACGCTAGGGAACCCTAGGCATGCCGGCCACGGAGAGGTCCAACTCCGGCGAGCCTCGGATGGCGGCAGAACGACCAAGCGGCCATACCAAAAGTCGAGCGGTTGCGCGGAGATGACGACGAGATAGAGGAGCTCAAGGCCGAGCTATGGGCGAGATAGAGCGAGGTGAGACACGACGGCAAGCGCGTGAGAGCTTGTCGGAACCAACGGCGGCAATGGCGCTCCGACGTGGGGAAGAAGAAATGTGGCCTCACCCTTGACTCAACGGGCACAACGCGAGGTGGACGAGCAAAGCAAGCGAGAGGCTATGGTGGAGCTTTGGGTGGTTGAA
Organism: Miscanthus lutarioriparius; assembly: GCA_904845875.1. Lineage (NCBI taxonomy): Eukaryota > Viridiplantae > Streptophyta > Magnoliopsida > Poales > Poaceae > Miscanthus > Miscanthus lutarioriparius. Next base: position 13,313,532 of record CAJGYO010000001.1, on the reverse strand, counting down.
TCGAGTGGAGATGCGACGACGACGAGGCGCGAGCTCGGCGTGGCATGTGTGGCGATAAGCGTCGCCCTCGGCCCGCCTCGGCTTGCGGTGGTGAAGAAGAGGGAAAGGGAAATGGAGGTGGGGTGAGCTGGTGGCGTCGTGTGGCGTGTACTTGAGGCACGCCTTAGCCTGGCTTTGGTGGGGCCACGGCCTTGGCGTCTGGCCTCCACGGCACGTCCACTTCGCTGGCGGCGACGGCTGGTCGGTCGGCCACTCTCCAGCAGACGGAGGCAACCATCAGACTCGCGATCACCGGCCCGGTGGCGAGATTTGGCGTCGATCAAACTCCTAAACCTGAGCTCGATGGCGCAAACTTCCTAAACAAAAGTTTAAGCCCTATGTACCAGCTACAAAACTCCTTTAGAGACCAAAGTCTAATTCGCAAAGTATAGAGAGAAAATTTATGCCAAAGTTGAGTTCATGGCTGAAAACTCGATTTCATACTTAGAAAAAATTCTAAGTGTTGAATCCAACCCCAAAACTGGCTTGTGGGACCCTTTTGAGCATGTTGTGCATATTTTCATGAGTTGGTCACAAAATAACTTTTGTTCCACATATAATTCTCTACAACTTTGCTTTAGGTTGCTCAGACATGCAAATATCCTAAGCTACACTTTTTAAACAGTCAAACACAGGAGCTCTAGGGGTCCAAATTGGTCAACCATGACTTAGAAACCTAATTAGGCAAAATGATCAACATGAACATTGTTCCTAATGACATTCTAAGTATGACTAAGGTTCTTAGAATAATATTTAGCCACACCATACCTTGGTCACACAAGAATCAAGCAAGGTATGTACTGAAACAATGAAAAACACATGAAATGTTACAATTGTTTCATAGTCATGTTTCACATGTTTCATGATCTTGTTGCATAGTACTAACTAACCATGTTTCACTAAAGTGTGCTGTATATGTTGCACTTGAGTGTTGCACCCTATTCATTTCATAAACAAACATACATGATACATGACCATATGTTACAATGTTTCAAGAGCATGTTTCATGCAATATGAACTCATAAATGGATGAATGATGCTCATGTTTATGAAATGCAAGTGCAATTGTGGAAGCCAAACACACAGGGTGTTACAATGGTGGCGCAACATTTGGCGGCTCACAGCCACGCGTGGGCGGCCATGGTGGCTCCCGGCTCTAGGGGCTGGCTGGCCTTGGCAAGGCCTGTGTGTGATGTGCTGTCAAGTGGCCACGGTGGGCGTGGAATAGGGAGGCGAGGCGAAGCCGCACATGTCTTTGGTGAGCGGGAGGCGAGCAGCAGTGGGGGGGGGGAAGGCAGGAACTGGCCTGCGGCTCTAGCGTGGAACCAAGGAGCTCGCGCCCTCTCGCAAGGGGAAAAGGGCAACGATGGGCAGGAGGTGAGGCCGGCGATGGAGGCTCGGGCGGCAGCGGGCTAGCCACGGTAGGGCGCTGCAGGGCAACGCAGGGGGGGGACTGCAGGACCGACATGGGTCCATGGAGTGGAGGGCAAGCAGGGGCTAGGACTACGGTCCATCAGCGGGGGCCGAGGGCGCTGGCACGCATGGCATGCAGGATCAGCAACCGGACTAGAGCTGGGGCGACTCCTCCTCAGCAGCAGAGAAATAGAGGGAGGGGGAAACAGTGCGAGGCTCAGCAAAGTCAGACAAAAACAAACAAAGCAGGCAGAGACAAGCAAGGAAGACAGCGTCATTCATTGCAGCAGAGATGGTGCGATGAAGCGGGCAGCGACCACGAGCACGTGGCCCGGTTGACTAACAGAAAAAGACTTGCGCGATGCATTGAATCGTAGCAGCATGCCGGCGAAATTCATTTGGCGTCGGCTTAGCGGCAAGCGAGCAGAAAGGTGGAGGCGTCTGTCCTCGCTGTGGATAGTTCGCTCGCTAGTCAATAATTAAACCATGACATACAGCTAAGCACATGGGCGTCGCATGGCTCTACTGGCTGTGGCAGGATAGGTAAAACGAGCGGCTACGAAGAGGTACGCACAGATTGTCAATTCAGTCAAGATGCTCCTCGACTTTGAGCAACTCACCATCGAGGACGTCACGGGGAGGCTCAAGGCCGTGCAAGACCCGCGAGCGGTGCGCCGAACTACGAAAGCGAGGGGCACCACCGGAGGCAAGCGGCTGTTGTACACGATGGAGCGATGGCGTGCCTTCAACAAGAAGGAGGAAGGATCTGGTTCATCTGGCTCCAAGGAGCATCATGGGCATCCATGTGGTGGCAAGAAGAAGGTGGAGAAGGGACCCCGAGGCTAGGTCAGCGCTGATGGTGGCGCCGCCGGTGAACGCAAGGCGACCCGGGATGACACCTGCAACAACTGTGGTAGGACTGGCCATAGGGCCAAGGACTGCTGCCTTCCTCCTAGCCATGGTGGGCAGGCTCACATGGCGCAAGCAAAGGAGCAGGATGCCACCCTGTTCCTGGCGCACGGGTGCATCGAGCTGTAGCATGACACAAGGGAGGGGGTGAAAGGTCCAAGCTTTCCCCTTTCTGGGTTGGCTGGTTCCATCGAGCTCTACCTCAATGAACCATGTCTTCCTCAGCAAAGGTGCTATCGATGACAAGATCGACGGCTGGTACCTCGACACCGATGCGACGCACCACATGACGTTTCGGCGTGAGTTCTTCTCTAACTTGGACTCCTGTGTGAAGGGCTCCATCAAGTTCAATGATGCCTTTGCCATCGAGATCAAGGGCGTCGGCTCGGTCATCTTCAAGGCCAAGATGGGGGAGCACCATCTTCTCACCGGGGTGTACTACATCCCTGTCGATGCGGGACCCATAGGGTTTCCCACGGAGAAGAGAGAAGAAGATCTAGTCCAACTAGGATTCCCTACATGTAATCCTACTAGGACTAGTTACACGTAATCCTACTAGGATCTCTACTTTGTAACCAAATAGGACTCTCGCCTCTCCTAGACTATATAAAGGAGGGCAGGGGTTCCTAGATCGAGAGACAAGAACACACACATAACCGACAGAACTCACAACCACAACATACCTCGCAACACAACAAATAGCGCAGGGCACAATATACTATCTACTCCAGACTGGATGTAGGGCGCCGTGACTTTCCGGTGTGCCGAACCAGTATAAATCATTGTCTCCCTGCGTTTACCATCGAGTTCCTGCAAACACCGATACCCTTCTGAACAAATCACTGTCCCGGGTACCCAATGACGGGTTGCCGGTGGTAAAACATCGACAGCTGGCGTGCCAGGTAGGGGCTCTTGGCGCTTTGCGTTTGAGAGCTCGATGGACCTTAAGATCAAGATTTGTCGTGGTTCTCGTCGGCCTCATCGACAACTCACTACGGTTTTCGTCGACAACTCGCCACAACTCTCGTCAACATGGACAATAACATCTGCACGGGATCCCAACTCCAGCAGCCGGTCAACAAGCACTGCCACTAAAGACTACAAGCGATCAAGTAACATGCAAGTCAGAGCTTTCCCTAGAACAAGTCAATCAGCACCGCAATTCATCTGAGTCCAATACATCTCAAAGCCAAAGAATGATCGGTCAGCATCAACTATGGCAAGAAGTCATGGTGATGTCTACTCGAATTCAGATACTAATTCTACTCTGATACGACAAGTACACAAAAAATTTCACCAGTCCAACCAAACAGAGGAGCATGACAAGGATGAGGAAGCAAGCAAGGCCAACATATATGTGTATATACTCATACACAAGAGACAAGATCAAGCAGTCACGATGATGACTCAGACTCTTAAATTTAGACCCCATGTCAGTTTACGACATCCAGCCACATCAGTATCCAAAGTTTGATCTAGAAGCACCATGTCCGATTGCACCGAGCAAACTAGCAAGCAAGCCGACTACAATACGGATCCAGCCAGCAAAAAAGCAAGCAAATTATTCATGCTCTACAAGCTCCATGACATGTTGATGACACAAGAAAGAAGTCCACACCATTAATCAGAGACGAGCATGCAAGCCAATTAAATATTGAGGCATATATACACATATACATACAAGATACAAGAGACATGCGAGTGCCCATGCACGCATCACGTCTGGATCCGTCACTATGCCAACATATGGTCGTATGGGAGAATCATCTTGTACTTGAATCAACTATATCAACAAGCAAGCTGTCAAGTCACGAGCAGCCAAGTACCAAGCATCTGACCGATTGCTACCACAACACGGAAGCAAGCCGAATCAAGAAACAAGTCGTCCAAGCCAGATAACAAGCAAGCCAAGACCGACTACTCGGCCGAGGAGTCTGAGTACTCGGAAACAATTTAAGCAAAAGGAACACACGACCTCCGCAAACAACTCGGATACGATATCCGACTACGGTGACCAGCTACTAGGCTGAACAGTGCACCGATCGACTACCCAGCTACGGTGGTCAACAACTCTGCCATGAACCAAGCTAAGTGACGCTTTAATTTTTTACATTCTAGATATTTGTCGTATGCCTCTGTGGCCATATCATCTTCCCTTAACGATTGTTAATTTCCTCAGATAGTAAGCCTTAATTCGTGAAGCTTGTTTTCTCGAATGGATGGTCATGTCAATGAACCTCTGAACCATACGGATGGTCACATCAAAGAACCTCTGAACCATACGGGTGGTCACGTCAATGGACCTCTGAACCATACGCGAGATTCAAGTGCTTAAACGTAACAGGCTACTACCTAGGAAATTAACCGACCTAGCAAGGGAAGACACAAAAAATCATCATGCGAGCAAACATAGTGCTCTACAATCATCATACGAGCAAACATAGTGCTCTAAGTAAAATCATCATGTGAGCAAACATAGTGCTCAAAGTCTTCTCTTAACGGTCGCTAAAGTCCTCAGGTAGAACATGCCTTAATCCGTGAAGCTTGTCTACTCACATGGACGGTCACGTCAATGAACCTCTGAACCGAATGCCAGGCTCACATGGTCACGTCAATGAACCTTTGAACCATACATCTGTACCATGAGATCAGGAAAAACATGCTACTGAGAGCTATTTTACTCAGACAAGTCCAGAAACAACCTAATTTGATCAAAAGAAAACACCCCGGATGAGGTACACACAAGTTTAGAAAGAACCTGGACGAAGTGCAAACAACCTGGAAGAGGTACATCAAGAACTAGAGAAGTCTAGAAACAACCTGGATGAATAAAAAACAACTCAGAAGAGCATCACGGCTTAGTCTACATCTATACCATGAGATCGGGAAAAGCACGCTCCTGAGAGCTATTTTACTCAGACAAGTCCAGAAACAACCTAGTTTGATCAAAAGAAAACAACCCAGATGAGGTACATACAAGTTCAGAAAGAACCTAGACGAAGTGCAAACAACCTGGAAGAGGTACATCAAGAACCAGAGAAGTCTAGAAATGACCTGGATGAATAAAAAACAACTCGGAAGAGCTTCACGGCTTAGTCAAACACTAAGCTCGAGGGCTCGACATTCGCTTCAACTACGCCCGGGGGCTTGAATTCAAGGATGAAAGACCAAGAATACAAGTACTCAAGACTACAACAAAGGCAACACATCAAGACCCTTCATCCGATTTCTATTCTAAAAGAAAAGTACTCGGAGAAAGCTCGGGGGCTGCGGGATACATAACCCCAAATTTTTTTTGAAGACAAGAATCTAGACCTTCCAACTTTTGCAAGCAAAAGCAAGAGGCTCAGGGGCTACACTCAGTGAGTGCAATTTTTACGAAAAATTGCACCCACCGAAAAAGAACTCGGAGCAACCAAGACTAAAGGGACCCTCTGGCTTCTTGTCATAACAAGCAAGAGGCTCGGGGGCTACACTCACTGAGTGCACTTTTGACCAAAAGTGCACATCAGTCGAAGAAAAGACAAACAAGACCATCTCAAGATCTCGCTTCAAGAAATAACCCGGAACAAGTCTACAACAACCCGGCCCTTGAAGCTCAATCATGAAATGCTCGGGGGCTTGTCGATGCGGGACCCATGGGGTTTCCCACGGAGAAGAGAGAAGAAGACCTAGTCCAACTAGGATTCCCTACATGTAATCCTACTACGACTAGTTACACGTAATCCTACTAGGATCTCTACTTTGTAACCGACTAGGACTCCCGTCTCTCCTGGACTATATAAAGGAGGGCAGGGGTTCCTAGATCGAGAGACAAGAACACACACATAACCGACAGAACTCACAACCACAACATACCTCGCAACACAACAAATAGCGCAGCGCGCAATATACTATCTACTCCAGACTAGACGTAGGGCGCCGTGACTTTCCGGCGTGTCGAACCAGTATAAATCATTGTCTCCCTACGTTTACCATCGAGTTCCTACAAACGCCGATACCCCTCCGAACAAATCACCGTCCCGGGTATCCCGTGACGGGTTGCCAGTGGTAAAACATCGACAATCCCGGCCTTAAAGAACTCCATCATCACCGTCGGGCAACTCGACAAGAATGGCTCGTGGGTGGAGATTGAGGATGACGTGCTATGCATCTGGCATAGAGGCTGCCATCTTCACACCAAGGTGAACCGGGGAAGCAACCACCTTTATGTGTTCCATGTACAGGTGGTGCACCCCCTCTGTCTTGCCGTGAGCTGGGATGATGAGGCGTGGCGCTGGCACGAGAGCTTCGGGCACCTTCATTTCAAAGCCCTAAAGCATCTTGGCAAGAAGGAGATGGTCTGCGGCATGCCCTACGTCGACCACGTCGAGCAGCTCTGCGACACCTGTGTGGTGACCAAGCTGAAGCACAGGCCCTTCCCGCGTCAAGCCTCCTATCGCGCCACCAAGCAGCTCGAGCTGGTGCACGGTGACCTCTATGGTCCAATGTCATTGGCCACCCCTAGAGGTCGGCGCTACTTCCTACCGCTCGTCAACGACGCCACCCGCAATATGTGGGCCATGCTGCTTGATTCCAATGCAATAGCTATGGACACCATCAAGCACACCAAGTAGCCGTGGAGTGTGGCCGCAAGCTATGGGTCCTCCGCACGAACAACGGTGGCGAATTCACGGCAGCTGAGTTTGCGGCATACTACGCCAACAAGAGGATTCAACGCCACTACTCCGCACCCTACTCACCACAGCAGAATGGCATGGTCGAGCGTCGCAATCAGACGATGGTGGCAGCGGCGCGCGCGCTCCTCAAATAGCGTGGCATGCTAGTGGTCTACAAGAGAGAGGCCGTGATGACCGTCGTGCACCTGCTCAACCACTCTCTGATCGGTGCACTCAATGGCAAGACGCCATATGAGGCCTAGCACGGGTGCAAGCCAGCGGTCAGCTACCTGTGCGTCTTCGGCTGCCTTACCTTCATCAAGGAGCTAAACCACGTCAGCAAGATCGATGATCGTAGCTCGCTGGGGGTCTTCATTGGCAACGCAGAAGGGGCTAAGGCCTACTGCGTGCTCACCCTAGTGACACGACGCGTGCGCGTGGCGTGCGACATTGTGTTCGATGAAGGACGTGGCTAGGCATGGGACAAGGCGGTGGATGACGGGTCGGCGATCGCGCTTCATGACTTCACCATCGAGTACACGTGGGTTGGAGGTGCTGAGGAAGCACAAGGTGCATCTTGATCGTATGGGTCTTCATCACTAGCTCTGACCTCTTCACCAACTTCGCCTCATTCACCAAATCCGGGGGAGCTCGGCAGCCCATCGGTAGCAGCTCCGACCTCTCCACCACCGCAGCCGACCTCTCCGACATCTACATCATCGTAGCCGATCTCTCTAGCATACCAGTCGACCTCCTCAGCATCTTCTACCTCACCCGCTGTGACACCAGCGCATGCAGGGCGGCCAAAGGTCGAGTACGCCATGCCGCTGGAGGACGATGAAGACCACCTGGACGTCTACTACAACGATGAGCCTCTGCGATATCGCACGGTGGCAAGCATCCTCAACGACCAGTCTTCACCAGACCAGCCCGAGAGGCTCTTCGCCCAGCATCATCTGACGCACACCGGTGAGTCGACCACTTACGCTGAGGCACAGGGTGATCCAGCGTGGTGGGCAGCGATGAAGCAGGAGCTCAAGTCCGTCGAGCAGAACCGCACCTAGGAGCTGGTGCCACTGCCTGATAGCCACCGCCCTATCACCCTAAAGGGGGTGTTCAAGCTCAAGAAGGATGAGCTGGGCGTGGTGATCAATCACAAGGTACGACTGGTGGCGCGTGGCTTCGTTCAGCAGGAGGGGATCAACTACGGCTATGCCTTCACCCTAGTGGCACGTATTGAGTTAGTCTGTGTCCTCGCGCTGGTGGCTCAAGAGGGGTGGCAAGTCCACCATATGGACATGAAGTCCGCCTTCCTCAACGGTGACCTCAAGGAGGAGGTCTACGTGCGCCAGCCACCTAGCTACGCCATCATCAGAGAAGAGGGGAAGGTGTAACACCTACGCAAGGCACTCTATGGCCTACGCCAGGCACCGTGCGCCTGGAACGCGAAGCTCGATGCCACACTCAAGAAGATGGGCTTCAAGTAGAGCGCGCATGAGGCGGTGGTGTACCGATGGGGAAGTGGACACAACGTTCTACTAGTCGGCATCTACGTCGATGACCTCATCATCACCGGCGCTGAAGAGCAGAAGGTGGAGGTGTTCAAGGAGCAGATGAAGAAGGCGTTCAACATGAGCAACCTCGGCCTCCTCTGCTTCTACCTCGGCGTCAAAGTGCGTCAGGACGCTACCGGGATCGCCCTCCGTCAAACCCACTACACCAAGTGCATCCTCGAGCTTGGCGGTATGACAGACTGCAATCCAGCCCATACCCCGATGGAGGATAAGCTTAAGCTGAGTCAGGAGAGCAGGGCGGAGGAGGTCGATCCAACCCATTACCGGGGCTGATCGGGAGCTTGTGCTACCTGGTCCATACCCGACCGAACATCGCGTTCGCCGTCGGGTACATGAGCTGGTTCATGGAGCGGCCGACGATGGAGCATCTATAGGCCATCAAGCGAATCCTGCGCTACATGGCGGGCACCCTCGACTATGGTCTTCACTACGGAAGGGCCCCCGACATGGCGCGATTCATCGGCTACTGCGACAGCGACCTCGTCGGCGATGTGGATACCAACAAGAGCCCAACCGGGACGATGTTCTTTCTCGGTGATTGCTTGGTCAGCTGGTAGTCCCTCAAGCAGAAGGTGGTGGCCCTCTCAAGCTGTGAAGCAGAGTACATCGCCACCACCACTGCCGCAACACAGGCGCTATGGCTATCAAGGATGCTAGCAGAGCTCCTTGGCAGGAAGGTAGATGTCGTTGAGCTAAAGGTGGATAATAAGTCTGCTCTAGTTCTGGCCAAGAACCATGTCTTCCATGAAAGAAGCAAGCACATCCGCATCAAGTACCACTTCATCAGAGATTGCTTGGAGGACGGAAGCATCAAGGCTAGCCACATTGCCACTACTGATCAGTTGGCTGATATTCTCACCAAGTCGCTAGGGAAGTCCAAGTTCCAGAAGATGAGAGAGAGGATTGGGCTACAACAGATCACCTCCAGTGCTCGGCACAAGGCTTAGGGGAAGATTGATAGATAAGCCTAGTGCTAAAGCACTTGTATCTTACTTTTCCTGCACTTTTACTTTTCTTGTCTTCCAAGCCTAGTGTTAGGAATATGCTCAGCATCCACTTTAGTGGTTAGAATATGTTGTAGCAAGTAGGAATCCCCTTTGCCTATAAAGGGCAAGGGAGTGTCATTGTAAAATAGGCCATTGTATTTCTATTCAATCCAAGCGGTCAAGGGCCAAGCTGCCCTCTGTAGTTCTAGATCTGAATCTAAGATCCAATCGGACCAACACACAACAACACTATGCGTCGTGTGCCTTCAGGGGCAATAGCCGCTAGTGGCAGCATTTATTAAAAGAAAACTAAGTGATAGAATATCGAAACCCTTTCTCTTAGCTTAAAAAGTTGTTTCATTTAACTTTTGAGCCTCCTCACAAAGCATATGGGAAGTTCCATGGCATAGTTTCCAAAAAAAAATCTAGTTCAAATTATTCCTCTTCCTTGTCTGCCCCCTTTCCAAGAACGCATGCATGCAGTCTAATTATGCCACAAATATGCATGAAAAGCATTTATATCTATCATAGTAGATTTTATTACATATTTTATTAACTTTCTTAAAATATACTCTCTCTCTCCATCTTAAAATAGAAGCCATGATTTTACTTGGTGTGGTTTTCAAGATCATGCTTTGACTGCTAATTTCTCTTGTAATATATGATAAAAAAGTTTGAATGTTAGAAAATTATTTCTAAATATGAAATGTAATGTAACCGCTTTTGTACTATAGACTTTTCATATAATTAGGCTAATTGTTGTTCAAAGATAACAAAATTTAAATTTTGAAATACTTGTATGCCTTGTTTTCCATGGCCGAGGGAGTAACTGTTCGGATCCCAAGACAAAAATTAGCTCTATTAGCTCTTTGAAAGGACCTAGGATGTCGCCTAGAGGGGGGGTGAATAGGCGTTTCTGAAAATTAACACCTTTAAATGCGGAAACAATTAGAAAGGGGAGTTTCCAAAATGGAAACTCCAAATTAAGAGTACTACCACCCCTCACAAGTTAGCCACAGAGTAAACAAGGTATAAAGAATATATCTAGAAGCTACAACCCCTGCAACACCAAGTTAGAACAGAGAATAAATATTTTTAGTGCGAGTAGGAAATACGGACGTGTCAGATATGAATCTGGGACGTGTCCAGTATACGATTTCTGTGAGATCAGCCCCGAACTTGCTCCTTTTGATTTCTATCTTCAAACCAAACTGCAGGCACCTAATGGAGATGACAATATACGAGAGAACTGCGCAGAATAGCTAGAGCAACACAAATATCAAATGAAATGCGAATTGAGACACGATATTTGTTTTTACGAGAGTTCGGACTCGTTCGAGTCCTACTCTCCGTTGAGGGGCTGCAGGCGACCAGAAGGTCAGCCCTAGAGGGTACCACGAAGGTCACTCTAGCCGGAGTCTTTTCCAACTCCTTTTCCTCCTTCCACTAATTGATTCCGAGGCGGTGAATCGAATCCGATTCTAAACTTTCCGAAGCAACTGAATCTCTCGGTTGCTCTCGTGACGCCTAACCGTCTAGGACCCGAAGAGTCCAAGAGTAACAAATGCAAATCACGAGATCGACAATATGCACAAGTGCTCAAGTGGTGGCTAGCTCTCTTTTCAAATTCTCTCTTAACCCACAAATTGATTTTGCAATTTGGATCACACACTCACTAAGAGAGGGTTTAGGAGAGTTGGCAAGGCTCAAAAACGTGTGTCTATCTCAAGTGTAGAATCAGCAGCCTCCAAAGGTGGAGGCTTGGGGGTATTATAGCCCCTTGAAAAACTAGCCGATTTTATAGTTGTTGCCATACCGGACACGTCCGGTATGCATACCGGACACGTCCGGTATGACTCAGACTGCGCCAACGGTAACTAAGTTACAGTGATGTTGTGAGGCCTTGGAACTCCCGAAGTATGCCGGGACTTCCGACCGTCGGAACTCCCGACTCAAGTCGGAACCCCCGACCCTCAGCAATTTTGAAAAACAAGTAACTGAGTTAAAGTTAGTGAGGTGTCGGAACTCCCGACGCATGTCGGAACTCCCGACCCTCACGGCTTTTGAAAACTAGCCGTTGGCTTCTGGTCATCCATACCGGACACGTCCGGTGTGAATACCGGACACGTCCGGTATGACCAGGACAGTGAAACCTCTAAGTCCGTTGAAGTGCGAGACGTCGGAACTCCCGACCCATGCCGGGACTCCCGACCGTCGGAACTCCCGACCTACGTCGGAACTCCCGACGAAGCAACCCGAGAACAACAATTTTACAGCTGCTGGACAAATACCGGACACGTCCGGTATGAATACCGGACACGTCCGGTATTGCCAGACCAACAAGAAATCAGTTAGCACATTTGTCGCTCAAATAATCAAACCTCACATGGGTTGGCTTGAGCACTTATGAAACATTATCTATCAACATGATGCATCCCTCTTAATAGTACGGCATACCTATTAAACTCAAGATCAAAGGAAAAATGAATTTATACCACTTGAGTTGATTTCTTTTGAATTGATGCCGTCCCTTCCAATCTTCATCAAGTAAGGGTGCTAACAAGTTGATGTTGATCTTTTCATTTGAGCATAGCCATCTTGAGCATGTGACTTGATTCCATTCATCAAATTTGAATAACCCCAAATGTATCAAGTCACTTCCATCAAATACTTCATTATAGATTTGATTCTTCACATCAATATGACCATCTTAGCTTGATTAGTACCTCAACTAAATGCAAGTACTTTCTTCTTCACCCTAGCTAGGTTCTTCGGCCGCCAAGCCGTCGCTTGCCCTTCACCCTTGCTTAGTACCTCGAAGCCTTTCCTTGCTATCTTCACCATCTCAAGCCATCAAGTCACATCTTGTGTTGAATCATCCATTCATATGTATTGTTATTTTTTTTCATTTTAATTTAGCAAGCTTCAAATATGAGACCATTCCATATGCAATCCCTCATGTCTCATTAACTAATAATCATGAGCTTGCTTTCACATAGTACATGGAAATCCCACAAAAAATAAGCCTTCACATGAATTCCATTTGCATTGTTGTCTTGTGCTTGAACTAGATTGTTTATACAACAACACATCATTTTGGCTTTCATTAAGTACCTGTGAGATAACCTATTACCTGTTCACACTTAGCAAACGGGTTAGTCCTTTAATCACGTTGTCATTCAATCAACCAAAACCCACTAAAGGGCTAGATGCACTTTCAATCTCCCCCTTTTTGGTGATTGATGACAACTTGATTAAAGCTTACAAAATGATATAAACATTTAAACTTTTGGGTTCAATGATTTATGAGATGCTCCCCCTTAATATGTGCTTATGATTAGAATTCACAAAATGACCTCAAAAGTCAATTGCACATACTAAAACAAATAGGAGACTCCCCCTAAATCATTGCATCCGTGGGGTGCATGTGTGTGTGACAAAGAGAAACTGTGATGCATATGACAAGATATATCATACAAGAATAAATATAAAGGCATCACATCAAAACTTTTCATTCTAGCATGCATAGTCCTTATGAAAATAAATATGACACATGTAATTCATACATAGCACTCATTACAAATTTTCTCAAGTCCAGAAACCACTGATATATAGATAAAGATCATGTCTCAAGAGATACATAGATAAAGCATAAGTCTCATCTCTCACAAGATATAATCTCAATGAAGCTCAAAAACAAACTACAGCCTGTAGTACATGTCTTCAGGTACAAAGATAAGCAAATGAAATTATCCTGAAGCTTTAATCAGTCTCTCTCCCCCTTTGTCATCAATCACCACAAAGGTCCAACAATGACATACTAAGGACAAAGGGGCTACAAGCTGTCACTAATCTCTAGCATCACTCATCATCATCATCATCTCCCATCATCTTCGTTATCGAGGCCAGGTAACACCAATTGGTCGAGAACCACTGCAGTGAACGGGTCATAGCCACCAGACCAGAGAAGCCGCCGCCACCAAAGTGAGGTCACTCCACCAATGAAGCATAGTCATCTGCAGATCTTGGGACGGAAATTTTGAGTGAGTAGGCACACGAGCCTGAAGAGGTAGAGTGTCTGGGTGCTCAGGTGCCTGCTGCTGCTGTCGCTGAATGAAATCGACATACTCTCTATCATACCTGACCTGCTGCTGCTCCTCGGTCTCAGGCTCACTAGCTGCCTCATCTGATAGTGGAGACCTAGGAGGATCAAGCTCAAGATTAGAAGCAATTTGCTTCAAAGTCTGGGTGTCCTTCCTCCTAGCCTCCCTCTCCTTCTGCTGCCGGGTCTGGATGTCTCTACACATCCCAAATATGGAGCTGAAAAGCTTGCGGATAGGCGAGGGAGGGCTGCCACGGCGTGAAGTAGAACGTGGAGGTGCACGTGGTGAAGGTGAAGCTCCTGCTGGTGCACCACTCCGAGGTGCATCGCCTCTGGTCTTCGCTTTGCTCCTCCCCAGTCTCTTTGGAGGTAACCACATCTCGAGTGCAGATCTGCAATAATCTTTGTGGCCTTGTGAATCTTATCATACTCGAAAGTGTGTCCTGTCACCTGCTCAACCATATACATGATGTAAGGAGCAAATCCACATCCCTTGAGCGGCCTCTCACCCACACTCCTCGATCTCGGACCAAATGAAGTCAAATCTGTTGAAAGGCCGAGAGCATCAGGTGCCATCTGTGGAGTAGGTTCTGGAGTAATCTGCTATGTTTCCCTTGTCTCCACCCTTGCAGGTCAATAGTCTTCTGAACATTACGTCTGGTATCTATAAGTAGGGTGAAGACCACGAACCTTCCCACGGCTCCCTTCTCACCACACGGTGGATACATATAGGCAAGTTGCTCAGGTAGCACACCTTCCGTGTGGATCCTCCCTCCTCATGAGGTCATCCTCGAGAAGCCAAGGTGTGCAGCAAATACATCATAGTCAACTTTGTACCTTCTGGCCCTCAAGCATCCAAAGTGCATCCGCCGCTCATCCTCCTCAACAAGCGAGTAGCATAGAACTGAGCTACTACCTCGTGTTCCAGTCATCTTTGGAACTCCATGATCTCATAAGCCCCAGTCTTACCGCAAATAGCAATGGCATGATCAATCGAGGCCTTACGCAACTCTGTAATGTCTTGCTTGATCAATCCATCGAGACACAGCAATCACAGGGGTTCTGGTGAGAATCTACTTGGAGTAGAAATCCGGTGAAAGGCTGTTCTGAAGCGGTGATCGTCTTGAACCTTAGGTAAGCCCCTCGGATCAACCCTTCGCTCATCTCTAGCTCTCTGGTCATACCCTTTCCCCGTAGTCAACTCTGGCAACATAGGAGGGCACATTGGGCGACGTGTCTCAAGGAGACCATAATGCATCCCCGACCCAGTGGTCTTTGAGCCGGAGGAACGACTCCTCCTCCTCAATCTCCTGCTCCTCATCATTTGTCACCATCCGATCCTCTATGAGTGCTCTTCCTCTTTTTATCTTCTCTAGGCTCCACTCTGAACGCATCGTAATCGATAAGTGTAGGAAGAAGAGCTCCCGACCCCTCTACATCTTGAGGAGCTGCACTAGAGGCAGCCACGGTAGGCCTCCTATTTGCTTAGGCTGGAATCCGGATGCATCTCCTGTCTTGCCTTCTTATACTTTTCAAGTGCTGGATCATGCCTGTGCTTGGACCTAGGCTCCTGTCGTCCACTCATGACTGCTGTCCTTTGGAGAAGAGACGAGAATGCGATGTGAAATCCAAGTCCCCGGGCCTTCAATCTTGATGCAAGCCTTCTCCAATGCGATCTCTCTCTCTCTCTTTTCTTGGTGAAATCGTCGGTTGCCCTAGGTGAGAAAAGAGAGGCGCCTGGTGGGTGGATTTGGAAGAGGCAAACTGTTTGGGCCGAAGGGTATGCTCGGTTTTATAGTCCGGCTCATCATCTGGGACACGTCCGATAGAATACCGGACACGTCCGATATCTGTGGCTGGCCCAAATAATTCCAAGATGTGTTCTCACTCTTCCAATCCCTTTCTCTGTTGTTGCTCAGTCCAAAAAGGTGTATGATCTTGATCCAAACCGAGTACTATTACTTTTCTTATCTAATGCCATCAATTTATTTTCTCTTTTCCAAATAAATGGCATAATTAAGAATTTGCTTGCTTGAGAGAGATAAAGTGAGACAAAGTAGATTGTGGACTTAAGAAAAACCATGTCATAGGTGATTAGCCGATCAAACAATCAAGGAGAGCCATAATTACCACATGACAGGGCTAGGTCGTAAAGACCAAGATTCAAATAGTTTTTCAAGTTCACACCACCTACACATGCTAGTTATGGGTTTTGAAAAACATCTCTCCTATGTCACACAAATGCACATTCTAACATGTAAAGGGCCTTAGATGCACTTACAATACATGTATGTAAAAACATACCTTTGCCTTGAGCCCACAAGAATACCACTAAGAAGATACATGGCATGATAATCTTTATGTTGACCTTGATTGCCAAGTAATCATGCTTGATGCAAATTCAATTTTTCATTTAGAGGACTACAAAGAGTGCTAGATAAATTTGTTAGTCCACAATGGTGCAAAATAGAAATTTAGCTCCCCCTAAATAAGTGCTTCAAGTATTTTGAATGACTTTCAACAAGCACTTTTATTACGATAAGAAATTGAGAGCCAATTTTATTTTGACCATAACACCAAATAAGATTGCCATATTTAAAAGTGAGTTTAAGAGATGCTCACAATCCACTTAGATTTGATAAAACACAAGCTTACGAGTATGTTAGGGATATATGAAAAATGTATGGATCGAATACTCGGTTTAACACAATTAGTGTTACGGTCCATGCAATCGGACATGTCCGGTAGTATACCGGACACGTCCGGAATACACAGACGGAAACAACGACTTTTACGTCCTGGCCATACCTAGGACACGTCCGATAGTTGCAAAGACGAGAACCAATTAATTTGCTGCTTGTGATTCTTCGTTTTAAATGTAATATTTATTTATTCTATACTTGCATCTCAACAAATAAATTACTCTACTAGAGAGCTAATAAAGGCATCGTAAGGCAAATATGATAAACATCAAGTAAAACTTATTAACCACTTTCAATATTTCACAAATATGTCTATTTGTGACCTTTTGTACACAAACCGAACAAAGTGGCTATGATATAAAGTTTAGGTACTTGTTACCAATGATGAGGATGAAATAGATGATATATTTATTGAATTATCTTTGGTCAACCATATTAGGGATTATGATAAGAATTGGTTGATAGATTGAGTGAATATTATCAAGTTGCTTGCTCAACCACCCAAGCTTTCATCTCACCACCAAGTACCTATATTATCAACCTAAGCACATTTTGGTACCCAACTCTTGTTGGGTCCTTTTGGGTTAGTCAACAAGTGTTTAGGCACCCAAATGGCCTTAGTACTAGTTTGTGGTGAACACATCACCTTGCTAGTGCTAATTCCATTTGTGGTCTTCCTAAGCATATTATCATAAATAATTGTGTTCGGCTTAGGGATGTTACCATTTGGGCAATCATAGCTTAGATGCCCCTTTCTTCCACAAGCATAGCATATGCGACCTTTGTTTGCCCTATGCTTGTTTTGCTTGTATGGACATCCATCAACCTTGTGGCCCATCTCATTGCACCCATAGCATCTTCTAGTTGCAACTTGGGCTTGCTTTCTTGCTTCTTTGTTCATTGGGTATTTCTTGGTAGGATGCCCCAATTTCTTGCTCATGAGACAAGCACATTGTCCATGACTCTTCACTTGCTTGGCCTCCTTGGTAGAAGCCTTTTGATTGGCGGCTTCAACCTTGTCATTAACTCTTGTGTGGACACATAGCCCACTCATGTCCATACAATCCACAACCATAACACATCCTTTTTCCATGTTTCTTGCTCTTGGTTGTGTTGGCCTTGCTTGAGATGTGATTCTTTTGTTGGGCTTTGGAGGAAGCAAGGTTTGAACCCTTCTCAAGCTTCTTCACCATGTTATCACGGTTATCTTGAGAAGGTTGTGCTTTCTTCTTACCCTTCAACCGAATCACATCTTTCTTTAATCTTTGCACTTCTTCTTTGAGCTCTATGTTTTCTATAAGATTTAGCTCAATCAAAGATTGGCTTGCTTGAGGAGCACACTCATTAGTACAAGAAATATTTATTTGAGATGGTGTACTAGTGAGCGGATGTGTGATAGGTTGAGAGAATTTTACCGATGTAATCACAACCTCATGAGCCACCTCAAGCATGATGCTTGATTCTACTACTTCCTCATGAGAGCACTTTAGATGAACATAATTTGCTTGTAGCTCATTATACTTGCTTAATAGTTCATCTAGCCTTGCCTTGAGCTCGAAGTTTTCCTTCTCTAGTTGTGAAACATTAGAAGAGGAATTAGTAACTAAAGCATGCTCGATTGACAATTTTTCATACCTCTCATTTATTGCCTTTAGCTCTTGCAATTTGGAGATGAGAAACTTTTCTTGATTTTGAAGCGATTGCTCTTGCTTCTCAATCTCTTCTTCAAGCTCATCATTCTTTTCAACTATCTTCATGATGATGAACTTGTCTTTATGGTTGAGATGATCAAGGTTGTAGTTGTCTTCAATTTCAACATCACTCTTATCTTGATCATCTACTTGTGCTTTCTCCTTTTCTTGATCTTTCTTGTTATTCTTCTTTCTTGCTTTTCTTGGCCATGAGACACAAGTGATGAGTATCATGAGATACTGAGGTTGACTCATCACTTGGTCGCCATCGGGCTTGAGCATCGCTATAAACAAATGCTTGTTGGTTCTCACTGCTTTTCGGCCATACCGGACACGTCCCGGTAGGCATATACGGACACGTCCCAGACATGCTGCAGACATGAGGTCATCTGCGTTGCTTGCACTTCTTGCTCGGCTCGGCACTCTTGAGGTTTTGTGAGGCTTCTTCATTGTATGAAGACACAATGGATATTCTTTCCATTGACTCGATCTCAAGTGCATCATCACATTTGGATTTTCCATATAAATCAAAAAGTCTAGTCCAAATGAGATGAGCACTCTCCGGAGGTGGTTGTCCATTGAATATTGCCTCATCTTGAACCTCTACACTTAATGTACTCAAAATAATATTAATAGCTTGAGCATTGAGTTGCACGCATATTTCTTCCTCTTTTGATAAATTTTTGTAGTTGCTCCAATCAACTATAGAAAGAGGTATGCTTGCATCTACAATATGCTCAACAAGAGGACTAATATCTCTAAAAGCATTGAGTACATGTATTGACCAAGTTAGAAAGTTTGAACCATCATTTTGGAGAAGCACCGGCTCCAACTCGATAGGCGTCGACATCCTTTTCTCACGGCGGTGAAGCTTTAGGTGAGAACCTCGCTCCGATACCAATTGAAAGGACCTAGGATGTCGCCTAGAGGGGGGGTGAATAGGCGTTTCTGAAAATTAACACCTTTAAATGCGGAAACAATTAGAAAGGGGAGTTTCCAAAATGGAAACTCCAAATTAAGAGTACTACCACCCCTCACAAGTTAGCCACAGAGTAAACAAGGTATAAAGAATATATCTAGAAGCTACAACCCTGCAACACCAAGTTAGAACAGAGAATAAATATTTTTAGTGCAGGCAGGAAATACCGGACGTGTCCGGTATGAATACCGGACGTGTCCGGTATACACGATTTCTGCAGATCAGCCCCGAACTTGCTCCTTTTGATTTCTATCTTCAAACCAAACTGCAGGCACCTAATGGAGATGACAATATACACAGAGAACCTGCAGAATAGCTAGAGCAACACAAATATCAAATGAAATGCGAATTGAGACACGATATTTGTTTTACCGAAGTTCGGACTCGTTCGAGTCCTACTCTCCGTTGAGGGGGCTGCGGGCGACCCAGCGAAGGTCAGCCCTAGAGGGTACCACGAAGGTCACTCTAGCCGGAGTCTTTTCCAACTCCTTTTCCTCCTTCCACTAATTGATTCCGAGGCGGCGGAATCGACCGTTACAAACTTTCCGAAGCAACCAGAATCTCTCGGTTGCTCTCCGGCGACGCCTAACCGTCTAGGACCGAAGAGTCCAAGAGTAACAAATGCAAATCACGAGATCGACAATATGCACAAGTGCTCAAGTGGTGGCTAGCTCTCTTTTTCAAATTCTCTCTTAACCCACAAATTGATTTTGCAATTTGGATCACACACTCACTAAGAGAGGGTTTAGGAGAGTTGGCAAGGCTCAAAAACGTGTGTCTATCTCAGCAGAATCAGCAGCCTCCAAAGGTGGAGGCTTGGGGGTATTTATAGCCCCCTTGAAAAACTAGCCGTTTTATAGCCGTTGCCATACCGGACACGTCCGGTATGCATACCGGACACGTCCGGTATGACTCAGACTGCGCCAACGGTAACTAAGTTACAGTGATGTTGTGAGGCCTTGGAACTCCCGAAGTATGCCGGGACTTCCGACCGTCGGAACTCCCGACTCAAGTCGGAACCCCCGACCCTCAGCAATTTTGAAAAACAAGTAACTGAGTTAAAGTTAGTGAGGTGTCGGAACTCCCGACGCATGTCGGAACTCCCGACCCTCACGGCTTTTGAAAACTAGCCGTTGGCTTCTGGTCATCCATACCGGACACGTCCGGTGTGAATACCGGACACGTCCGGTATGACCAGGACAGTGAAACCTCTAAGTCCGTTGAAGTGCGAGACGTCGGAACTCCCGACCCATGCCGGGACTCCCGACCGTCGGAACTCCCGACCTACGTCGGAACTCCCGACGAAGCAACCCGAGAACAACAATTTTACAGCTGCTGGACAAATACCGGACACGTCCGGTATGAATACCGGACACGTCCGGTATTGCCAGACCAACAAGAAATCAGTTAGCACATTTGTCGCTCAAATAATCAAACCTCACATGGGTTGGCTTGAGCACTTATGAAACATTATCTATCAACATGATGCATCCCTCTTAATAGTACGGCATACCTATTAAACTCAAGATCAAAGGAAAAATGAATTTATACCACTTGAGTTGATTTCTTTTGAATTGATGCCGTCCCTTCCAATCTTCATCAAGTAAGGGTGCTAACAAGTTGATGTTGATCTTTTCATTTGAGCATAGCCATCTTGAGCATGTGACTTGATTCCATTCATCAAATTTGAATAACCCCAAATGTATCAAGTCACTTCCATCAAATACTTCATTATAGATTTGATTCTTCACATCAATATGACCATCTTAGCTTGATTAGTACCTCAACTAAATGCAAGTACTTTCTTCTTCACCCTAGCTAGGTTCTTCGGCCGCCAAGCCGTCGCTTGCCCTTCACCCTTGCTTAGTACCTCGAAGCCTTTCCTTGCTATCTTCACCATCTCAAGCCATCAAGTCACATCTTGTGTTGAATCATCCATTCATATGTATTGTTATCTTTTTCATTTTAATTTAGCAAGCTTCAAATATGAGACCATTCCATATGCAATCCCTCATGTCTCATTAACTAATAATCATGAGCTTGCTTTCACATAGTACATGGAAATCCCACAAAAATAAGCCTTCACATGAATTCCATTTGCATTGTTGTCTTGTGCTTGAACTAGATTGTTTATACAACAACACATCATTTTGGCTTTCATTAAGTACCTGTGAGATAACCTATTACCTGTTCACACTTAGCAAACGGGTTAGTCCTTTAATCACGTTGTCATTCAATCAACCAAAACCCACTAAAGGGCTAGATGCACTTTCAATCTCCCCCTTTTTGGTGATTGATGACAACTTGATTAAAGCTTACAAAATGATATAAACATTTAAACTTTTGGGTTCAATGATTTATGAGATGCTCCCCTTAATATGTGCTTATGATTAGAATTCACAAAATGACCTCAAAAGTCAATTGCACATACTAAAACAAATAGGAGACTCCCCTAAATCATTGCATCCGTGGGGGTGTGTGTGTGACAAAGAGAAACTGTGATGCATATGACAAGATATATCATACAAGAATAAATATAAAGGCATCACATCAAAACTTTTCATTCTAGCATGCATAGTCCTTATGAAAATAAATATGACACATGTAATTCATACATAGCACTCATTACAAATTTTCTCAAGTCCAGAAACCACTGATATATAGATAAAGATCATGTCTCAAGAGATACATAGATAAAGCATAAGTCTCATCTCTCACAAGATATAATCTCAATGAAGCTCAAAAACAAACTACAGCCTGTAGTACATGTCTTCAGGTACAAAGATAAGCAAATGAAATTATCCTGAAGCTTTAATCAGTCTCTCTCCCCCTTTGTCATCAATCACCACAAAGGTCCAACAATGACATACTAAGGACAAAGGGGCTACAAGCTGTCACTAATCTCTGGCATCACTCATCATCATCATCATCTCTCCCATCATCTTCGTTATCAGAGCGGGTAACACCAGCTGGTCGAGAACCACCTGCAGCGAACGGGTCATAGCCACCAGACCCGTAGAAGCCGCCGCCACCAGTGAGGTCACTCCACCAATCTGAAGCATAGTCATCTGCAGTACTGGGACGGGGCTGAGAGTGAGTAGGCACACGAGCCTGAAGAGGTAGAGTGTCTGGGTGCTCAGGTGCCTGCTGCTGCTGTCGCTGAATGAAATCGACATACTCTCTATCATACCTGGCCTGCTGCTGCTCCTCGGTCTCAGGCTCACTAGCTGCCTCATCTGATAGTGGAGACCTAGGAGGATCAAGCTCAAGATTAGAAGCAATTTGCTTCAAAGTCTGGGTGTCCTTCCTCCTAGCCTCCCTCTCCTTCTGCTGCCGGGTCTGGATGTCTCTACACATCCCAAATATGGAGCTGAAAAGCTTGCGGATAGGCGAGGGAGGGCTGCCACGGCGTGAAGTAGAACGTGGAGGTGCACGTGGTGAAGGTGAAGCTCCTGCTGGTGCACCACTCCGAGATGCATCTGCCTCTGGTGCTGCTGCTGCTCCTCCTGGTCCTGCTGGAGGTAACCCTGTCTCAGGCAGATCTGCAATAATCTTCAGGGCCTTGTGAATCTTATCATACTCGAAAGTGTGTCCTGTCACCTGCTCAACCATATACATGATGTAAGGAGCAAATCCACATCCCTTGAGCGGCCTCTCACCCACACTCCTGATCTCAGACCAAATGAAGTCAAATACGCTGAAAGGCCGAGCATCAGGTGCCATCCTGTGGAGTAGGTTCCTGGAGTAATCTGCTATGTTTCCCTTGTCTCCACCCTTGCAGTCAATAGTCTTCCTGAACATTCTGTCCAGGTATCTATAAGTAGGGTGAAGACCCTGAACCTTCCCCACAGCTCCCTTCTCACCACCTGGTGGATACATATAGGCAAGCTGCTCAGGGGGTAGCACCTGCTCGGTGTGGATCCTGTCCCTCTGTAGGTCATCCTCTGAGAAGCCAAGGTGTGCAGCAAATACATCATAGTCAACACTGTACCACTGGCCCTCAAGCATCCAGTGCATCCGCCGCTCATCCTCCTCAACAAACAGAGTAGCATAGAACTGAGCTACTACCTCTGTGTTCCAGTCATGCTGGAACTCCATGATCTCATAAGCCCCAGTGCGCTGGCAAATAGCAATGGCATGATCAACTGAGGCCTTCTGCAACTCTGTAATGTACTGCCAGTCAATCCACTGAGACCTGGCAATCACAGGGTTCCTGGTGAGAATCACACTGGAGTAGAAATCCAGGTGAAAGGCTGTCTGGAAGCGGTGATCGTACTGAACCTTAGGTAAGCCCCTCGGATCAACCCTTCGCTCATCTCTAGCTCTCCTGGTCATACCCTTTCCCCTGTAGTCAACTCTGGCAACATAGGAGGGCACATTGGGCAGACGTGTCTCAAGGAGACCATAATGCATCCCCTGACCAGGCTGGTGCTGAACTGGAGGAACTGACTCCTCCTCCTCAATCTCCTGCTCCTCATCTGAGCTGTCACCATCTGATCCTCTATGAGTGCTCTTCCTCTTTTTATCTTCTCTAGGCTCCACTCTGAACGCATCAGAATCAGTGTCAGAAGAAGAGCTCCCTGACCCCTCTACATACTGAGGAGCTGCACTAGAGGCAGCCCTGGTAGGCCTCCTGCTGCTTGGCTGGAATCCAGGATGCATCTCCTGTCTTGCCTTCTTATACTTTTCAAGTGCTGGATCATGCCTGTGCTTGGACCTAGGCTCCTGTCGTCCACTCATGACTGCTGTCCTTTGGAGAAGAGACGAGAATGCGATGTGAAATCCAAGTCCCCGGGCCTTCAATCTTGATGCAAGCCTTCTCCAATGCGATCTCCCTCTCTCTCTTTTCTTGGTGAAATCGTCGGTTGCCCTAGGTGAGAAAGAGAGGCGCCGGCTGGGTGGATTTGGAAGAGGCAAGCCTGTTTGGGCCGAAGGGGTATGCTCGGTTTTTATAGTCCGGCTCATACCGGACACGTCCGGTAGAATACCGGACACGTCCGGTATACGCGGGCTGGCCCAAATAATTCCAAGATGTGTTCTCACTCTTCCAATCCCTTTCTCTGTTGTTGCTCAGTCCAAAAAGGTGTATGATCTTGATCCAAACCGAGTACTATTACTTTTCTTATCTAATGCCATCAATTTATTTTCTCTTTTCCAAATAAATGGCATAATTAAGAATTTGCTTGCTTGAGAGAGATAAAGTGAGACAAAGTAGATTGTGGACTTAAGAAAAACCATGTCATAGGTGATTAGCCGATCAAACAATCAAGGAGAGCCATAATTACCACATGACAGGGCTAGGTCGTAAAGACCAAGATTCAAATAGTTTTTCAAGTTCACACCACCTACACATGCTAGTTATGGGTTTTGAAAAACATCTCTCCTATGTCACACAAATGCACATTCTAACATGTAAAGGGCCTTAGATGCACTTACAATACATGTATGTAAAAACATACCTTTGCCTTGAGCCCACAAGAATACCACTAAGAAGATACATGGCATGATAATCTTTATGTTGACCTTGATTGCCAAGTAATCATGCTTGATGCAAATTCAATTTTTCATTTAGAGGACTACAAAGAGTGCTAGATAAATTTGTTAGTCCACAATGGTGCAAAATAGAAATTTAGCTCCCCCTAAATAAGTGCTTCAAGTATTTTGAATGACTTTCAACAAGCACTTTTATTACGATAAGAAATTGAGAGCCAATTTTCATTTTGACCATAAACCAAATAAGATTGCCATATTTAAAAGTGAGTTTAAGAGATGCTCACAATCCACTTAGATTTGATAAAACACAAGCTTACGAGTATGTTAGGGATATATGAAAAATGTATGGATCGAATACTCGGTTGCAACACAATTAGTGTTCGGTCCATGCAACACTGGGACATGTCCGGTAGTATATCGGACACGTCCAGGAATACACAGGGACGGAAACATCGACTTTTCGTCTCGCCATACCGGACACGTCCGATAGTTGCAAGACAGAACCAATTAATTTGCTGCTTGTGATTCTTCGTTTTAAATGTAATATTTATTTATTCTATACTTGCATCTCAACAAATAAATTACTCTACTAGAGAGCTAATAAAGGCATCGTAAGGCAAATATGATAAACATCAAGTAAAACTTATTAACCACTTTCAATATTTCACAAATATGTCTATTTGTGACCTTTTGTACACAAACCGAACAAAGTGGCTATGATATAAAGTTTAGGTACTTGTTACCAATGATGAGGATGAAATAGATGATATATTTATTGAATTATCTTTGGGTTGACCATATTAGGGATTATGATAAGAATTGGTTGATAGATTGAGTGAATATTATCAAGTTGCTTGCTCAACCACCCTGAAGCTTTCATCTCACCACCAAGTACCTATATTATCAACCTAAGCACATTTTGGTACCCAACTCTTGTTGGGTCCTTTTGGGTTAGTCAACAAGTGTTTAGGCACCCAAATGGCCTTAGTACTAGTTTGTGGTGAACACATCACCTTGCTAGTGCTAATTCCATTTGTGGTCTTCCTAAGCATATTATCATAAATAATTGTGTTCGGCTTAGGGATGTTACCATTTGGGCAATCATAGCTTAGATGCCCCTTTCTTCCACAAGCATAGCATATGCGACCTTTGTTTGCCCTATGCTTGTTTTGCTTGTATGGACATCCATCAACCTTGTGGCCCATCTCATTGCACCCATAGCATCTTCTAGTTGCAACTTGGGCTTGCTTTCTTGCTTCTTTGTTCATTGGGTATTTCTTGGTAGGATGCCCCAATTTCTTGCTCATGAGACAAGCACATTGTCCATGACTCTTCACTTGCTTGGCCTCCTTGGTAGAAGCCTTTTGATTGGCGGCTTCAACCTTGTCGGCCCAACTCTTGTGTGGACACATAGCCCACTCATGTCCATACAATCCACAACCATAACACATCCTTTTTCCATGTTTCTTGCTCTTGGTTGTGTTGGCCTTGCTTGAGATGTGATTCTTTTGTTGGGCTTTGGAGGAAGCAAGGTTTGAACCCTTCTCAAGCTTCTTCACCATGTTATCACGGTTATCTTGAGAAGGTTGTGCTTTCTTCTTACCCTTCAACCGAATCACATCTTTCTTTAATCTTTGCACTTCTTCTTTGAGCTCTATGTTTTCTATAAGATTTAGCTCAATCAAAGATTGGCTTGCTTGAGGAGCACACTCATTAGTACAAGAAATATTTATTTGAGATGGTGTACTAGTGAGCGGATGTGTGATAGGTTGAGAGAATTTTACCGATGTAATCACAACCTCATGAGCCACCTCAAGCATGATGCTTGATTCTACTACTTCCTCATGAGAGCACTTTAGATGAACATAATTTGCTTGTAGCTCATTATACTTGCTTAATAGTTCATCTAGCCTTGCCTTGAGCTCGAAGTTTTCCTTCTCTAGTTGTGAAACATTAGAAGAGGAATTAGTAACTAAAGCATGCTCGATTGACAATTTTTCATACCTCTCATTTATTGCCTTTAGCTCTTGCAATTTGGAGATGAGAAACTTTTCTTGATTTTGAAGCGATTGCTCTTGCTTCTCAATCTCTTCTTCAAGCTCATCATTCTTTTCAACTATCTTCATGATGATGAACTTGTCTTTATGGTTGAGATGATCAAGGTTGTAGTTGTCTTCAATTTCAACATCACTCTTATCTTGATCATCTACTTGTGCTTTCTCCTTTTCTTGATCTTTCTTGTTATTCTTCTTCTTGCTTTTCTTGGCCATGAGACACAAGTGATGAGTATCATGAGATACTGAGGTTGACTCATCACTTGGTCGCCATCGGGCTTGAGCATCGCTACAAACAGCTGCTTGCTGGTCTGCTGCCTCGGCCATACCGGACACGTCCGGTAGGCATACCGGACACGTCCGGTACATGCAGGCAGACAGCAGGTCATGCGCTGCTTGCACTTCTTGCTCCGGCTCGGCACTCTTGAGGTTTTGTGAGGCTTCTTCGCTGTATGAAGACACAATGGATATTCTTTCCATTGACTCGATCTCAAGTGCATCATCACATTTGGATTTTCCATATAAATCAAAAAGTCTAGTCCAAATGAGATGAGCACTCTCCGGAGGTGGTTGTCCATTGAATATTGCCTCATCTTGAACCTCTACACTTAATGTACTCAAAATAATATTAATAGCTTGAGCATTGAGTTGCACGCATATTTCTTCCTCTTTTGATAAATTTTTGTAGTTGCTCCAATCAACTATAGAAAGAGGTATGCTTGCATCTACAATATGCTCAACAAGAGGACTAATATCTCTAAAAGCATTGAGTACATGTATTGACCAAGTTAGAAAGTTTGAACCATCATTTTGGAGAAGCACCGGCTCCAACTCGATAGGCGTCGACATCCTTTTCTCACGGCGGTGAAGCTTTAGGTGAGAACCTCGCTCTGATACCAATTGAAAGGACCTAGGATGTCGCCTAGAGGGGGGGTGAATAGGCGTTTCTGAAAATTAACACCTTTAAATGCGGAAACAATTAGAAAGGGGAGTTTCCAAAATGGAAACTCCAAATTAAGAGTACTACCACCCCTCACAAGTTAGCCACAGAGTAAACAAGGTATAAAGAATATATCTAGAAGCTACAACCCTGCAACACCAAGTTAGAACAGAGAATAAATATTTTTAGTGTAGTAGGAAATATCGGACGTGTCCGGTATGAATACCTGGACGTGTCCCAGATATACACGATTCTCTGCAGATCAGCCCGAACTTGCTCCTTTTGATTTCTATCTTCAAACCAAACTGCAGGCACCTAATGGAGATGACAATATACACGAGAACCTGCAGAATAGCTAGAGCAACACAAATATCAAATGAAATGCGAATTGAGACACGATATTTGTTTTACCCGAAGTTCGGACTCGTTCGAGTCCTACTCTCCGTTGAGGGGGCTGCGGGCGACCCAATGAAGGTCAGCCCTAGAGGGTACCACGAAGGTCACTCTAGCCGAGTCTTTCCAACTCCTTTTCCTCCTTCCACTAATTGATTCCGAGGCGGCGGAATCGACCAATTATAAACTTTCCGAAGCAACCAGAATCTCTCGGTTGCTCTCCGGCGACGCCTAACCGTCTAGGACCGAAGAGTCCAAGAGTAACAAATGCAAATCACGAGATCGACAATATGCACAAGTGCTCAAGTGGTGGCTAGCTCTCTTTTTCAAATTCTCTCTTAACCCACAAATTGATTTTGCAATTTGGATCACACACTCACTAAGAGAGGGTTTAGGAGAGTTGGCAAGGCTCAAAACGTGTGTCTATCTCAAGAGAATCATGACCTCCAAAGGTGGAGGCTTGGGGGTATTATAGCCCCTTGAAAAACTAGCCGTTTATATAGTTGCCATCCGGACACGTCCGGTATGCATACCGGACACGTCCCGGTATGACTGAGCAGATCATGCGCCAACGGTAACTAAGTTCTGATGATGTTGTGAGGCCTCGGAACTCCCGAAGTATGCCGGGACTTCCGACCGTCGGAACTCCCGACTCAAGTCGGAACCCCCGACCCTCAGCAATTTTGAAAAACAAGTAACTGAGTTAAAGTTAGTGAGGTGTCGGAACTCCCGACGTATGTCGGAACTCCCGACCCTCACGGCTTTTTGAAAACTAGCCGTTGGCTTACGGTCATCCATACGGACACGTCCGGTGTGAATCCGGACACGTCCGTATGACCAGACGATGAAACCTCTAAGTCCGTTGAAGTGCGAGACGCCGGAACTCCCGACCCATGCGGGACTCCCGACCGTCGGAACTCCCGACCTCGTCGGAACTCCCGACGAAGCAACCCGAGAACAACAATTTTACAATTCTTTGGACAAATCTGGGACACGTCCGGTATATGAATACGGACACGTCCGGTATTGCCAGGCCAGCAAGAAATCAGTTAGCACATTTGTCGCTCAAATAATCAAACCTCACATGGGTTGGCTTGAGCACTTATGAAACATTATCTATCAACATGATGCATCCCTCTTAATAGTACGGCATACCTATTAAACTCAAGATCAAAGGAAAAATGAATTTATACCACTTGAGTTGATTTCTTTTGAATTGATGCCGTCCTTCCAATCTTCATCAAGTAAGGGTGCTAACAAGTTGATGTTGATCTTTTCATTTGAGCATAGCCATCTTGAGCATGTGACTTGATTCCATTCATCAAATTTGAATAACCCCAAATGTATCAAGTCACTTCCATCAAATACTTCATTATAGATTTGATTCTTCACATCAATATGACCATCTTAGCTTGATTAGTACCTCAACTAAATGCAAGTACTTTCTTCTTCACCCTAGCTAGGTTCTTCGGCCGCCAAGCCGTCGCTTGCCCTTCACCCTTGCTTAGTACCTCGAAGCCTTTCCTTGCTATCTTCACCATCTCAAGCCATCAAGTCACATCTTGTGTTGAATCATCCATTCATATGTATTGTTATTTTTTTTCATTTTAATTTAGCAAGCTTCAAATATGAGACCATTCCATATGCAATCCCTCATGTCTCATTAACTAATAATCATGAGCTTGCTTTCACATAGTACATGGAAATCCCACAAAAAATAAGCCTTCACATGAATTCCATTTGCATTGTTGTCTTGTGCTTGAACTAGATTGTTTATACAACAACACATCATTTTGGCTTTCATTAAGTACCTGTGAGATAACCTATTACCTGTTCACACTTAGCAAACGGGTTAGTCCTTTAATCACGTTGTCATTCAATCAACCAAAACCCACTAAAGGGCTAGATGCACTTTCACTCTTATTAGCCAAAAATTAGCACATGTTTTCTTTGGCATACAAAATAGATGTTAACTGTTAGCCCCTTGTGTCAAACAGACCCTAAGAAAGCAAATGATATAACGACTGAAGTTCATTAAAGACAATGATATGCTAAAAGGCAAGTAAAAGTGAACAGATATAAGTGCCTCCGTTTACCCAGTTACATATCTCGAGAAAGCTAAGATTAGTTTAGTATAAGATCAGCCATTAGGTAAGCTATAATCTTTTTTTTCATGGCCGTGTCTAAGTGCATTTTCCATATTAAGAGGAAAAGAGGGTTATAACACACATGGACTTAGTAAGCCATGGCTTACCAAGACCAACATGATCCCCGCAAAACTAGTCTCAAAGGGATCAAACAAAGTTTACAATTAAGCAATTACATACAAACAATTCGGGACCGAACGACTATCAACTACTCTAAGAGAACCAGGGAACATAATAACACAACTAGCTGCAAAAAACGGAGGCACTATAATCATTCATAAAAACAAAACCAACCTAGGAGGAATTGGCACTATAATCCTTCATTCACTTTGGTATCTCAAAGCACCAAAGATTGAGTAGTATTCACCGATTCACAATTGCTGAAAATGCCATATTATTAATAAGTTCGGTAGCACATAACTAAGAAAAGCAATGATTGGAATCATCAATATGGTTTATCAAAACACCTTGACACCTTCTCGATATCTGAAAATAAGTTTAAAGACAGAGCTAGGTACCTTTGTTTAGATATAACCGATGATCAAGCATGGAACATGGTGAATATTCGAGAAGGAAAAATCAAGTCAGCTCATTGCTTCAAAGATAGCCACTTATCAGATTTACAGTTTTAGAGCCTTTTATACTCCGAATGCAGAGCACTAGTAGTGCCTCTTTGAGCCTGATAATTTCATTGAGGGTGTTTTATGTCTGTGGATGGCTGAAAAGTCCTGCTTCAACACATTAGTAATCATTAACCGCGTCTTCCTGTCCTCACAACCACCAACAACAACAATATAGCCTTTCAGTCCTAAGTAAGTTGGGGTAGACTTAAGTCACGGTTTAGGCACTTCAATAGCTGCTTTCCAAGCACTCATATTCAAACATAGATTTCTAGATATATCCAGGTATATCCCAAGCTTTCAAATATTTTTTTATTACCTCCCCCATGTCAATTTCGGTCTTCCTCTACCTCTCCTCATATTATTAGCTTGGCTTAGGACTACAATGCATTGGTGCATATGGAGGTCTCCTTTGTACATGGCCAAACCACCTCAACTGATATTGGACAAGCTTTTCTTCAATTGGTGCTACCTCTAGGCGATCACGTATATCATCGTTCCGAACTCGGTCCATTCTTGTGTGACCGTAAATCCATCGCAACATACGCATTTCTGCAACACTCAGTTGTTAAACATCTCGGATCTTTGTAGGCCAACATTTTGCTTCATACAACATAGCCGGTCTAATCGTCGTTCTAAAGAACTTACCTTTTAGCTTTTGTGGTACCCTCTTGTCACAGAATGCCAGAAGCTTGTCACCATTAGATCCACCCTGCTTTGAATATATAGCTAACATCCGCATCAATATCTCCATCCCTCTATAGCATCGATCATAGATACCGAAAGATATCCTTCTTAGGCACTACTTGACCTTCCAAACTCACTTCTCCCTCCTGTACAGCTCCGCCAAAGTCGCATATCATGTATTCGGTTTTAGTTCTGCTCAATCTAAAACCTTTAGACTCAAGGGTCTGCCGCCATAACTCTAGTTTTCTATTTACTCCCGCATGACTTTCGTCCACTAATACTACATCATCGGTGAACAATATACATCAAGAGATATCCCCTTGTATGTTCCTGGTAACCTCATCCATTACCAAGGCAAAGAGATACGGGTTTAAGGCTGACCCTTGATGAAGTCCAATTTTAATCGGGAAGTAATCTGTGTTACTATCGCTTGTTCGAACACTAGTCACAACATTGTTGTACATGTCCTTGATGAGGGTCACGTACTTTGATGGGACTTTATGTTTGTCCAAAGCCCACCACATAACATTTCTTGTTATCTTGTCATAAGTCTTCTCCAAGTCAATGAAAACCATGTGGAGGTCATTCTTCTGCTCTCTAAACCGCTCTATAACTTGTCTTATTAAAAAGATTGCTTCTGTGATTAACCTTCTGGGCATGAAACCAAATTAGTTTGTGGATATCTGCGTCGTTCCTCGTAGGCGCTGCTCGATGACTCTTTCCCGTAATCCTGTCCTCACCAATAATGTAAAGTCCTTGATTATCTCATACTGTATCCTACGGTTCAGTGAAACATACCAATATCCCCATTTCATCTTGATACCATAAACAAATGCAGATTCAACTATACTGTTCTCGATCATTTGCTGAGGCATTGCATGTAATAATGTATTAATGAGCAGGCCATCTCTTGCCATCCTGTGGAACAGTCCAACACCAACCTAGAGCATCCCCGAAACACAAATCGGAACAAACAAGAAGTGCATGCTGCATATATTTGCTCAGAAGCCAGGAATCCCGGAGTGCAGCCATTGTGACAGAGTACAGACTGGCAGTACATCCGTATATGGATACACTTCTGTCAGATCAATGTGACCTTTCATCTGTATAATTAAATCTTCCAATGCCTCAACCTCCCACTTACGGCATAATCCATTGATTAGAACCGAGCACATTGCTATTGGGCTCATAAACAACCCCATCCCCTACCATTAACCATTAATCCATGCTTCAACAGGATACCGCAGATGCTGAATCCAAGTCACTGTATAGATGAATGCGCTGGGTGTCACTCAATTGAAAACCTTCTTCATGAATCATGATTGGCTCAACATATCCGCATCCTTGTACGATTCACTGACCACTGACCGCCGGCATTGTAGAATGTAGATAACTGAAATTTTGGCCGGACACCATCGCTCAGCATCTGATCGCACCAGTCCATGGCAGAGTTGAGTGCTGGCCAC
Organism: Miscanthus lutarioriparius; assembly: GCA_904845875.1. Classification (NCBI taxonomy): domain Eukaryota; kingdom Viridiplantae; phylum Streptophyta; class Magnoliopsida; order Poales; family Poaceae; genus Miscanthus; species Miscanthus lutarioriparius. Next base: position 13,280,679 of record CAJGYO010000001.1, on the reverse strand, counting down.
TCGAAGCCTTGCCCAGATGTATCAACATCGAGGTACACGCAGAAACACCAATCTCTAGTTCTCATTGGCTGAGCACATGCATGGAATTCACCTTCTGCGTGTTTGCACCTTACTCACCTTGCTATCGCAGGGCTTGATCAAGTGGCTTTCAGGTGCGTCCTGCGGTGGCGTAGGTATGGGGCGCCCGAGACGGCGCGTGCAGGAGCGTGGCGGACATGCCACGCAGGTATTCGTGGGAATGCCTCCACGAGACGAAGCGAAGGAACCCGGAGGCGCGGTCCGCGTGCCGGTAGGGACACTCAAAGGAGGCGGGCTGCAAGGGCGTGAAGCGGCCAGCAAAGGTGACGCACCGCCGCACCTGCCGCGCTAGTTTCCAGCTCACGCTGTTAATCCGGGAGGCGATCGGCGCAGTATCCGGTTGTAGCTGCGACTATTCCATGGATTTTTTGGGCTTGTGGCTATCGCGAGAGGCGGAGCGGCCGAGGTGAGGGTGATGGATTTTGTGGTAGGCGCGCGGTGTGGCCGGTGGGGATTCCGTACGAGGCACCCGACGGCGGCGGTTGGGAGGAAGACGAACAAAGTGATGGGCTCATCGATTGCGCCCAAACTCTCGCGTAGTTTTCCGGCTGGACCGAGCCCAAAGGCCACGGCCCACGCGGCTATGTCGACAATCCGCAGCCCATACGTCGGGCCGCCATGGCCGAATCAATGGCGGCCGCCGGCCGGGCGCCAGGCGAGACCGCGAGAGCCGAGAATGCGGGCGTACGGCTCCCGTCGGCGGGCGAGCAACCGCGCTGCTTCCTCCTGCCGTACACTGGCAGCCGGCTGTGGCGACTGGCGGTCAGCATCTCGGCCAGGCTAGGCGGTTCCTGTCGGTCAGGTGAGCCTCGTGTCTCTCTGCTCCACTACCCGTTAACTCGGGCCCGATGCATCTACACATGCATGCCCATGCTCATAATGCCCCTCTTCAACAAATTCCTCACACTTCACAATTACGTTTTGCACCCCCCTTCTTCTTTTTTTGGTCAGGGAACACTTACGAATGCATCAGCATGACAGAATATATTTATATAATAAGCCAAGTGTAAAACCTCATCATAAAACCTGAAATTACAAGGAAATGGGCTAATTACTGTAAGATATAGACACAAAGCCTGAAATCCCAAAGAGGTAGCTCTTCTTTCACGATCAGTGATGATATAGACACAAAGCCTGAAATCCCAAAGATGTTAATCATCAGGCACCATATCTTCTGGTCCATCAAACCTCCGATCTCCATCACCAAGTGCTTGCCAACGCGGAACAGACTCCACAACCACAAGGACTGACATAGACGCCCAACTAGGCCACCATCTGCATTCTATCCAACCACATCTCGCAAGCGTGATGCACTCCAACTCCGGAGCATCTTCTTTATTTACTACCATTCTGCAAACCATGTTATTTACTCCCGTTCTGTTCTGCATCTGCTCTATAAATCCGCACTGTCCAGTGTCCACTCGACTTTGCCAAAGAATAGATAGGCTTCTCCTTACTCATACTGTACGTGACGTGACTATGAAACTCCTTCAGACATTATCCGCCACCTTGGGAGCAAATTTCTTCACAGCGTCGCCGACCGTGAGGAAGATCTTGTCTTCACCAATCATGTCTGTGAATTTAGCTGAGCGGAGCTTCTGGATCACCGCTGGCCCAGGATTGGCAAGAACCAGCTGTAAGTAAAAGGAATGGATTTTGATCTTAGTGAGGGTTCTTCAGTGAATTTTTATGTTAGCAGTATCACTACCAGACTGCTAGTAGTTGTAAATGCTTGTTATGAGATCTGGCGTCTTACCTGAATTTTGCATTTTTCAAGAGCCTTCAACAACTCCTCCAAAGCGTGGATTCCACTTGTGTCGATATCAATTACAGCTGTTGAGAGTCAGAATAATGTTTTCAATCACTATATGGAACTTAAGTAAAAAGATAGCATATAGTCAGATATGTTCTTGTGACTTACGAGACAGATCAACAATTAGAAACTCAGTTTTTGGCAACTTCTGGTCCTGTTGTTGCTCCTCCTCATCTCTTAGCCACCTCAGGATTCTGAAAATTAGATTCTAATTAATCACTGCTTTCCTCTTTAGCTGATTTTAAATCGTAACATTCTCTATTAGAATACTGAACATGACTCAATAATGCATCTAATGCAATCTCATGCCACTAGAATACTAATCACATATCGTATTTGCACATGTAGCCAATCTTAGAAGAGCATCTGATGTAGCCTTGCACTTTCAAGGAACTGTTGACTTTCTTTTTCTGATCAGATAAAAGACTTTGCTGATCAGATAAAAGACTTTGCATTGAGGTTACCCTCCAAATTATGGATGAGTCAATTCGAATAGATATAAAAAGAATGCTAGTTATCACATCCATCAAATTATATATCAAAATTTCAAAGTATGATTCACAGATCTATAAAATACATAACTACATCTGCCCTGCAGGCCAGATCCTAATCTGCAGTATATAGATATATAAAAGGTTTATGTGAAAATTCTTCTAAGCACTAGCATCTTATGCTTTCTTTTTAATGCTTGTACATTCTGCTTGAACTATTAAAGTATAGCATGGTTCACCTCTTTTTTGTCAAAAAAGGCTGTATCCATGGTAATAACAAAAAGAAAGCCAAATATGCTACTATGAAACCCTATAGTAGCAATCATTCCTGTGGCAGAAGCTCATGTTGAATACAAGCATTTTACCTCTCTTTAACATAGTTGGAGTTTGTGAAGTATATAGCTGAGTCCACTCTAACAATTAGCACCCCTGGAACCTTGGTAGCATCAGGATACTGTTCTACATTCCTGTATATAGTTGTTCGTGGAAGGTTTCCAAGTAAAACTGTTCTTGGACGTGTTACTTGGAGAAGAATTTTTGCAAGAGATATCACAACCTATTCACAAAAGGTTTTACAGTCATCAGCTCTTTGTCTACTATATAAGAACTCAATTGTTGGTAGCATAAACGAAATAGTTGTGATTCACACCGCAATGAGCAAGCCATACTCCACTGATGAAAATATGACTCCAAAGAATGCTCCCATGCATGCTAGAAAGTCCAGTTTGTCAACTTTCCAGATAAGGTAAGCCGACTCATAGTCAATTAAACCAAGCACCGCTGATATGATGATTGAGGAAAGGATGGCATTTGGAGTGTACTTGAACAATGGGGTGATCAACAGCAATGTAAGCATTACGACGGTTGACATAACAACATTTGACACTGCTGTTTTGCAGCCAGCCATGTAATTAACTGCTGACCGTGAGAAAGAACCTACAATGAATGACTTCTGTCAGAATAATTGTTACCTGTGGCTATGAATTGTTTTTTTTCTTGAATTAATTGTTACCTGTGGCTATGTAGCAAGAAGTCAATGAACCAACAATGTTCATGGTTCCTAGAGCCACCATTTCTTTATTCCCATCTATCTGGTAATCCTTGAGGGCAGCAAATGTTCTTCCAATTGCAATTGCTTCCTGATAAGTTTGCATCAGTTGATTAATTAGCACATTTTTTTGTCATAGAAAAGTTTTCCACGTTATCATAATTTTGAACATCAAAGCTTAAGAAGTCTGTTTCCTTATCAAAGGGTTTGTCTCACCGTTAGGCCTATCATTCCAGCTACTACCCCAATTTTGAATCCTGTTGCCAAGTATGGGCCAGTGAAGTATATGAGACTAGATGAAGGTGGGTTGATGCCTTTCCTTATGTTCTTGACCTGCAGTTATGCAGTGATGATCTTTATTGTTAGCTTCAACTAATAAGATGCACTTGCATATTTTTCCGATGGCTAACATCAAGAACAGTCAAGTATGACTTACAATTGCAACACCATGCTTATCTGCACGAGTGATGTACACAAAAAATGTGGATATGATCACCGAAGTGAGAGGTGCGATTGCAGACACCCAGAAGAGCTTTTTATTCCTTTTTCCCTGAATTATTCAAAGAAACGGTGTGATCACATATAGTCAAAACAAAAACCAAGAAGAGTTCTTGCCATCTTGGAGCATGTAATGTATTGTCTTACAATGTACTTGGCAACCAGAAGGAATGCCAGGAAGGATGCTCCTATCAGTATTGTCTGCCAATTCCACTGCAATAAATAGCACACACATATATTGCGTCAAACACTCAAAGTCTCAACTATCGTGGTTTTCATCAGGCTGGTAAAAAGATCCACATGGTACAGTGTCTTACCCCATGGTGAACATTTCCCCAAACTGATTTCATGACAGATACAATATCAGATTTCTTGGTGAAGTTTGCAATTCCAAGGAATCCTTTCAGCTGCTGAAGAGCAATGGTGATGGCAGCACCGGCCATGAATCCGACAATGGCAGCATGAGACAAGAACTCTATGATAAACCCTAGCCTGTGGCAGAGTTGAGTTTCAGACTAGATGAGATGCTCATGCCAAAGCAGCTACGAACTGACAGGTTAACAATCACTAGGGCCGCTCACCTGAAGAATCCGAGCGCTGCCTGAGTGACCCCTGCGAAAAAGGTCGCAGTGAACGCTAGCCGCCTGTACTCAAGCGGGTGTGTCTTGGGGTCAATCTCATTCTGAAGGAGAGTACCGAGCAACAGCGACACCACGGCCACTGGACCGATGGCTATATCCCTGGAGCTGCCCATCACCGCGTATATCAGAGGCGGCACGAAGCTAGTGTCTGTAAAAATGGCGACCACATTTCTGATCAGCATAGTTGAAAGTGATCTCAATTAAAACGAAGAGATGCATATGTGAATGAGTGCACTTACATAATCCAAGCTCTGCTGGCAAGTTAGCAAGCTTAGAATAACCGATGTCCTGTGGTTGAAAGCACGGTTTTGTTAGGCCACAGATTGTATCAGATAGCGTCAGTGCATGAACCCGTGCCGCTGCTGACGCGAGGTATATAACTCAACTGACCTGGGGTATGCAGAGGCTGGCAATGGTGAGCCCGGCGATGAAGTCACCCTTGAACTTGCCGAGGGAGTAGTGTCTGATCCAGTCAAGCACCGGGAAGATGTGCTGCAGGCCGAGCCAGATCTTTTTGGACTTGGGCTGGTCTTTGTACTGCCGCAGTGGGTCGTCAGCGAAGAACGTCTCCTTCACCGCGTCAGAGAACTCGGTGAGGAAGTTCTTCTTCGGCGGGACGCCGACCTTATACCCATGCCCGTGCTCCATGCGGCGGTGTGATGACGTCCGGCTAGCAACGTCGGCGCCGTGGTCGTCTTCTCCCCCATCAGACACCGTTTGCGGCATCTGCGGTGCTCCCAGTGGGATGGACGGCTGGTTTCAGGAATATCTGTGATGAGGAGTAGGAAATCACAAAAGGAATCACATTGGCAGCATGTTAACACAAGAATCTGAAAATGAGATGATCAGATGAAGGAACACACGCATGGACGTACGATACTAAAACAAGCACTCTGGTCTCAGTAAACAACTGATGAGTTGTTTCTTAGAAAACCAACTTTTGATTGTTACTCCATCATGGTGTATAAAGTGTAAACATATATACAGCTAAGGATTGTCAGAGACAAAACCTACACAGCGATGCGACGATGCCTGTTAGCAGAAGCACTTGTGAAGAAGTCCTATTTCGCTGCGTCGTGATGAAGCTAGGGACTGCCCATTATATATACGCATATGCAGATGCAAGAAGGCTCTCCAGCCAGAGATCAAGGTCAAACCTCTATTTTCAATAGGGGCCAACGGCCAAGAGCCCAAGATGAGGAGCAAGCTATATGAATCTTTATCGGAAAACGTTCCACATTCAACGTAGAGGCTGGAAATAATGACTAACTAGTGAATAGGTTATGCACAGCGCATCGATTGCTTGCTCACTCTCATCGGTTGAGAGAATATGAGCTGCGATTTAGGGATAGGAATTAAAATCAAATTTTTTTAAACCAAGGAAAATCAAAGTTGACAACTGACAAGTCTGTATTTGATTTAAGAAACATGTGATAGAACTTCTAGAACCTCTAGGTGCAGATAAGTAGGTAAATGCATAACTTAGATAGGGAAACTTGCTTGGTGTACCACATGTCGAGCGCAGTCTCAGCCATGGCGCTGCGATGACGTGGTTACCGGTGGCTGTGTCGTAAAGTTGGCGCCGTGCGGTGGAAAGGGAGACGTTCCATTGGCGGCACAACGAAGGCGGTGGGTCTTCCGTCATTGGCAAGCACCGCTTTATTTAGATCGGGTTAGGGTTTCTCTCAGAGACGGGTTACGGCGGCTCAAAGTTAACCTCGTACCTTGTGCCTCAGCTCCCACGCCCCTTTTATGGTGAAAGATATGACGGGGCCCACCAACCATGGAGTGGTTGGGCGCCCCTGATAAGGACGCAGATCCAAGGGCCCAGGGCCAATTGGTGGAGATCAAACTAACATTCTCTCCCTTGATCTCACCTTATTCCTTAAACATAACTTACTTACTTTATCTTGTTCTCATTTCATCACAGATCAGTGCATAGAGTGTGCCTCATCATCACGATCTATTGCCATTAGATTAAACAGCTACAACACACCTCTCTGTTTTGAAACAGATACTCAACTAGGCCCTTAGTATCAAGAAATTATAGGCTTTCCCATAAACCTATGTCGACTGTGTGTTCTCTGAGCACACTGGGTGGTTAGCCTTTGATAAGCGGATCCGCAAGTACTTACTTGGTACTTATGTGCTCAATGCTTTTCAAAATGATTCTGGATTTTCTCCTTTATAACATATACCTTAGTGTCAATATGTTTGACAGCACACTTGACTTGTTGTCTTAGGAGTTAACTTACTTTAAATGGTTATTGCTGTTATCTACCATTGTTAAATCCAGATATAAATTCCCTTAACCTCATTTTGCCTGTTCCTGAAGCCTCATGACAAGCTATACTATGGTATGCATCATTGATGACACCACAACTGTTTTTTTTTTTGAGCTTTTCCACAATAATACTACAACTACGAGTGTTAGTAACTGTTGTGGATTTCACTACACATCTCACCAAGTCTTAACTTTTTGTACCCTCAACTACTTGAGAGTACTTATTCTTTCTTACTCAGCATGAGGCCTATGATACTTTGCAAAATTGTAAGACATTCTCAACTCAATTCCAGTAATCTATATCTGAACTGAAATTCTGCTAAAATATTCCGGATACGTAAACTACGTCAGGGTAAGTTATTACTTGTACTTGTACACTCATCAAGCTTCCAACAGCTGAAGCATATAGAACCATGTTTATTTGATCGATCTCATATTGGTTCTAGGAACACTTAAAGTTTCCAAAACTATTACCCTTGACTATAGGAGCAGGCGTAGGTTTACTCGTATGCATACTTTACTTCTTTATAGTCTTTTCTAAGTATGCCTTTGCGATAGTTCTAATACCCCATTTTCTTCTATCTCGGTGAATTTTGATTTCTAGAACCAATGACGCTTCACCAAGATCATTCACATTGAAACTTGAGGACAAAACTTCTTCTTCTTCAATGACAGATTAACATCACTACTAGTGAGTAGAATGTTATCTATTCACAGGATGTGAAAAAAGAATTTTTCATTCTTGAACTTCACATAAGCGCTATTGTCCTTCTCATTTTTCTGAAAACCCAAACTTTCTTATTATTTCATCAATTTTAAGTGCTACTGTCTAGAGACTTGTTTTAACCCATAAATGAATTTCTACAGGCAGCATCCCATACATTCTTTTCTTCCACGATAAAACCTTTTGGGTTGTGCCATGTAATCGTTTTCTTATAAATCCCCGTTGAAGAATGCCATCTTTACATCCATCTGATGTAACTCTAAATCGTAATTTCCCATTAACACCATTATGATTCTAAAAGAATTCTTACATAAGATTGGAGAGAAAAATCTCATTGTAATCTTTTCATTCTCTTTGCGTAAAGCATATTGCCACAAGTCGTGCTTTATATCTTTCTACATTCCCTTTGAAGTCACATTTTATCTTGTAGACCCATTAACAGCCTACTGTTTTGGCTCCATTAGGAATTTCTTCTAAATCCCAAACATCGTTGGTATTCTTCGAATTCATTTCAACTTCCATAGCTTCTTGCCATTTAAACGAGTAAACGCTTCTCATTGCTTCTTCAAATGAGGTGGGATCACCCTCCATTTGAATTTCTTTACTAACATAGACTTCATAGTCATTGAAAAAAGTGGTTTACTCATTCTTTGAGACCTTCTGGGGCCTCAGCTACTGTCACTTTCATATGGGGCTATTATTGCTCTTCATTGCCAAGAGGCAATTGATTCTACAGGCTCCTGTATCACAAGATCCTTGTTTATATTATTCATCTTCTTCGAAGAGCCAACAACATGCGTTGTATTAGTCATACAACATCAACAGGTATTAAGAAACTTATTGCTCCTGAGTCACTTGAGTGGGCACGTAGTCCCTCTTCTCTTCAAGTCTTAGGTCTCTACATACCTCTACATACCATACTCCCCCAGATCTTTCTATCTTTTCTAAAGATAGTGTATCTTTAAATATCTTATTTTGGGTTTAATCCGTTAAAATCTCATATGGCGCTTTAAGCACCACTTAACATCTTTGAGTCTGGCTACGCTATTTTTCTGTCGAAACTTTAAAAGGTCTAGGAATTTAGCTATTTCTCTGCTTAGGGGTATTATTGTTGTAACCGTCGTACTCCTTCAACGGTCTTTATCTCACTCTTAATAAAGAGTATCTTTCTTAATTGATCTTTATATTCTCCTCCTCGAAATATGGCATGAACTTTACTGTCATAATTTCGATAATTATTCAGAAAGCCTGTAAATAAGGAGACACTTATAACTTACTTCATTCACATGATTGTGTCATGTAAACAAAGTTATTTCTTGATCTGTTTAGTACACTTTCCTTAATTCACTTTATGAACTCAACGAGGTCTTTCATTAGCAGTACTTTTACAAGTCACGCTTGCATCTTTTTCTTATCCTTTGGTCAGTATTGACCATGACGATGCATTTCTATTGTGCCATGGTCAATACTAGGATATCATAAGAGCTACCTAAACTTCTCTTGCTATGCGGGATACAAAACCATATGAGTCATCACAAAACTTCTCCTGCCATGCTGGATGGACTAGCATAATTACTATGCCAAAACTTCTCCCCATGCGGGATACATCTATACGAAAACTTAGTCATGACGACTAAAACATTCACTTATACTTTATTTTCTAATTAAATCTTTACGTTGGTTCCGATTTAATCAAAAAATTAATAAACTAACAAAAATTGTCCTGAACTGGCTTGACTCAAGTCTTTTCATTCACATACACCAGCATTGCAGCCCGTTGGCATGCAGCCGAGTGATCTCGTCAAATTAAAACATACAGGTGCTTCTGTATCAATTCTACATCACCGTTGGGCAGAAAATAGAATTAATACATAAAACTTAGAAATTAACTTAAAATCAATATAACTACTCTTCAAAATTAAATTATCCCGTTGATTTGAATTTAATTAAAAGATAATCAACTTCATCGCAGTGGAAACATGTTAACAAAATACATTCTATTAGTTTAGGAGCATTTCTTGGTCCTTATCAACTCTCTGAAAAATTCACCACGTTGGTGTAAAATTTTTCAGAGATTTAAACTTCAAACTTAAATTTGTTATAATATTGTCATCATCAACGTTGGTCAGAAAATGACAATACCATAATCTTACTTAAACAAAAAACGGACTACTCCTCTAATTAAATTTTCCTGTTGGTTCTAATTTAATTAGAAAATCAACATAATCATAATTTTCTAAATATAACTGCTCTTCAAATTAAATTCTCCCGTTGGTTCGAATTTAACTAGAAGATAATCAGCATTAAACTTTACAGCGGAAACTTAAACATAATTTATGAATTTTACCCATAGGAAAAATTCTTTTGCTAATTTTCTTGAGCATTAATCATTTTCCAGGAGATAAACATTTACTGGAAAAAGAAAAACAAAAAATGGATTCAAACTGAACACTATACTTGAGCCCAACCGGCAAAACGGCCCGGCCCAAATACCTCCGCGCGCGCCCGCGGCGCCTCCCAGGCCACAACCTGGGCCTGGGCTGGCAAAGTCACCCGCTGCGTGCTCCCGCCTGGGCTCAATCTGGCCCGGTTGATCTGCGCCGTTGATGCAGATCGGACGGCCACGCGTGCGTCTCGGCGGATCAAAAACGGCTCCCAAAACCCTAGCTCACTTCTCTTCTCCCCTTTCTCTCTCTCAGCCCCGCAAGCGACAGAGCGTAGCCGAGCTCAAGGCGGACGCGACGCAGGGGATGGTGGCTCCGCCATGGCACCCCTCGTCGGCGCACGCGTGCGGCCAGAGCCGCGCGCGGCACCGTCGAGCGGCACCACGGTGGTGCCCTTTGGCCCAAGCCCGAGGCGGAGATCGTGTGGCAGCGCTTCTCCCGCCCCGGCGGCTGGGGTTGACTTCCCGCGCGGCATCCATGCGATGGCCGGTGGTGGAGACGGAGCGGGCGGACCCCAGGTAGGAGCTCCTTCCCCTTGTCCATTCACTCTCTTCCCCTTCCTCGTCGCGAGTTCGGGTTAGGGTTTCGTTAAGTAAGCCGCCTTTCTAGCTCTTCCCCTTTCCCCTTCTTCTCTTTTGGATCTTCTTTCTTTTCTTCTCGGAGCTGGTTTGATTTGGGGTTAGGGTTAGGGATCGGTTACTGTTTTTCTTCCCCAATGGATTAGGGTTCGCGTTAGTGCTTGGTGTTTGAGTTAGGGTTCAAACCCTCTGTTTCTTTGCTTCTTCCCCTTCCCCAGTCACGGATTCGGCCGGTAGGTTCTCTTTTCTTTCTTTCTTCTAGATTAGGGTTTGGGTCAAGGGTTCAGGTTTGGCCGAACCCACTATTCATCTTCACCGCCTACTATTTGCGGGTTAGGGTTAGGGTTCGTGTTTGGGTCGATCCAAATCGGCCGAATTGAACCCTCTTTCTTCTGATTTCTTCACCCCGACTGGGGTTAGGGTTCCAATCCAAACCGGATCGGACCCTCTACTTCTCTGTCTTTTCTATTTCTTTTTAGTTTTTTACCCCAAACTAGATCTACACCCTAGAAAGCCTGGCTCTGGTACCATTGATAGAAATTCTAAAACCTCTAGGTACAAATCAGTGGGTAAATGCATAACTTAGATAGGGAAACTTGCTTGGTGTACCACATGTTGAGCGCATGATCATAGATCATGGCGCCGTTGATGACGTGGCCGCCGCCAAAGGGCGATGGTGTCGTAGTTGTTGTCACGATGGAGATGCGTTCCATTGGCGACGGCGAAAGCAGTGGGTCTTTCCGTCGCTGGCAGCACCGCTTTCTATAGATCGAGTTAGGGTTTCTCTGTAGGCGGGTTACGGCGGCTCAGGTCAACCTCGTACCTTGTGCCCCGGCCCCCACGTCCCTTTTATGGTGCTGTGCGACAGGGGCCCACCAACCATGGAGTGGTTGGACGCCTTCGATCAGGGCGCGGATCCAGAAGATCAAACTAACAACATGCAGAGTCAACCTGACAACTTGCGACTATAATCTTTTCAAGTTGCAGCTAGACAGTCACGCTATCCAAAATACAGCAGTTTCCTGGGGTGCCAGTGATACATACGAGTACTCAGCAAATATTCAGGCAAACTCTGAACTGAGGGACAGGAACTGCACTTCTCAAAGTTTTTATGTTCGGGCCATCATAATATTGTGTTAGTGACTTCTGTTGGCAATTACTAGGTTGGAGGGTTCTCAAGTCCACTAACTACTGGAAATATAATGTTCTCAAGAGAGTCTAGGCACTCTTGGTGGCTCTAATTAACTTGTAAGTTGAAAGACACATTGTGTATACCATGCCTTTATCTTTACCTTGTTCAATTTCTCCCCATATCGGTACTATTTTTCAAATGATTTTGTACTACTAGCAAGTTTATACTTTATCGAGTAGAAGAACAGTAGCATGAAAACTAACTGAGCTATGAACAATTTCCATTTATGATGGCATGTTCCTTATTTTCCAGTGGGAAACCAGAGAGCCTACAATCTTCATTTTTTTCTGTAGTAGCATACGTGTAGAAAGTGGTTGTTTCAAGTTTTCATGCATGAATGACAGGTACATTTTCACTATAAAATTGTTCAAGAGAACAAAAGACATTCATGATGTCAAATCAAATCCCTTTCAAGCTAACCACCACATCTCACAAAGAAGCATCAAATTCACACTCAATGAACGCGTCACTTATCCTATTCTTTCCTCAAAAAAACGTCAGAAATCATTATTTTGTTAATGCAACATCGACCTCTAGTCATTAGAAGTCGGCCTTTTGGAGTATATGTGCAACTGAAAATTGCAGCCTCTGAAATATTCAGTGAGCTAAACCTTTTGAGAAAAAAGTTCAGTCTGTTAAACTGATTTTTCTTTCTGTTAACCTGATCGAAGAAGAACAAAAATAGACCAATCTTCAGCCTGTTCGTTTTAAGTAAGTAACGATCGTGGATTATTTATCGTTTGTTTGGTTTGGTGTGTGAGAAAAATACTATTCCAGCTTATAATCCACGATCGTATACGAGCAAACGAACAGGCTCCTGATCGAAAGCGATCAACAACTCTCCTTTATGGGTGATTGCATCTAGCCCAGTCGATCTGATCGAGCCAAATGACCGGCTAAATGATCACCAAGCAGTAATACAATAATCCTATCGCACAAAGAGGATTAGTTCTGATTAGAATTCGGAAAGCAGCTTCATTTAACGCAAAGAACCAATAATCCAAGTCCAAGAACGTACTAACAAACGGAATAAACAAGGCAGGAACTCAAAGTTTACGACTACGCTATCCAAAAAAATTCTGCTTCCGGTAAAACAAAAGAAAAGCCACTGTAAAAGAACAGAGATCTCTCTTCCTTACTGCAATACTCAGTGGCACTTGGTGTTGGTGGTCTGGTCGACCTCGAGAACTTTTCCTCCTTGCCTTTGCCCTTTGGACTTACCGGGCCCCACAGTGAGATACTGCTATTATCTTTCAGATTGGATGGCAGAGGATTGTTTGGAATGTGGACGCAATTGTGGGTCAGGGGTGCAGCTCGGTCTTAGGGCCATGTTTAGTTCCGCCGAATTTACTGTACGATAAATTTACTGAAGCTCGGTCTCAGCTACAGTATCGTTTTGTTTTTATTTGGTAGTAATTGTCCAATCGTTGATTAATTAGGCTCAAAACGTTCGTCTCGCAAAGTACAACCAGACTGTGCAATTAGTTTTTGATTTCGTCTACATTTAGTACTCCATGCATGTACTACGAGTTTAATGTGACGGGAAATCTTCTTTTTACATAGTGCCAAATTCAATAGTTTGGGAGAACTAAACACCCCTAGGTGACGAAAGTTCCGCTGTTTTTTTATTATTATTAAAGAAGAATGGTAAGGAGGACAAGTGCAGAGCCGGATGAAAGAGAAGGTCAAATCTGTCCAGGTTCAATGAATCCACGATAGGGAGCGGCAACGGCCTAAACAAAAGTATCTGTTGGCCAAGTTGACTTCACTGGAATTTAAACAGGAGCTTATACTTAGAGCATCTATTAGAGATTAGCCAAATCGTTTTCTAAAAGTAAATTGATTATTATTAAAGGAAAAACATCTCCAACAGGCTCAGTAAATAACTCTTTAAATTTAGTAGTTCTTTATCCCACCTCATTCGCTCTCTATTTTTGGATAGCGTACCTCACTAGCTATCCACCCTCTTAGTTTTACAGAGTCTGTTGGAGTACTCTAGTATTTTTTTGTCAAATCTATTTTAGAGAGTAGCTAAATCAGTAAATTTAGTTAGTCTTTTTGCCTAATCTCTTGAAGGTGCTCTTATATTAGGAAGTTTAGAGGGCCTTGTGTAATTATTAATCACAGCATTTTAGAGACAGTTGTATTATGACCAGATTGAAAAATAAATTTTGTGGTCAAAGTGTACATGAAATTCATTCTTGGATGGCACCATATGCAACATGTATTGTGTCTTTTTAGTTAATGCCATCGACTATGCAGTTTTGGATGGCACCATATGCAACCTGTATTGTGGCTTTTTAGTTAATGCCATCGACTATGCAGTTTGTATGTGGTAGTGTCTTAGAGGTATTCATAAAAGGTGAGGGTGCACGTGTATATGTAAACGTGTGTGTCTATATTGTTTTTAGAGAAAAGTTTGTTTGTATTATTTAGATCTTTGCTCTTGGAATAATTAGAAGATGGCGGCGGCGGCGATGGAAAACCGCTGGTGCCACCTATGGGGCAAGATGAATACGTTAATAGGAAATATAGTTGTAGTTGCCAAAAAGCGGTTCACTTCTCATCGACGAAACCACTTTTTTTCTAATACAATGGCGAAAACCTTTGGCCACGACATAGAGCCGAGCACTCACAAATCCACTATCGCACCAGAGGTGTTTTCACTAGAACGAAACTACCTTTTATAGATAATGTAGGAAAACTATCATCCCATCATAGAGTCATGCACCCAAAAATCCATCATTGCACTAGAGGTGTTTTCACTAGAATGAAACCACTTTGGGCTTGTGCTCATTAGGTTCTATGTATGAAAAAGAGGTTGAAGCTACTACTAGTATTATCATCTTCCTAACCTCTTTTTAGTATTCCCTTCCATAAAAAATAAGCAAAGTTTTATAGTATAACTTATTCGTGATGGGAGGTCATCAAAACTTTGTTATAAACATAACGAAGGCATATTATATTGTGAAACCACTTTTCGATACAAGATCTACTCCTGTTATTTTCAAATATCCAAACACAACAAATGTGATATAATACCAAATTAAAACTTAAAATGGTTATCTTTAGATAACGCAAAATGTTGCTTCTATTTTACCAAAGGAATCACGCTCTTATCTTTCTCTTAGACTGATTGATTAATAAGGATGGTTGATCTATGTCGTGTGATCTTATAGCATCACCAGTACTGTCCTTTTTGCGACTTGCTGCTGGAACTGGTTGCAGATTGACATAGATCATCAGTTGGACTTCCTCCAGAATTTGGAAATGTTCAGAAGACAGCTACGAGTGCCCTTCGCCACAGAAATTATAATAATCATGTGCGAGACAATTTGGAAAGCAAGAAACGGACTAATCTTCAGTCAAGTCGAACCATCAATCCAAGACTCAAAGAGAGAGTTCAGAAAAGAATTTGCGCTGCTCATCTTGCATGCCAAAAAGAAATACTTCCCCTCGATAGAATTATGGTTAAACAATCTAGTCTGATCTCGTTAGCTTGGTTTATCTTCTTTATTCCCTTTTTTGTTTCTTAAGCTCCCTCTACACCTTTTGTATCCCTCTATTTTTAAATTTCAATAAAATCCAGTAGGGCAAGCCCCTCTTGTTTCACTAAAAAAACTAGTATCCATATGAAGGCCATGATCAATGAAAATCATAGACCCTTACTAGTTATGTGGTGTTTAAACTCTAGAGGGTTCAGATATACATATGTGATCTGCGGAGAAAAAGATTTAGACAGGATATATGTCTAGAATGCACCCCCCCCCTTTGGGTAAAGTATATTTTTTAACCTCCAACTTGTATGGTAGTCTGATTTTTAATCTTAACTACTAAACCGTGTAATGAATGTCCTCGAACCGTAAAAAACAAACAAATCTGGTCCTTCATTTGGCTTCAAAGGTGGCTTTCTATTTTATAAAACTAGAAGGATACCCCGCGTGTTGCCGCGGAATTTTCTTAAAATAAATCTATTTTATATATAGCATTACTATATGGAATGTTGTATACCATGTGTATATATATGAATTTGACTTGTATGTTATTTTATTATATCAGATCTGGTAAAAAATTAGTAAGCTAATAGAAGAAAAACCAATAGAACATTTTATCACATTATAGAAATACAAGTGATGAAACAAATAGCATATGTAGATGACTTTACGTTAATAGATTAAAGATTAAAAGTATTGCACATAATAGAAATGATGTGGACATTTTTTATAATTAATAAGGGATGACATGGATAGCTTGCATGAAAGGATTGCAAGTTAGTGAAACACTTGGTGGGGAATGTTGTGGACACATTGCATGAAGAGAGAAAACATCTAGTGGGGTTTATCTTTATAAGAGTACTAGATGATACCCCGCGCGTTGCTGCGGTAATTCTATTGCGCTTCTTAGGATGTTGATTCCTGGAGTTAGAAATGTAGAGCTTTACATGTGTTAAAATTTATGTGACAATATAGTTGTGCAATCTTTCTAACATGGAAGGACAACAAAAGGTTGATAATTTAAAAAGTGTCGTTAATTCATAATCATGGTTGCACTTATGCCTCAAAACTACTGCTTGGTAAATTGCATCAAAATATGTTAAACAGAGCTATTTTGTGAAGCCCCGACAACAGTAAGAATTAAGATTGTTAGGAGAAACGGGGTTATATGTGTATTGTTCGCCTTCCCATATGTGCTTATGGATTATGACGTCAAGGTATTTGATGCACTCATCACAGATCTTTGGAGTTGCTGCTTTACATGGTTATTAAAATATACATAAGCTCTCCCGCTCCACATAGCTACAGATGGACCTGCACCTCAAAAATCAAAAAAGGATGCTGCTACGCATGAACTGAAGAGGCGCTGAAGCCTGCTGTAGATCTGCTGATGCAAATGAGCCAGCACTTGCCTGCATGCCATTGTCAAAAACGGCCTCTCCCTGCTTGTCCACGTGCGCCATGCGCACTCTGGCGCTGCTCTGTCGTTCACGGTCACATGAAACATGAGCTCCCTGGTGAGCAAGGGCTTTGTTCTGTTTCAGCTTTCTTCTCTCCTCTAGTTCTTTTCTTACAAATCTTTACTCAAAAAAAAAAATACAATGCTAAATTACAGAATCATCCTACGACATTGCACTAATCAGAAGAATAAAATATTGCCCCCATTTTGATTAGAGCATTGGGCCACCCCTAAAGAAACATTCAACAGCTTGAATTCATTCAACAGAAGAAAAAATAAGCAGCTCTTATTGTGGTTGTCTGGGGTTGCCTGCGAAGCGGCGCCATCAGTATTATTGGCGCTCAAGGAGGTGTTCGGGCTGGGAGTGTTGTTTATCTACTCGACTACTCGCGACCAAACTCAAGCGTCGTTTTATCCAAAACCTACTACACACCAATTAAGCTCAGAGCCCTCATCACCATAACTGAACTTGGTTGAACGGCATGACCACAGCATCATAAGGAACTCACGGAGCATGGAGTAGAGAGATGGCTCCAGAGTCCTGACTCACCGTAGTGGAGTAGCCCGTCTAGATCGGATCGTAGGGAGCCGAGGATGACCGAGGCCATAGCAACCCCGCGCATCCCCCGGCCCCGATGCCTAAAGAAGCCCGAGGAGGAGTGCGGGACAGTGGGCGCCAGCGCCACAGCGAGGACAAAGAGCATCCCGGAGCCTGCTATCCGCGCGTGGCCTATGGCGTCGCAACGTGCCACCACGATCTCGCCGTAGTTGAGTAGCTCCTCTAGGTCGGAGCATAGGGAGGCGAGGAGCAAGTCCATGGCGCAGTGGAGAGCGACGATGTGGGCAATCGTGGCTTTAAGTAGGAGAGATGAGACGACCGCTCACGCTCAGTTTTCCTCATGCATCAATTGCTCCGAGGAGTCCAGAAGTCCATTGATGTTTCTTCTAATTCTAACTCTGAGGAGCCTGACACCGTAGAGGGCAGAGAGGAGTGCAGAAGTCCATTGATGCATCAATTGCGGCAGTAAATTTGGATGACATGCATTTGTGCAGGGATGGACCACTAAAGTTCATGCGGGGAAGGTGATGGTGTGGGTTGATGCTGACGTGGCTTCATGAGAAGCCAGAAAAATATGCTAACGGTGTTCTCCTATTTATGTATAGGAGATATAGTTAATCAAAACCTAGTTTACTATCTAATGATTCATAAATAGTTGTTTTAAGGACACTCTTGGAAATGATCGTAGGTAGCCAAAATGATGTAAAGATTATGCTGTTACAGTGGACAGGGTATATGTGGAAAAAATAGAATGATTTATAATTTGAAATAGAGGGAGTATTTTTTTAAAGGTAGAAAACACGGACGAAAAGAGAAGTCAATCCGTGTTACATGAATAACATGGGGCAGTTCTGTGAGCCCTCACACTGGCTGTCCGTGTATGGCTGTCTCTAGCCGGCCGTCAGCTTCTCGAGCGCGTTGGGGGCAAAGACGCGCGGCGGCCGTGTCACAGGCGTAGCCTCCCGCCGGCCCGGCCTCCACTGCAGCAGTCCTCCTCCGTCCGGTCGTCGTCGTCGGCAGTCGATCCTCGATCGGGACAGAGATCCCACACGCCCACCAGGCCACGACTGGACGCTTACCCGTCGTCGCCCGCCACGGAAATGTTGCCACCGATGACCGATCCCTTCCCCTACCCCTAGCGAGTAGCGACAGCGGACAGGGAGAGCCGATCGAGAGGCCCTAGCACTAGCAGTGTGCGTGCCATCCCTCGAGCTCTGACCGGTCACTTGGCACGCGGAAAAGAGCATCGTCTAGGCCGGATAGGGGGCGTAGGGGAGGGTCAGCGCGCGACGGGGCGGACGGGCGCGTGGGTGAAAGGCGTGTTTGGCTGGACGCACGAACTGACAACGCGTTTGGTTCCGCGAAATGTAACGCAAATCGATTACTTCCCGGACCAAATGACGATACGACCACTTGGTTCGGTGCGGCCCGTTATTAAATACCAAGGTTTTAAATCTCTGGCTAAGCCTCTTAGCTGTGGACCTTCCAAACAGCTAAGTGCAGCTATAGCCGGAGATTGCTGCAGCTAAGCGCTTTAGCTGTTTTTCTAAAAAATAGAAAAAACGCATGACAGTTGAAACTTCAGAGGAGTAAATGATAGGTTCATAGGTGGCCATCACAGGCTAATAAACTGTAGAGCTAAAGACAACAGTACAACGACTTGATGTTGTTGTTGCTGCTTAGGATTGGGGAAGATGAAGAAAGCTACCTGATTGATTTTTCATAGTGTTCGACGGCTTGGTGTTGTTGCTGCTGCTTAGGATTGGGCAAGATGAAGAACTGAGGAAGACAACCGGAGTTGGGGAAGACGCTCGAGCTACCTCCGGTCGTGCTGACTGCTGACTCCGCCGCGGCTTGAGCTGCGCTGGGTTGGGGAACCCGCAGCAGGCAGCAGCTGCTGCTCGGGGGATCCGGCTGGCTGCGCTGCTGGGCTCGACCCGACACTGGCTTCGGAAGCAGAGGCCGCCGCCGCCTACTCCTTTTTCTCAGAGACTTGGGAGAGAGTCGAGCGTGACCGAGACTACAGGCCAGGGTTACGGGGTGTGGGGGTGGGTTGGGAAAAGTTGAGCCCAGAAAATTTTAGCTGGCCACGTGTGACTTTTCTAGGCCGGCAAAATTTTATCTGTAGGTAAAACGTGGCTCCATTAGCGGCTATATCTGGATTTCTCCGGCTCTTAGCTGCTGGCTATTGTTAGCGCCAAAAGTCGAATATCTTAGCTTTCATCTCATCCAGCAGCTATCTCCGGCTATAGCTGTAGCTATAGTCGGAGATTTAAAACTTTGTTAAATACCGCGCAATTAGATAACACCATGTATATCGGTGATACCGCCCCTTCCGGACCCCCATTTCATTACGCCGCATCCCAGTATCCGACTCCCCGCTCAACTTGCCACTCCGGTATTCATTAACATTAGCATGCACGACCCAATCAAATCAAGGAATCCACGGTACCCCCACAACTCCCGCCGTCATTTGTTTCCGTTTCTGTTTGCGTTACCGGCCAGGAAACCAAACGGCATCTGAGATCGAGCGCATGCGCATGGGATTTCATCCAGCGAGTGTGCTGTGCCACTTGTTCTGGATGCCATCTCCAGATCTCCTCGATGTGTATACACTGACTGGACGCGTACACGTGTTTGAGGGTCTCGTGAAGACTGTTGGTTGGATGAAAAGCGGTGGGATCGCGTACCGATCGATATCTTTTGGCGTATTATAATATTATTACTAATAAAAAATGTCTAGCCTTATAACGAAAAATACACTTGTTGCATGAGAGTCTCAAAGACCTATGTGGCTATGTCGTGGAGATTTATTTGATGATTATCATACAAGTGCGATGCAACAAGAGAAATAAAAGGTACCAAACATTATTTTCAAAGAAAAAAGGTACCAAACGTTAATGATAAATAAGGACGAGAATGTTACATATCTATTTATATTTATCTTTTCTATAGAATTTAAAAGCTAAAATTTTATTTTATGATGACCATGACATTCATTTATTAGTATCGTGAATAATATGAAAATGTTTTATTAAATTTGTATTGAATTAAAATACAACATTGATAGATTTTTTTTCTCCCATCGCAAGGTAAATAAATATTTACTCGTAAATAGATTATAACTTTAATTTTTATACTATCCATGTGTCGGTAGAGTTAAATATTGAGTTCCGTGAATTGTTTGAGGACCTATAAAAAATATGTAATTCTAATATCTGATTAAAGTCGGTAAGAAATTAGTTGTTGTCGTGTCAATGATTGATATGTCCATATATTTATTTATATTAGATAACAAACTGGTTAAGATTTCACTTTACGGTTAGATTAGTTGGGCCTGATCCAGGTTCTAATAAAAATAAGCTTTATTTCTAATCAAAACTACGTAACTATTTAGTGGTGGAAATATTTGTTTATTAAGATTATTATAAGATAAGAAGAAAAAGGTCAAGAGATCAAAGACCCTTAATAATTATTATTTTATATCTTTTATATAGGGAAGACTGAATATATTTGGGAAAGGGAAAAATAGGAAAAAAAACGGAAAACACACGGGCCATAGGAAAAGGTAAAACATCTTTTGAGATTATACAAGTATAATGCAAATGCTCACAACGCATGCACCCTCACCCCTATGAATGCACACACTTGGGCCCTACTCCTATAAACATCTCCAAAGACTAGGCCAATAAATCCTCGAGATAAGATTGCCACCTCAATCCTTACCAAAGGAACTAGAAAGCATCACTAGTGACCATCTGATCATAAATTGTGAGTACCTGCAATGCTAGTTCTTCGCTTGACACACATGTTCAAACATACCAGAGCTCCAGATGATCCCCATCACGTGGCCGCTTGCGAACAGGGGGCTCGACATTGTGAGGCTCTTCAAGAAAGTGTCTAGTGGCTACACACACCTCTTTGCAGCGATGCATGAGTTCACGAAGTGCGAGGCAAAACCGGTTGCCAAGATCATGGTCAGGCGAGTGGTCAAGTTCTTCCTCGACACTAGGCCTTGTTCGCTTTGCTAAAAAGCCATGGCTGAAAGTATTGTTCGTTGATTTATTATAAGAAAAAAACACTGCTCGTTCACTGAAATAGTACGGCTCCAAAGACAAGCAAACAGGAATCGGGCCTATTTACTGCTTCGGAGTTCCCAACTACAGGGATTTCATGCGGTTATGTGATGACCACTGTCGACAACAACACACAATTTTTTAATGCTAGTGGGCGGGTAAATTGGATACAAATATTAATTTAATTTATATTATCTTTATTGGCAATTTAAACGTGAACTTAGGGGATAATTTGCATTGGCTTCCGTAATAACAGATATGGATAATCTAGATACAAATTTAGAGAGCTACTTTATGTATTTTGCATAACAATAGAAATGGTACTTAAAAATGCAGAATAGATTCAATGTCTATTATTAGTGACACAATGATTATAGCCTACTAAATGAGAGGCTTGTTTCTTTTTATTTTTTATGAGAATTATTTATAGTATTTTTCTTCTTTCCTAGCTCTTTCACGAGGATTAACATGAAGTCTGGTTTGGATCCTTTAATTAGTAATAGCAGGATATGATAAATGGAGCGTGGCAAATATACAAGATGGACGTAGAGGCACTGCGCAGTCTTATCTATGGTTGATAATTCTTTGGACTTCGCCACATTTGACTTGAATAGGCAATCGATGTACAATGATTGCTGATTTGTTTTTAGACAAGGAGTGCTACTAAAATGTGTTCGAGGTTGCGGCCGGGACACGTAACTCTATAAACATTTCGTTAGTATTCTGCTGAAATTATTGGCGTTAGGTGATGATTGGGTCGGTGCCTTAACAGAACATTTCGTTAGTATTCTGCTGAAATTATTGGCGTACATATAGATACTTATATAGGTGATGACTGGGCTAGTGCCTTAACAACTGCCGCTGGATAAGCTTTCAGCGCTGTGACCGATAAGGTTCGTGACAGAATACATGATAGGTAGTCGTTGATCATTTGATTCTCCAATAAAAATGTGCGGAGGTTAGAGTAGATTTTTTCTACGAAGTATTAACATAATTTAATTAGCACAAATTGGTATTATCATCGCCATCGGTACGTGAGTTATTATGGAAACGTTGTCCTTGAAAACAAAACAATGGTATAAATGCCCATCACTGTGGCACATTTGTATACCGGGTCTTTATGGTGACATGCATCGCATACGTATATTTTGAGTTAGTTTTACTCCTCTGTCCCTTTATCGAGTCATTTTAGCTTCCGACAAGATACGGCAGAGATTAAATGAATGTGGATAGAGGAATGGTCTAGGTACACGGCACAAGCTGTGAACGTGGACAGAGGTACCAGCTGCCACAACGACAGTCAATGCGGGACAGAGGAGTATATATCAATAATAGCTGTAGAAGCATACTCTTTGGGTTATTTTCTTGTTAATGCCGAGAGAAAGGTAATTTGGTGCAGATTTAAATAGTTATTTTAAGTTTGCTAATAGCAGAGAAAGGTAAATCTTTTAACTCAATAAATGTGGAAGTTTAAATGCATGATGCCACTTCAGTTTATTATATGGCACTCAAGGTAATTTTAGAGTCTGAGTGCAAGAGCATCTCCGGCAGGCTACCTAAACAAGCCCCTTACCCTATATTTGAGTATTAGACAAAAAAACACCCATCTTCAACTGGCCACCTACTTCATCATAGATTTGTTGGCTATCCAAAGCCCACCTCCCTCTACCTATTCCCACAAGGGACGGAAGAGGATTATTCTTGTCGCGCCCGTGCGTGATTCCTTCCGCTCGAGCTTCCACAATGGGCGACTCGAGGGGCGACCTCACCGCGCCGCCAGGTAACCCTCCTCCTCGCCCCTCCGGCCACCGTGCGCCGCCCGGCGTGCGGTGCTGGCCACTGCAGATGGGCCCCCAAAGGGGCTCGCATTCGCGCCACCCTCTCCCTCCCCTCACTCCTCCACCTCCCCTCTCTCCCTCTCTAACTCCAGCGTGCTAGGGCGGTCGGCCGGCTGGATCCAGGCTCCCCACGGCCAGGGCCGACGTAGACCTCCCCCCCCCGCCAGCCCATGGCGTGTCTATGGCTGGCTAGCCTAGCGGCGACCGGATCTGGCCGTGCCGAGGCTGGCTTTTCGCGGTCGGCAGAGCTGGGGCGGTCGGTGGTCGGATCTGCTTGGAACGGGGCTAGCGGCCAGTTCTGGCCCGGCTGGGGCAGCGACTACAAACGCCATCAAATGCTGGCGGCTAGGGACGTGCCTAGCGGCCACAGCTGGCGGGGCCAGGGCAGCAGGCGGTCGGATCTGGCCGGCTACAGCTGTCGATGGTCGGATCTGCTCGGACTGTGACTGGTGGCCGGTGTCACAATGCCTACTTGTTGTTCATCGCTAGATGATGAGCTACACCCTTGTCCACACTATCGGGTCGTCTAGTACCTTCACTTGAATAGTGACCACTCTTAATAGACATCGCTGAATTGCTTGTCGCTTATTGTTAATTGTTTGGGCATCCCAACACTATTGATTGTCCGACCAAGAATGTTCGTTTGGCATGTTCATTTGAACAGTGTCGACTGACCAGTGTTATCCTAAACGGTAAACAGTCAGACACCTATCGTTTAGCCATTATTCGGTCTAATCGACCACTTAAATGGGCTAAACGACCGTTTAAATGGGCTAAACTGTGGCAGAACCGTCTAATCTAATGCCTCCTAGGAGTACTTGTCTTCCATTAGACACTAAGTACTCAAGAGAGGACACTAAACTATGCAGTTTCGTCGAGCACACCCCAAGAGAGAACTCGAAAATCCACATTTTTCCATCAGGATCATAAATGAGAGAATAAAGCTTACAACATTCTTAAGTCATTTCTTACATCACTTTATTATAGTAGTACAATATTAACTCAATTGATTATAACAATGTTATCAGAGTTACAGAGGAAGTAAAGACTAATTTAATGACATGGTGGAGCATTTACATAGTGGACATTTTTATACAAGAGATGCTAGCAGATTTTACATCTTTTCTTATAAAAACATTTAGTGGGGGTTATAAATAAATACTACGGTCGTAGCGTGAAAGGAATCCTCTCTGAGCCCACTAGGAGGTTTCCACACACAAGGGTCAGCTCTATGTATCATCTGATCACCTGCAACAGAGGGAATAAAACCCTGAGTACTCGATTGTACTTAGCAAGACTTACCCGACAGGAGGAAAGTAAAAGACTCCAAAGATATGCAAGGCTTATTTAGCTTGTGGGTTATTGCATCTGCGGAAGTATTACTAAATGTGCGTCTGTAACACCCTCGGTGTTACAGCTTAAACAACTTGCTAACCTATGTCATGAGTATCATGTTTTTGTGATAATGCATGTGAGAAGGTGTAAAAATAAATTTCTTGGCATGAAAAATGATTAACACAAATGATACATAAAAATGATTCAATAGTCATATTATATCACTTAAGGTTGAAAACCTAAGCAAAAATACTATAAAACATGTCTGTGATACTAAAATAAAGTTTGAAGTATAAACTTTGTAGATGAAGATGAAATACTTGCTTTTGAAAAATAATATTGCTTTGTAATATTTTCTATAGCCTAAAAATCGCAAATTGAAATCAAGTTTAGTTCAAAACTTAGAAAATTTCCAAGTCTGTCAACAGTTAGACGCTGTTATGTTTAGCAATTTATTTGGAGAGATTGGGTTAAGGAGTGGTGTAGATCTATGATTCGATTTAGTAGTTCCATATGCCATCTTGAGGATAGTGAAGCCAGTTTAGGTTTAGAATCAACGGTTTGGTCGTGATCAGTGCTTTAAAATTCATGCGCGTACTTGTCTCGGGTTGGTTGGCGCCGTGTGCGCGGTCACCGCGCGGCCTCCCCACGCCGCGCACATGGTCGTGTCTCACGCGGTCACCCTACGCCGCCATGCTGTGTCAGTTAGGCCACCTATGTCACAGAATCGACCAATTTATAAGAATCCAAGTACAATGGCAATCCGCAAGCGGTCGCACTGTCATACTTGAACCCATATAAACCCGGTAGTCCGTCGAGTACCACGACAGGTCTCGATAAACGATTTACAACAACCAAGATCGTACAAGATTCAACATACATGCCACATATTACATAAAGTTCACAGATACTTTTCATCATCAGAGTATGAACAAAAGTTATTACAAACTGAGTTTGATAAATAAAGCGGAAGCAAATAAGTTCGAAGATAAAGTTTCCAACATAGTTTGATACAGTGCCAAGCCAGATCACGGTCCACAAAAGCAAAGATAGGAATTACTAAAGAAGCCTGCCCAAGGCTTACTCCTCATCCACAGCGGGATAGAAGCAACTCTTGCAATAACCATGATACACAGTGCCATCTGCAACAATGGGAAAATAAACCCTGAGTACGAGAAGGTACTCAGCTAGACTTACCCGTCATGAACCAGAAATAAAATGACTCCAAGATTATGCAAGGCTGTATAAGTGGATGTAACTCGACAACATTTTTGCGTAAAAGCAATTGAGTCATGGTACAATTACAATTTCTTTATCAGGTTAAGTATAACTATCCATTTCTAGATTAGCAACTATCCTGTGCCAAATATGTGGTATATCATTTAGAAGCATACAATAATAACCATAGCAGGTATTGGAATTCCATATTCATCCGAACCATCATGTTTCATAACATAGTTGCTACGATGTTGGGACTAGCCAAGTTTCTCACTATCCGGGAGAGACAGCGATTCGAATCGATTTCAACCAGCTGGGAATTTATTCCTAACACAAACCCAGGTCTACCAGCCACGATAGCCTTAGGTCACCTTTGATACAACTCAGTAATACATTTCGGCGGGTCCCATCAGCGCCGCAGCACAATCTGGAACACCGGATGCCGGGATGCTTTCGAGCCAAGCACGCTTTGGGCTCGGGCCCCGATCGTTCCCGAAAGGAGCGCATACAATGTAAGCGGTTCCCGACCTGAGTTGAATTACTCGGCTTCGCGGTCGGAACGAGTTATCCGGCCAGCTAAGTGAGAGGCATGCGTTCAATCTTGTCAGAAGCGCCAACAATGGTACGGTCCTTAATCGACACAGACGGGGATAAATCCACACCCAAGACCTCCATGTCTTGTTGCTTCTCTATCGACTTCCCGTCCGGTCTTGATTTACTTTTACCTCATGGTTCTGTTCCACGATGGCAGATATAGCCAACCATGCTACGGTATCCACCTACATCTCACAGGTGACAGGACATCACCCGACTTCTACCGGTCTAAGCATGGATAAGCATATATTCGATCCTGAACCTATACCGGTTAAAGGGTTAATATCTAGACAAGGAATTTACATGCATCACATGGTTTCATTCAACTCTTATAACCTAATGCATCAATCATAAGTACGTAAGTAAACATTTGTAAATTACTGGGAGACTTATAATGCTCCGGGGCTTGCCTCATAGGAAGGAAGTAGGGCGGTGGTCAGGGCACTCCGGAAGCTCTTCAGGGTTCTGCTCCACGCCTTTGGGAGCTGCGGCTTGCGGATCCTCCTGCTGGTTCCCTTCCTCTGCTTCTTCGAATTCCAGCAACATGATCTCTTCCTCCGATCCTAGATGCATGAATATGGCATAAGTATTACGAATGCATATATGTTTAACACGTGCATCATGTTTATTGAGTAGGTGCATATCTCTTCTCGATTATTAATTAACTACTTCTACAATGCATCGACTATGCCCCAAAATAGTAGCTACTTGTTTCACTCATAACTGGAGTTCCACTAATCCAAATACAGTGATCCTGGACTTTCTGGAAAGCTTATCAAATTCTCTACAACTTTGTTATTAACTATTTTTACAGTACACATCATTTTCCACATGCAACTCATCAAACTACAGAATCTGTCCGGAAACTATTCAACATGCAACATAAAGTAACGATACTTCTACTTCATGTAATCATTCAAAATTTGACAACATAGAATCCACCAACAGTTTAAGCATACCAATTACATTTAGGATCATATAATGGTGAAGCCCAAACTATTTATTTAATTGCCTTTATTATTTTATTTATATATCTAGGTTAAATAATAAATATATATCAGATGTACTTAATAAATTCTAAAAAATTTACAGTGCCTTACTAATGCTATCAAAGGACTACTATAAAAATTTCATGTCATTTTACCAAGTAGAACATCCTATGCAAAAATGACAAGGCAGCAAGGCTTGGAATAGCATAAATGGAAAACCCTATTGAAAAGTGTCAAGCAACAGATTTCCTATTTTTCTTAGCATCCATATGGTACTAGGATTACCTCCAACAAATTTCATGAATTTTGGACTCATAAATAATTTATAAAAATTCATGCAAGGATTAACTATTTATAAAAGAAAAATCTATAACTATAAATCTACACATGAACTGGTCCTCAAATTTTTACCAGATCTCATACATGCTAAGACCAGCTTACCACAAAAATTTCATAAATTTTGGAGCACAGGAACTCTAGATATAAAATAAACAAATTTGAATGCATTCAACAACACATTTCAAATCTCTATTTAAATATCCCAAAATTTCTACTGTATATGTTCAGAATATATTTTTACTAAATACTACACTTCCTAAGGAACACAACACAATTTATTTCACAAATTTAGGAGCTACTAAACTGGATATATAAAAATAACAAAACACATGAAATCAGGATTTAAATCTGTAAAAATTGAACTAGCTTTCTCTTCTTGTGTCGCTGACAAGCGGGACCCATTGGTCAGCGAGACACAGCAGAGCACGGCGGCGCTGCTCGACTGACGCGGCTAGAACTCGACGGCGGCGAGTTCGCCGGCGGTGACATCTTCACCAGACGTTCTACGCGACGAGGCGCAACGTTTGCATTACTTGCCCGGCCCTAACATCGACTCTAGCGACTACGGTGGTGACCATGGCGGATTGGTGGTGCTGGACGACGGCGAGGTGCCGGTGGAAGCTACGGCGGCTCCAACTAAGGCTTGGACGAGCATCTCTAGACTATGGCGAACCTATAACACAAGCTATCCCAGCCAATGGTGAACGGAGGCGACATGGCCACGGTGATGGAGGTGGCGGTGGAGCTCCGGCGAGCTCGCGCACGGTGCTGGCGCTTACCAAGGGCTATCAGCAGACACGGGAGGAGGCAGTGCGCTGCTGGGGTGGTGGTGGAGCTATGGCGGTGGCGGAGGAGCAGCGAGTACGGGTTATCGTCGGCACTGGCACCGGCGGCTGCTACGGTGCCGAGGCGGCTCTGCTGCGGGCGAAGAAGAAGGCCGAAAAGGAGAAATGGCGAGCGCGGGGAGTGAGCGGGCGCACGCGGGGTGGTAATGGCCAGCTCTGGCCCGGTTCTGCCGCGTGGGGCAGGGCGCTGGCGACGCGCGGCCAGCCGCGATGTCCACGCGGCGGTCAGCTCCTGAGGCCGGTCGGCCACTGTCGATTTGATTCAGTTCGTTACGGTGAAGCTAGCCGAGCCTGACGACGCGTTTTGCAACGATGAAAACTTCGTGACTAATGGCTTTCAGCGAAAACTTAGTACATCAAAGTTGAAGTATAATGTACCAGCTACAATTTTCATTCAAGGATCACATGCTAATTCGCAACAGAAATGGAGAAAAATCATCCCAAAGTTCGGCTGACAGAACTGTCCGGGTGCAAGACTTAGAAAAATTCCTTAAGTGTTGAAATCATGATTTTTCTGATTTTTGTGGGACCTATTCAAGCATGTTAGAAGCTAAATCAGCTAGTGACCAAAAAATAAAAGTTGTTCCTTATGTCAAACACTACAACTTTGCTTTAGTGAGCTCCTCCATGCAAGGTCTCTAGCACCTAGTTCAACTTTAGTCAAACATGTCACTTTTAAATGATGAAACACATCAACGCATGGCTTAATGACCAAACTAGCCCTAGCCCTAAATACCAAAGTTGTTCATGAAGATATCCTAAGCATGTTTAAGCAGTTTGCAAGGTCATTCAATCATTTCATTTAGTAGTCACTCATAGGGCCATTTAGTGTAATCACATGAAACATGACTTAAAGGCTTGGTTATGAAAAGTGACTTTCATGAACAATGCTCTAATTGCTAACCCAAGTGTGGTTACATGTTTTTGTGACTCACATCTACCAAGTACATGTTTTCATTCATGATCATTTGCATATGTACAAAGAAACATGTGATAACAAGCAAATGTTGTAGACGTTTCAATCAAATGTTTCAATTGTAAATGCTTGTTTATGAATGCGTGATGATCATGCTTATGTTATGCAAGTCAAGTTATGCAAGGCTAACACCCGAGGTGTTACAACCTAGACTTGGCCGAGTCCGGCAGCAGCGAGCCGTTCGCCCCACGCCCTGCTGCCCATCCTCGCGCTGCTGCAATTGGTGTCGCCACGGCCGCGCTGCCGCTGCTGTCGCGTCCGCCACTGTAGCCTCGTGTCGCGCCATTGCCGTTGTCGTCATGTCACTCCCGTACTCATGTCTGCTCACTGCATCGCGCTGCCCCCTCTGTGGGCCGGTTGGGTGCCGTCAGCATATGGTCGTGCACGCCGTCGTCACGCTATTAAAGGCACCACGGCGCGCGGGCCATGGCCGGTCGTGGATGCTCATGGTCGTCCCCTCATGCTTGGACGTAGGTCCCTTGGCCACAACCGCTTGCATCCCACCAAGGCGAGGACGAATCGAGGCCACCTATCGTGCCCCGTTTCTCTCTTTTTCCATCTGCTTTCTGCCGCTGCCGAGTCGCGGTCACGGTGAGCCAAAGAGTGAGCACCTCTCATCAATTCCTCGTGCCCGCATCACTGCCTTTACATCCTATTGCCGATCACCCCCACCCTGCCTTGATTACGGCTAGGACGAGCTCCAATTTTGGAGCTTTGCTCCCGCCGCCACACCATTAAGGCCCAGCCCGCCTCATAGTGGCCATCTCCAATCTCGCCATCTCACATCGAATTGACCGTACCACTAGCCCCACCTAGAACCCCATATTCATTGTGTGCATGCTAGTTGCAGCTCTAGTGCCGCCTCCTCATCGCTGACATGGCCGTGCCTTTGTGGTCCACCATTCACCTCGCAGCGCGCACGTGGCCAGCCTCACTCGAGTCATCTCTGGCCGAGCCGGCACCTCGGTTAGATCACTGGTGAGTCATCGTTGGTCACCCACTATCCCTACTGCCTTATTGTTGCTACGGCTCACCTGAACGCCATTGCCATTGCCACAGGGTGCCCACCATCGTGGAGAGGTCCTTCTACGGCGTCTCGGCTCGTGCAACTGCCGCCCATCGCCTCGTGTCGACCCCTTGGTGAGATTTGGTCTCTTAGCTAGGTTAGCATGAGTCCTGGGTGGCCGATGCTGTCGCCAGTGCCACCGCTCATCATGCTGGAGCACGCGAGGGAGGCCAGGGACCATGCCATTGTAAAGAGGAGAGAGTACAAGAGTCTTTTTGCATAAGTGTTGTATCTAGGAATAGTAGCATAGACCGCGGGTTGTTTGTCCAAAAAAGCCAAGGGCTTTTCTACAAGAGTGTCAGCGCGCCTGTGGTCTCCCCAAGTAGGCCGTCTTCGTAAGCGGGCCAAGCCCGAGTTGGGCCATTTTCTTCTTTTTCTTTTTCTAGCTGAATTAGTAAAGCTTTTCTATTTTAATTCTGAGTTAGATTTGTATATTTAATATAAATTCGTATGAATGTCCAAAAATCATGAAACCAATTTTGTTAGGTTCCTAAAAATATGATCTATCTATTGGTGTGATTAGTTTATGCCTAACTGTGGTGATGCTGAGATATATTAAATCAATTGAAAGTATTTAAAATTATTATGATAATATTTGTAGGAATAGTTGTGGCAAATCCGTGATAGCTTTAACTCTAAAATTTCTGTAGTAGCTTCATGGCATTATTAGGTGCTAGCTGTAATTCCCGAACAAGGGCCGATCAGTCGTGCACAATACGACTCGTGGGACATCTATGAAGGGCGTATCTACCAGCAATACGGTGACGACGACTAAGGTATTACTAGCGTGACTAACTTAAAGATTGTATTAATGCGAGAGTCAGTCCATCAAAGAAAGCCTAGTTAAACCTATTCTGGATGCTTAACTATAGCAATAGGGCTACTTATATACTTCGTAGTTAAACGCCCTAACTTTTTGCAAAAATAAGTTGTCAAATTTTAGTTTAGAAAAGGATTTTGAAGCTTTATTTCCTCACCGATGCCACCTGTGGCAGAACCGCCTAATCTAATGCCTCCCAGGAGTACTTGTCTTCCATTAGACACTAAATACTCAAGAAAGGACACTAAACTATGTAGTTCCGTCAAGCACACCCCAAGGGAGAACTCAAAAATCCACATTTTTCCATTAGGATCATAAATGAGAGAATAAAGCTTACAATATTCTTAAGTCATTTCTTACATCACTTTATTATAGTAGTACAATATTACCTCAATTGATTATAACAATGTTATCAGAGTTACAGAGGAAATAAAGATTAATTTAATGACATGGTGGAGCATTTACATAGTGGACATTTTTATACAAGAGATGCTAGCAGATTTTACATCTTTTCTTATAAAAACATTTAGTGAGGGTTATAAATAAATACTACGGTCGTAGCGTGAAAGGAATCCTCTCTGAGCCCACCAGGAGGTTTCCACACACAAGGGTCAGCTCTATGTATCATCTGATCACCTACAATAGAGGGAATAAAACCCTGAGTACTCGATTGTACTCAGCAAGACTTATCCGATAGGAGGAAAGCAAAAGACTCCAGGGATATGCAAGGCTTATTTGGCTTGTGGGTTATTGCATCTACGGAAGCATTACTAAATGTGCGTCTGTAACACCCTCGGTGTTACAGCTTAAACAACTTGCTAAACTATGTCATGAGTATCATGTTTTTGTGATAATGTATGTGAGAAGGTGTAAAAATAAATTTCTTGGCATGAAAAATGATTAACACAAATGATACATAAAAAGGATTCAATAGTCATGTTATATCACTTAATGTTGAAAACTAATTTTTATTAAGCAAAAATACTATAGAACATGTATGTGATACTAAAATAAAGTTTGAAGTACAAACTTTGTAGATGACGATGAAATACTTGCTTTTGAAAAATAATATTGCTTTGTAATATTTTCAATAGCCTAGAAATCGTAAATTAAAATCAAGTTTAGTTCAAAACTTAGAAAATTTCCAAGTCTATCAACAGCTAGACACTGTTATATTTAGCAATTTATTTGGAGAGATTAGGTTAAGGTGTGGTGTAGGGCTATAATTCGATTTAGTAGTTCCATATGCCATCTTGAGCATAGTGAAGCCAGTTTAGGTTTAGGAGCAATGGTTTGGCCATGATCAGTGCTTTAAAATTCATGCGCGTACTTGTCTCGGGTTGGTTGGCGTCGTGTGCGCGGTCACCGTGCGGCCTCCCCACGCCGTGCACATGGTCATGTCTCATGCGGTCACCCTATGTGGCCGCCATGCTGCGTCGGTCAGGCCGCCTAGGCTTGGTCGAGTCCGGCCACAGCGAGCCGTTGGCCCCGCGCCCTGCTGCCCTTCCTTGTGCTGCCGCAATTGGTGCCGCCGCGGCCGCGCTGCCGCTGCTGTTGTGTCCACCCACTGTAGCCTTGTGTCACGCCGTTGCCGCTGCCATCGTGTCACTCCTATACTCAGGTCTGCTCACTGCATCGCGCTGCCCCCTCCGTGGGCCGATTGGGTGCCGTCCGCATGTGGTCGTGCACGCCGTTGTCACGCTATTAAAGGCACTGCGGCGCATGGGCCATGGCCGGTCGTGGATGCTCATGGTCATCCCCTCATGCTTGGACGTTGGTCCCTCGGCCACAACCGCTCACGTCCCACCAAGGCGAGGATGAATCGAGGCCACCTGTCGCGCCCTGTTTCTCTCTTTTTCCCTCTACTTTCCGCCGCCGCCGAATCATGGTCACGGTGAGCCAAAGAGCGAGCACCTCTCATCAATTACTCATGCTCGCATCTCTGCCTTTACGTCCTCTTGCCGATCACCCCCACCCTGCCTTGATTACGGCTAGGACGAGCTCCAATTTTGGAGCTTTGCTCCCGCCGCCACGCCATTAAGGCCCAGCCCTCCTCATAGTGGCCAGCTCCAATCTTGCCATCTCGCATCGAATTGACCGTACCACTAGCCCCACCTAGAACCCCCTCTTCATTGTGTGCATGCTAGTCGTAGCTCTAGTGCCGCCTCCTCGTCGCTGACGTGGCCGAGCCTTTACGGTCCACCGTTCACCTTGCAGCGCGCACATGGCCAACCTCGCTCGGGTCATCTCCGGCCGAGCCGGCACCTCGGTTAGGTCACTGGTGAGTCATCGTTGGTCACCCACTACCCCTACTACCTTGTTGTTGTTATGGCTCACCTGAACGCCATTTCCATTGCTGTAGGGTGCCCGCCATCGTGGAGAGGTCCTTCTACGGCGTCCCGGCTCGTGCAGCCGCCGCCCATCGCCTCGCGTCGACCCCTTGTGAGATTCGGTCTCTTAGCTAGGTTAGCATGGGTCCTAGGTGGCCGGCGCTGTCGCCAGTGCCACCGCTCGCCATGCTGGAGTGTGCGAGGGAGGCTAGGGACCATGCCGTTGTAAAGAGGAGATAGTACAACGGTCTTTTTGCATAAGTGTTGTCTCTAGGAATAGTAGCGTGGACCGTGGGTTGTTTGTCCAAAAAGCCAAGGGCTTTTCTGCAAGAGTGTCAGCGTGCCTATGGGCTCCCCAGGTTGGTCGTCTTCGCGCGCGGGCCAAGCACGAGTTGGGTCGTGTTGGGCCATTTTCTTTTTTTTCTTTTTCTAGCTGAATTAGTAAAGCTTTTCTATTTCAATTATGAGTTAGATTTGTATATTTAATATAAATTTGTATGAATGTCCAAAAATCATGAAACCAATTTTGTTAGGTTCCTAAAAATGTGATCTATCTATTGGTGTGATTAGTTTATGCCTAACTGTGGTGATGCTGAGATATATTAAATCAATTGAAAGTATTTAAAATTATTATGATAATATTTGTAGGAATTGTTGTGGCAAATCCATGATAGCTTTAACTCTAAAATTTCTGTAGTAGCTTCATGGCATTATTAGGTGCTAGCTATAATTTTTGTAGCCCTAAAATAGACTATTTAATATGGTAGCTAAATACCCATTAAGGTTAAATGAATAATGGCATGATATTGGTTTATAAAAATGAAGCACTTGTAGGGTGGGCTTGAAATCTATTTGGTAGAGATAATGATTAGCTTAGTATCTTAGTCATTAGAGCTAGCTTAGTAGCTTAGCATGTGTATTCTTATTTTAAGATGTTGATGTTGCCAAAATACTAAGTGTTGCATCATCATTGCATGCATGTAGAGAACGAGTTGGTGGAGTTCATGACCGCCGAAGAGCAGGAGTATGAAGAGGTGATCGAGGAGTACGAGGAGGAGGTCCTCGTGTAGGAGGAGGTCCTGAAGCCATCACTGACTAACTTAGCCGACACCCCGCCTGCCCAAGCCAAGCCTCGATGCATAACCCTTATTTTGAATGATCACTGGATATATATGTGATGTGCATTTACGTTACAGGATTTATATTGAAACTACATGCATAGATAACCTACCTATGAGTCCTACTAGCATAGGTCGAGTAGCTGCTATGCTTGGGCTATCGGGAGCGTGAGTAACATGCCGTTACTCACAATAGGTGATTATTATTATTACTCTAATGATAAAATGGTGAAAGGAAATAGAGACCAAGCAGGGATATTGTCGGTGTTTGGAACAAGCACCGGCTAGTAAATTTATAATTATGCGCGTTAGGCCCGGATGGTGCGCTAAAGGACACAAGGTTTATACTGGTTCATGCTGAATGTCCCTACGTCCAGTCTGTTGCTGCTCGTGTTATTAGCACCGAAAGCGGTTCGTAGTAGGGGGTACAAATGGTCGAGAGAGGGACTGATCCCAGGTCTCTGATGTAAGGGTCGAAAGGAGGCCAAGAGCCTAGTGGCAGCTTGGCTGTGTGTGTGATGTCGAACTAAACTCTCGATCAGTTCGTCTGTATGTGAGTTCGGTGTCAAAAGTCGGTCCCTCTAGTGGGGAGCCCTGTCCTCCCTTTTATAGACCAAGGGGGGAGCAGGGGTTATAGATGGGAGAAAGAGGAAAATACCGAGGGTATAGAAGGTCCTTCGAAGGATTCGGGTCTTCCTTTTTCCCTGCGCCTGCCCTATAAAACATGGCAGATAGTGTCAGAACTGGCGTGTTTGTTGATCTTCGTAGGCCATGCCCTGGCCTCTTTTTAGCAAGTGGGTGCGTCCCATCCCGCCCCCACGGGTGGCTTGTCAGGCAGGGTTGTTGAGCTCTGACCCTGTGGGGAGCAGATGTCGTGGTGACTGCTCGTTTTGCCATTGTAGAGGACGTGAGTCTCTCCTTGGAACGTAGTGGTTGTCATATGTCCGTGTCGGGTTCTTCGCCTGGTGGTTTGAAGGCGGCGCCTACAACACTGTAGGGCGAAGAGCACGCGCCTGTAACACTATCCAGGCTCTGTCACACCTGGAAGGGTCTAAGCGCCCGTCCCATCATGTCCTGATGGTACTTTCCTGCAGGGGCGCAGGACATGGTCCTTCGATGCCATGGTTGACCCGAACGTCTTGTCTTACCCTGTGCCTATCATTATGAAGGAGCGGAGTGCGGTTGTCAGGCGAGGCGGAGCTAGTCCTTGGGCATCGGGCGAGGCGAGGTCCGTCAGGCGAGGCAGAATCTAGCCTTCGGGGGTTGGGCGGGGCAGAGCCTAGCCCTCGGGGGTCGGGCGAGGCGGAGTCCAGCCCTCAGCCCTCAGGTGAGGCGGAGCTGTCCCCTAGCCGTTGGGGGAGGCGGAGCTGGCCGACGGGCATCGGGTGAGGCAGAACCAAACTCCCGTCGTTCGAGCAAGAAGCGCAGCGGTGCTCTTGTCCGTTTGGGAGTTTTTAACGTTTGATGGTTATTAGTTCCACCTCCTTGGGTACCCCGATACCTCCTTGGGTACCCCGATATTAGGTTCCTGACAGTTGCCCCCGAGCCCCCGGGTGGTTTGGGCAGAATCGCCCGGGGGGTGTTTTGATTTCATCGAAGTTAGTTCGCCAGAGGGTGCACGCGAGCGCACCCGATGGGTGTAGCCCCCGAGCCCCCGGGTGATTCGAGTAGAATCGCTCGGGGGGTGTTTCGATTTCGTCGAAGTCAATCCATGAGAGGGTGCGTGCGAGTGCACCCGGTGGGTGTAGCCCCCGAGCCCCCGAGTGATTTGAGTAGAATCGCCCGGGGGTAGTATCGGGCTCTCCGTGGGTAAGGCCGTAAGACTTGGTTTTTCTTTTTTTGTTTTCCTTTTTTTTGTTAACTGGATATTTTTAAGGGAATCGTGGTATCCCGTTTGTGGGGATTTCATTCAGGGCTGGCCTGATTGGGGCTTGACTGCGGATCGAGGCCCTGGCGATGCTTGCGTCCTTGAGTCCTGGTTGTTTAGCGGGCCCGTCCCTCATTGGGACGGCCCTTGGGCTTCGGGGTCCTAGGTGGGATAGAGAGAAAAAAGCTTTGTGGCCCATATTCCCTTGGTGGGAAGAGAGTCCTGGTCCGCCTGGGGAAGGCGAACCGCTCGGCGTGACTTTTGTGGGAAGGGATAGGGATCGCGTGCGCGTGTCCCGCGACGTGA
Source organism: Miscanthus lutarioriparius (assembly GCA_904845875.1). Lineage (NCBI taxonomy): Eukaryota > Viridiplantae > Streptophyta > Magnoliopsida > Poales > Poaceae > Miscanthus > Miscanthus lutarioriparius. The sequence goes on along the minus strand of CAJGYO010000001.1, from coordinate 13,243,659 downwards.
CGTGATGGTGCGCGTGGCAGGCCTAGAGATCGAGGCGGGCTGTTGCCCTTCTCGCATCCGTCACCCCTATAAAACCATAGGGTTCGCCCCCAGGGTTCCGTATTTCGCCCCCTGGCCTTTGCGTCCGAAACCTCCGCCGCCAATCGCCCTAGCCTCCTACGCCCGTACCGCCGCCATTGTTGGGTTCACCTCCGCGTCGTAGCCGCCGTTAAGCTTGTGCCTGCCTCATAGTTTGTTGTTGAGCTGGTGCCCACCTTTCTTCCCGATGCTTCAATGGAGCTATGGGGCAGATTCGGCATTACCTCTTGGCGTTTGGAGGGCCTTGTTCACCGTGGCCTTCTCCGCCCTCAATCCACCGTCACAGAGTGGCTACTGCCTGGTGAGGAGGAGGCGCCGGTGCTGCCCGAAGGGTACGTTGTATCTTTTGCTATATTCCATGAGCGGGGATTTGCCGTACCCGCGCATAGATTCCTTTGGGGGCTGCTGGATTATTACCAGGTGGAGTTGCAGCATCTTACTCCTAATGGGGTTCAACATATGGTGGTGTTTGTTGCCTTTTGTGAGGGTTTCCTAGGGATCGATCCCCACTTCGATCTGTGGCGGCACTTCTTCACCGTCATTCTGTCGAAGAGGCAGGTTGGGGGGAAGGAGGTGAATGTGCCGATGGGCTGCGCCAGCATTCATTTGCGCCATACCCGGTCGAGGGACTACCCGTTGATGCGTCTGTCGACCTCCAACAAGGGGTGGCATTCGCAGTGGTTTTACGTTAGGGATGATATGAGTGCTCCCCTGCCGAAGTACACTGGGCGCCTCATCGAAGAGGCTCCCTAGTCATGGCAGTGGGGCGTCCTGACTAGGGAGAAGAAGCACATCACAGACCTTCTTGTCGCCCTCCATGCTCTAAAGGAGCGGGGCATGAAGGGGTCAGGGATTATCGGCGCCTACCACACGAGGAGGGTGGCGCCGCTGATGGCGCGCATGCTTCCCCTGCACCAGATGGTGCTTGGAGCATCGTTTGAAGGGACGGTGCTTGTCGATGAAGCGCTTCCTCCCTCTGAGGTGGCACAGCGCATCAAGGAGGCGATGGAGCCTTTGAGGCGCCGCCCTTGACCATGTGTATCCGGTGCCAGGGCATCCCCCAATGCGGCCGGAACTAGGGTTTTTTGAGTTTGTAAGCTTTCTTTTCCCGTGCTCCTCTTCTTATTTGAACTTTTTGACCCTTTGATGCTGACTTCGGGGTGTTCGTGGACCAGCCGAGGAGGCTAATCTTCAAGGACAGTCCAGCCCCGATACCGAGGGATCGGGTGCTGGCGGCATCGAATCGTATTGTGGCCGAGTGGGACAAGAAGACAAGGGAGCTCAAGAAGCAGGAGAGGCGACGGAAGCAGGAAGCACGTGATCGAGGAGAGGATGTAAGCAGTGACGATGACGACGACGACGATGATGATGATGGTGCTGAGGTAGCTAGCAACGTGGATTAGGGTGTCCTAGAGAACGAGGGCACGCTGACAAGTGCCCATCCGTCCATGCAGGAACCCCTCCCGTCCCGCGCGAAGGGAAGCGAGTCCACGAGGTCGGCGGAGGTGGGAGCCGAAGAATCCACTGCTTCACGCGGGGTGACGGCGGAGGATCGATGGATGGGGGGAGATGGATCCGAGGCCGTCCCTGAGGTGCTGGTGGAGGGGGGCGGCTCCGACGTCGTGCCTCATGAGCTGATGGAGGGGGGCGGTTCCGGCGCCGCGCCCCATGAGCCGATGGAGGGGGGCGGCTCTGGCGCCGCGCCCCCGGGGACAAGGGAGATAAGCCCCCCTGCCTCGTAGCAGGGGGTAGGCTCGAAACGGTCCCACCCACATGAGTTGCAGCAGGGGTCCGGGGGTTCATCCCTGAAACGTACCCGCCGCCCAAAAGCGTCAGAGTATGTCACCGTTTCCCTTCGTTTTTCCCTTTATTTTTCTGTTCTAATCTTACGCTTTTTTCCTATTTTGTAGATTCTTGCGATGGGGCCACCCTCTAGGGCCGGCGCCCAGGAAGAGCCTTGCACTTCAGGCGGGGCGGATGATGCTGCCCGACGTCGCCCCTATTTGGGCCACCGTGGTTGCGGCCTCGTTGGGCGGTCCGGCGGCGTCCGCGGCGGCGCCCACGCCCTTGGTGGTTTCCGAGCAGGCGACTGTGACTACACTAAGCCAAGAGCAGTCGGACGTAGCCGTGGTGGTGTCCAAGGGGGTGGCGCAATCCGAGCCCTCGGCGGCTCGAGTGACGGTGCCCGACGCGGGCCAGGTGGAGTCAGATGCAGCCACGGTGGCGTCCGAGGGAGCAGCGCAGTCCACGCCACCGGAGGCCCGGACGGAGGTGGCCGCGACCGCGACAAGCCTGATGGGGTGGGACACTGCCACGAGGGCATCTGAAGGGGCGGCGCAATCCGCGCCACCGGTGGTCTAGGCCGCGGCGCTCGGGGTAGGCCGGACGAAGGAGGATACGGTCGGAGGGTCTTCGGGCATCTTGGCGGTGGTGGAGGGGACCCGCAGGAGGTTGCCCCTAGCTCTGTTGTCAGGGGGCACCCGTTCCCCCGCGCGGGGCGAGATGCCGCTCTAGTGGATGGATGCTTGGGACCCAATGTCGGCTCTGTTCTCGCTTGACGATGTTGCTGAGAGCATGGAGCGGGAGAACCTTGACATCGGGTTCTCAGATGTGATGAATGCCTTGAACTAGGCCAGTGGAGCCCTGCGCGAAATCATTGTTCCTTCTAGCCGGGTATACGCCTCATTTTCCTCTTTCTTTTCGTATCCTTGTGTTTTCGTATTTTTGATACTGGTCTTGTTTTCAGAGTCTTGTTGCCCGTAGCCGGAACAAATCCCGGTTTCTCCGCGAGCGAAAGGCGGAGTGGGACCGCCTCACCGAGGAGGCCCGACTGCGAGGAGATGTGAGTGTGCAGCTTGCTGTTGCCCAACAGTGGGAGGCCGAGGCGTGTCGGGACACGAAGGAGTTCCATGGGATGTTTGAGGATCTGTCGGCGAGGATGAAGGTGGACGAGGAGGCGACCGCCAGGCTTTGAAAGGAGCGGGACGAGCTACTATAGAAGAATGCCATGGCCAGTGAGCGGGCTAGCGAGCTCCTGGCGGAGCTACAGACAGAGCGTGTCCTCAAGCTGAAGGCTAAGGAGAGGTCCACGATGTTGCAAGAGAAGGCAAACCAGGATGCTTTGGTGATCGACCGGGCCATCCGAGAGCATGATGAAGCGCGTCGGGGGCTGAGGCACGCCAGGCGGATCTTGGAGTCGAGGTGGCCCGATGGCTGGATGGCGAGGAAGTTTTTGTCGGTCTGCGCGCTGATCTTGCCAAGGCGCGGGGGCTTCTTTAGGTCGAAAGTGATGAGTATGATCACCTGTCTTCCACCGTCCTAGCGGTCTGTGACGACCTGCAGGTGGCGCAAGAGAAGGGGTCTGGTTCCCCCATGACTCGTGCTGCTGGTATCACGGCGTGGGTGGGCCAGCTTGAGGAGAGCATCTTTTGCCTTAGGATCACCCAAGCCTTCACTGTCGTCCATTCCCATTATGCTTAGGAGATCAACCTGGGGGTGATGAGCCAAGGCTTTGCGCCTGCCTATGAAGACGCTGAGCTGGATGAGATGGAGAAGGCGGTGACTCCCCTTGCGCGGAACCTGGCAGACAAGCTGAAAGAAGAGGTTCTACCTTTGTGGAAGTAGTTAGTGGAATTAGTTTGATAAACATTTCTCTCTAATAGGTGAACAAGTGTCGATTTATTCATGTTCTGGAACAACTTCGTGATTTTGTTTTGTAATTTTGTTTTGTTTGTCTTTACCTTCTTCCCTTTTAGTGATAAAAGAGATTTATGCGATCGACCCTTCCGTTTGTTAAGACCGCAGGGCCCGAGGTTTTTAGGGAAAACCTTGATCGTGCTGGTGAGCAAAAATGCCGTAGCTGTCTGGGCGTGGGCTTTTTGTGGTCTTACCAATTTGTTCCCCCGAACCTTGCCGCCAGTCTTGATGCGAGGAAGAGGTCAGATGCAATGACTTTTGAAAAAGAAAGGAGGTAGCCGTACCTTTATCAGCCCCCGAGTGAGATCTGACCCCTTGCGGTTTGCTGGGGTTGGATGTTACTGGAGACCGGAGCGAGGGAAGCGAACTTACGTTTGTATTTGCTCGTACCCCTTACTTAGGATTTTTGGAGATCGCTACGTGACCGTGCGTTCGGTCTTTACCGCTGGCTTGGCCTTCCCCGAGCCCCTGCACGTGGTGAGGATTTGGTCAAGGGCCGGCCTGTTTCATGATGTTTCATCCTGTCCGCAATTCTTCATAATTTGGAGGGGTTGGGGCGGTGTCACCTGCCTCAGTGGCTTGAATGACGTGCCTGATAGGTTCGCCACTCCTTGTCCTGCCTTCCAACAGATTTCCCCTTAATGGGGATTCTATGGGCTCGGCAAGAGGGTGGATTGAGCTTTAGAAGGTTGAGAAAACCCTACCCGCCTTAATGCGGGTTGGGCAAAGGCCTCTGAGGCTCATCTCTGTTTTCCCCCTGGTTCTTGTTTGACGTGAGGTGGCCTCGGACCTTTGATGGGTCAGCCTTTGAATCTCTGTTTTTGGATTGAGCGGCTCAAGCCCCCAAGCCCTATTGGGGTCTAATAGGGGTCGGCCGTATTTCGCGTGTTACCCCATCCTCGATTTCCGCAATCGGAGGGGCTGAGTAGACGACACTTGCCTTGACGGCTCGAGTATCACGCTTAATGAGCTCACTAACGGGTATGTTCGTGTGGAATCCGGGTCCATCATTTGCTGACGTGGTCGGCAGAGCCCTCAGGTGGCACTCCACAACTTCTTAACCCGCCTCCCGGTAGATGCCCGAGCCGTTTGATAGGCTCTGGTGGCCCGCTGGCCTCTCCTCGGTGGAGATTCTGTGGGTTTGGCTCAGGGTTAGAATCGAACGAGAAAAGGTTTGAGATGTCCTAGTCCGCTTCTGAGCGGGGTTGGGCAGGGCCGCTGGGGCTTGTCTCAGTTATTTCTCCCTGGCTCTGTTTGACACGAGGCGGCCTCGAGACCTTTGCGGGCCAGCCTTCGAACCTCGGCCTATTGCGGCTCATATCGAATGAGGCGACTGCCGTTTCGTGACGCGACACGAAGCGTTGGGATGCAGTGATTTGCATATGCAATGTTTGAATGTGTAATTTTAATCGAAATGAAGGCGGGTCAGTAGCGTTACCTTGGTGGTACGAGCGATGGAAAGCTCCTACCAAACATGTTTGCGCGGGGTTCGAGCCCGACGTCTCGTGATGGGGCTGGTGCGACCTGCATGAGTATTTTTCGATTCTATATCTCGGTGGTGATCTGAGCTGTTTGATTGACTTGGGTGACCTGACAACTTCTCCTTTGGGGAGGTTCTATATGCGGACCCCTTTGAGCCCTTCTTGAGAAGGTGGATGCCGAAGCGCGCCTCTGGTTTCACACGTACGGAGGGGTCGGGCGAAGAGGGTGTCTAAATAGGTAGACACCCTTGGCAGCCCCCGAGCAATGTTCGTGCCCCCGTCGTTGTTGGGGTCGGAAGCTTGGTAATGAAATTGACGCGCAAAGTGAGTAAACAAGAGTGCTTATCTTTCGGTGGCCATCGGTTCGTCGTTACGTCTGGGCCGTCCGATCGGCCCAAGTGGCTCGTTGAGCCCCCCTGGGTAGGGGTTCCGTTGTCAGGTCATTCCATGGTCCCGTCTAGGGAAGCGGATGGTCGCCAGCACATGTGTGCACCTTGATTCCTGCGCCTGGCGCGCGGTTGTGGTGGGCCATGCCCTGGCAACGTCTTGTTTGACTAGAGCGCGTTCCGTCAGTCCAAAGCACGTCCCATCGGATCCGGTGCGTCCCCTCGGATTCCCGTTGGCATTTATTTCCCACCTGCATTCGTATTGAATAGGGTGAAGGTAGAGAGTTTTTCGTCTCAACCTTTCGCCTTTCCTCAGCCGCTGAGCCCTTCTTCCTTAAATAGGGAGGGGGAGGGGAGTTCTCATCCCACTTCTTGGCCTGCCTCTGAGCCGCTACCTCTTCTTCTTCTTTCCACCGAATGTGTCTGTGCGTCGCGGTGGTTCCTGAGTGAGGGAGGGTAATGCCAGAGAGAGAGACTCACCGATCCGCCCGTCAATCCGGAGTGTGATGTTGAGCCGGAGGTCATCCAACGTAGATGAGATGGTGTGGGTCGCCTTTACCGTGGAAGTGTCGCTGCCGTCGAAGGAGAACGAGCACTGGAAGGTGCCGAGCGTCGTTGGCCTCGCCGTCGTCTGTTGTGGCCTTCCTTCGACAGCAGGCACCCCCCGTTCAGATGCCGTTGTCGGGGTTGCGGCTGATGACGATGGCGTAGCCCCCGGATGCCCTGGCGGCAGGGCACCACAGTCGCCGGCGTGGTGCTCGACATTGCAGATGACGACGCCTTCGAGGATCCTATGGAGCGGCGGGACGTCACTGATGGAGAGCATGGCGCGGTGGCCGCAGTAGACGAACTGGCCCGTGTACGTGCCAGGACGTTGCCAATGGAGAGCTTGGCGTGGCGGACGCGATGGTACTTGTAGTAGAGCTAGGCAAAGAGCGTAATTGAATAAGTTTGTGGGGCAGCCCCGAGTAAATAGTCTTCTGAATTTACGAGTATATTAGTCCTTTTCGTGATGAAATCACTTTGTAAGTGGTGAATTTGTGCGAAGAATGAACAAATTTTCATCTTTTGTTAAGGCAAACAGTTTTTTAGCTTCCTCTTTTTGTAGAAGTGGTTTTGGTGCCCTCCGAACCTTCCCATGGTTCAAGTCGTAAGAAACTAGGAGTGCGGGTGAATTAATTCTGATTGCGTTGGTGAGCAAAGAGGTCGTATGGCCTTTTGGGCGTGGGTCTCTGCAGATCCTACCAGTTGTACTCGAGAATTTGTTCCCAGAATCTTAGTCCTTAGGACTTGTTTACGAGAAGAATGGAAAAATTAGAGAATGTTTGCAAATATAACACAGGAAGTTTTTGCAAGCGTACTTGTATCATTTATATTAGCCCCCGAGTGAGGTTTGACCCTCGCAATTTGCAGGGGTCGGATGTCACTAAGGATCGGGTTTTGTAAAGACAAAAAGCTGATAAGGAAGAGTATGCATTTATTTAAGGGTAAAAAGCGACGTAGCATTCGATGTTCCAGGCGTTGGTGAAGACCTTGCCGTCGATGGTTTTCAACTTGTAGGCACCTAGATGGAGTACTTCGCGATGACGTATGGCCCATCCAGGGTGGGGAGAGCTTGTGGCGGTCCTTGTTGCTCTGTACAAGGCGGAGAACAAGGTCCCGGCATTGAAGTCTCGGTCCCGCACCCGTCGTGGCTGTGTGGTACCGCCGTAGCATCTCTTTGGTACTTGGTGAACGGAGGAGGGCGCGTCACGGAGCCGTCTAGTTGGTCCATGGCATCTTGGTGGGATGCTTCGGCTCCCTGTTCATCGTATGCCCTGATCCTTGGTGCTCCATAGTCGAGGTCCATCGGGAGGACGGCCTCGACACCGTAGACCATGAAGAAAGGTGTGTAGCCGGTGGCCCGGCCAGGAGTTGTTCTCAGGCTCCAAAGTACTGTGGGGAGCTCGGTGACCTAGCTGTGCCGAACTTGTTCAACCGGTTGAAGATCCTGGGCTTGAGGCCCTATAGGAGCATGCCGTTTGCACGCTCGACCTACGTGACGGCCGCCTAGTCGATCTAGATGTGTTGTTCATCGCAGAATCGAATGAATTTCCTACCGGTGAACTGCGTGCCGTTGTCTGTGATGATGGAGTTTGGTACTCCAAAATGATGGATGATGTCGAGGAAGAACAGCATGGCTTGCTCGGATTTGATCATGGAGATCAGCCGAGCTTCGATCCATTTTGTAAACTTGTCTATGGTGACAAGTAGGTGTGTGAAGCCCCCGAGCGCCTTTTTGAATGGCCCAACCAGATTGAGCCCCCAGACCGTGAAGGGCACGTGATGGGGATCATCTGGAGTGCCTGGGCCAGGAGGTGAGTTTGCCGAGCGTAGTATTGACACCCTTCGCAGGTGCGTACGATTTGCTCGGCATCGGCTACTGTAGTGGGCCAGTAAAAGCCCTGTTGGAATGCATTTCCAACCAAGGTCCTCGGTGCGGCATGGTGACCACAGACCCCACCGTGGATGTCACTTAGTAGAAGTCTTCCCTATTTGCCAGGGATACAGAGCTGTAGGATCCCAGTGTGGCTTCGTTTGTAGAGTTCGCCCTCTACAAGAACGAAGGACTTGGCGCGACGTGCGAGCCGTCGAGCTTTTGTCTTGTCTGCTGGTAGTGCGTCATGGAGGAGGCAGTCGATGTAGAGCATTGTCCAATCATCCAGAGGGTCGGGCTCCGTTGTTAGATCCACTTCAAGCTCCATGACCTCGGGGTCGGGAGGAGCCGTCAGTAGATCGGCCCTTAGGGCCGGATCAGACAGGCCATCGTCGTCCGGTTCTGTCCTTTCGTAGCGCACCGAGGGTTTATGTTGATCGCTGGCGAACACACCCGTTGGCATCGGCTCTCGGCCAGACGCGGCTTTTGCAAGTGCATCGGCCGCTTCGTTGAGGCGCCTTGGGATGTGATTGAGTTCGAGGCCGTCGAATCTATCCTCCAGTCGTCGGACTTATTGGTAGTATGCCGCCATTTTGGCATCGTGGCAGCTCAACTCCTTCATGACTTGGTTGACGACCAATTGGGAGTCGCCCCTGATGTCGAGGCGTTGGATGCCCAACTCGATGGCGATTTGTAGGCCGTTGATGAGCGCTTCGTATTCGATGACATTATTTGATGAGGGAAAGTGGAGCCGGACCATATACCTCATGCGGACCGCGAGGGGTGATATGAAGACCAGCCCTATGCCAGCCCCCTTTTTCATTAGCGATCCATCGAAGTACATCGTCCAGTACTCTTGATCGACGACCGCTGGTGGCATCTTAACCTCGGTCCACTCCACGATGAAGTCAGCCAACACCTGGGACTTGATTGTCGTTTGGGGTGCATACGCGATCCCTTGATCCGTCAGCTCGAGTTCCCATTTTGTGGTTCTCCCCATGGCGTCCTAGCTATGGATGACCTCACCGAGGGGGAACGACGTCACGACTGTCACGACGTGTGACTCGAAGTAGTGGCGCAATTTCCTCTTAGTGATGAGTACGGTGTATAGGAGTTTCTGGATTTTGGGAGTAGCGGGTTTTGGAGTCGGACAGTACCTCGCTGATGAAGTACATTGGGCGCTGTACTTTCAAGGCGTGCCCTTCTTCTTCCTGTTCTATTACTAGGGCGGCACTGACCACTTGAGTGGTGGCCGCTATATATAGTAGGAGGGATTCTCCGTCGCTCGGAGGGACTAGGACCGGGGGCTTTGTTAGAAGTAGCTTGACCATGTCGGCGCCTCGGCCTCCTCGTCTCATCCCTCAAAGCGGTCGGCTTTCTTCTAGAGTTGATAAAGGGGGGTCCTCATTCGTTGAGGTGCGAGATGAATAAATTTGAGGCGGTGAGGCACCCCTGTGATCCGTTGAACCCCTTTATGTTCTCGGATCGGGCCCATCTTCGTGATGGTTGAGATTTTTCTCGGGTTGGCCTCAATGCCACGCCGGAGATGATGAAGCCGAGGAGCATGCCCCTCGGGACCCCAAAAACACATTTCTTGGGATTGAGTTTGATGCCATTTGCTCGGAGTTTAGCAAAGGTTTTTTCAAGATCGGAGACAAGGTGGTCAGCCTGTTTGGACTTAACTACGATGTCGTCGATGTAGGCCTCAATGGTCCGCCCAATGAGGTCCCCGAAGCAGTTTAGCATATAGCATTGGTAAGTTGCCCCGGCGTTCTTCAGTCCGAATGGCATTGAGATGTAGCAGAACGATCCGAAGGGGGTGATAAAAGACGTTGCGAGCTGGTCGGATTCTCTCATCGCGATCTAGTGGTAGCCGGAATATGCATCAAGGAAGCAGAGGGTTTCACACCCTGAGGTAGAATCGACTATTTGGTCTATGCGTGGAAAAGGAAACGGGTCCTTTGGGCACGCCTTGTTGAGACCTGTGTAGTCGACACACATCCTCCACTTCCCGCTCTTCTTTCGTACAGGAACGGGATTTGCCAACCACTCTGGGTGGTGTACTTCCCTGATGAATCTAGCGGCCAACAGTTTTGCTATTTCCTCACAGATGGCCCTGCGCTTTTCCTTGTCAAAGCGGCGCAGGCGTTGTTTCACCGGCTTGGAGCCTGGGTGGATTTTTAAAGTATGCTCAGCGACCTTCCCGGGATGCCCGGCATATCCAAGGGTTTCCACGCAAAGATGTCTTTGTTGTCACAGAGAAAGTCAACGAGCACGCTTTCCTATTCGGAGGAGAGAGCGGTACCAATGCGTACCATTTTACCCTCGGAGCTGCTGGGGTCTACGAGGACCTCCTTGGAGCCCTCTACCGATTCGAACGACCCGGTTGATTTCTTCGCGCATCAGGCGTTTTTTTGGCAACCTCCTCCCTATGGGCGGCGAGTTCCCTGGAGGCAACGACCGCGGCGGCGTGGCCGCAGCATTTGACTTTGCACTCGTAAGCGCGCTGGAAGGAGGTGCCGACGGTGATGATCCCACGAGGACCCAGCATTTTTAGCTTAAGGTATGTATAGTTGGGGACGGCCATGAACTTCGCGTAACATGCTCGTCCTAGGATGGCATGGAAGGTTCCCGGGAATCCCACCACATCGAAGGTGAGGGTCTCAGTCCTATAATTGGACTGATCCCCAAAAGTGACGGGCAGATCGATCTGCCCCAGCGGCACGGCCTGTTTGCCAGGCACGATGCCCCCGTCAAGCGTCTTGGCGTACATGATGTTGAGGCCGCTGCCCCCATCCATCAGTACTTTCGTGAGTCACTTTGGGGTGACAATCGGGTCGACAACAAGCGGGTACCTTCCCGGGTGTGGGACGGCATCCGGATGGTCGGCCCAGTCGAAGGTTATGGTAGATTCAGACCACCAAAGGAAGGAAGGCGTGGCCGGTCAGGCCGTATAGACCTCGCGGCGCGCGACCTTCTGGCGGCATTTGGAGTCGTAGGCCGTTGATCCTCCGAAGATCATGAGGGCGCCATTCGGCATTGGAAAGGCGTCGTCCTTCTCCTCAGTGTCGTCTGTGATGGGGGTAGGTTCCTTCCCCTGCTCCCCTTTGTTGAGGCCTTCGGACAAGTATTTGCGCATGAGGCCACAATCCTTGTATAGATGATTGGCTAAGAAAGCATGGTTTGGGCACGGCCCCTTGAGCATTTTTTCGAAGTGGTTCGGAGCGCCCTCCGTGGGCTTTCGTCCACCCTTGCGGTCGGTAGCGGCCACGAGCAAGTCATCACGTCATTGCTTCTTATTCTTTCTTTTGGTGGAACGGTTGGAGGCGCCTTCGCCTTCGCCGGCGCCCTCGTCCTGCCTTGCCTTGCCGTCGGAACGATCAAAGATTGCTCCGACCGCCTCCTCTCCTGAGGCATGGCTGGTGGTGATGTCCAGGAGTTCCTTGGTGGTCCATGGGCCCCTGCGTCCTAGTTTATGGACCAAAGAATCACAGGTGGTCCCGGATAGGAAGGCTCCTATCATGTTGGCATCGGCGACGTTAGGGAGCTCGTTGCATTGCCAGGAGAAGCGCCAGATGTACCCGCGGAGGGTTTCATCGGCCTTCTGGCGGCAGTTCTTGAGGTCCCATGGGTTCCTAGGGCGCTTGTACGTGCCCTAGAAGTTTCCCACAAAGATCTCCCTCAAGTCCGCCCAACTCTGAATGGCGTTGGACGGTAGGTGCTCCAACCATGCTTGCACCAAATTGGCCAAGAATAGTGGGAGGTTGCGAATAATGAAATTGTCATCATTCGCGCCACCGGCTTGATAGGCAAGCTGATAGACTTCGAGCCAAAGCCTGGGGTTTGTTTCTCTAGAATATTTAGGGATGTTGGTAGGCGGTCGGTACCTTGGCAGGAAAGCAGCGTTGAGGATGTGCCGGTCGAAGGCCTTAGGGCCCGACAAGCTGAGGCTCGGGCTCCGGTCCTCGCCGTTGTCGTAGCGTCTGCCGCACCGAGGTTGGTAGCCGCATTTGGCTCCTTCTCTTGAGTCATTGTAGGCACGTCTGCGGCGTCGATGGTGCTGCGTGCGTCACGGTTGTGGCCAAGACGTTGATGCACCGGAACAAGGGTGTGTTGCCTGCCGCCTGGCGGTGTCTGGTGAACCGACGCGTCCTTGGTGGGATGCACCGAGGGCGTGCGCTGGCTGGTGTCGAGCTCGCATCGCCGAGACAACGAGCTTTCCTCCTGCTGCACCGCCGCACGCTTGAGCAACGTGCAAATTTCTCGGTGGGCCCGGCGATCCTCGGACGTCGCGGCCTCTAGAAGGCCGTGAAGCAAGGCCGTCGCAACGGCGATGTTCTGGCTTGCTCGAGCAAAGTGAGGGAGGGTGTCGTCATCGATGAGGATCCTCTGGTGTACATCACGGGCCATGGCACGTGCGTGCCCACCATCTCCGCGACGCTTGATTTCCTCATCGATCTTGTGGTACTCCCGAACTAGCTGTTGTCCGATGTCATCGATCTCCAGCTTCCGTGCTCTTAGCTGCTCCATCCTTACGTGAGGTGGGGCCGCCGCCTCCCCTCCGATCCTGGCATCAGGGTTGTGTGTCAGGGTAGCCTCCCCCTCGGAGACGCTTTCAACGTGCCCCTCGGAGGTTTCTACCATGAAGCATTCCCGGGAAGGGTGATGGCTCCCCCTACTGGAGTCAGAGCTAGAGGATGATTCTGGCTCCTCGGTGAGGAGTTTGTGGATGGACTTCGTGTCTTGTTCGATTACCCCCACGAACTCGCTGTCCGCGAGCGGTTGAACCATGCGTAGTGCCACGAGGTGGCAAGCGGTCGCCGCAGCGTTGTGGAGACCGAACGGACATGCTGTCGGGGCGCTCCGCATGTGGTGCTCCAGAGAGAGGTGCCCCTCTTTGGAAGGTCATGCCATGTCATCGTCGTTGGAAAGGGTGAGGCGACGCTAGATCTCCCTGGACTGTAGGGGTCCAAGGGAGATGCCGAGCTGGTGCCCAAGCTTCTTGGGGTCGAGGACGATTGAGGGGAGAGATTGGATGACGAAATCCAGGCTCCCGAAGCGCACTTGTGCGCCTAGGACGCAGCTGACGTTGTGGTTAGCCATCCGAGGCCTAGTTTGGAATGCGCAAAGGCCCCTACTTGGCGCGCCAACTGTCGGTGTTTCGAACAAGCACCAGCTAGTAAATTTATAATTATGCGCGTTAGGCCCGGATGGTGCGCTAAAGGACACAAGGTTTATACTGGTTCGGGCTGAATGTCCCTACGTCCAGTCTGTTGCTGCTCGTGTTATTAGCACCGAAAGCAGTTCATAGTAGGGGTACAAACGGTCGAGAGAGGGACTGGTCCTAGGTCTCTGATGTAAGGGTCGAAAGGAGGCCAAGAGCCTAGTGGCGGCTTGGCTGTGTGTGTGATGTCAAACTGAACTCTCTATCAGTTCATCTATATGTGAGTTCGGTGTCAAAAGTCGGTCCCTCTAGTGGGGAGCCCTGCCCTCCCTTTATAGACCAAGGGGGGAGCAGGGATTATAGATGGGAGAAAGAGTAAAATACCGAGGGTATAGAAGGTCCTTCGAAGGATCCGGGTCTTCCTTTTTTCCTGCGCCTGCCCTGTAAAACATGGTAGACAGTGTCAGAAGTGGCGTGTTCGTTGATCTTCGTAGGCCATGCCCTGGCCTCTTTTTAGCAAGTGGGAGCGTCCCATCCCGCCCCCATGGGCGGCGTGTCGGGTAGGGTTGTTGAGCTCGACCCCGTGGGGAGCAGATGTCATGGTGACTGCTTGTTTTGCTATTGTAGAGGATGGGAGTCTCTCCTTGGAACGTAGTGGTTGTCGTATGTCCTTGTTGGGTTCTTCGCCTGGTGGTTTGAAAGCGGCGCCTACAACACTGTAGGGCGAAGAGCACGCGCCTGTAACACTATTCAGGCTCTGTCATGCCTGGAAGGGTCTAAGCGCCCGTCCCATCATGTCCTGACGGTACTTTCCTGTAGGGGCGCAGGACATGGTCCTTCGATGCCATGGTTGACCCAAACATCTTGTCTTACCCTATGCCTATCATTATGAAGGAGCGGAGTGCGGTTGTCAGGCGAGGTGGAGCTAGTTGTTGGACATTGGGCGAGGCGAGGTCCGTTAGGCGAGGTGGAATCTAGCCTTAGGAGGTCGGGCGGGGTGGAGCCTAGCCCTTGAGGGTCAGGCGAGGCAGAGCCTAGCCCTCGGGGGTCAGGCGAGGCGGAGTCCAGCCCTCAGCCCTCGGGCGAGGCGAGAGCCATCCCCCAGCTGTCGGGGGAGGCGGAGCTGGCCGACGGGCATCGGGCGAGGCGGAACCAAACTCCCATCGTTTGGGCAAGAAGCGTAGCGGTGCTCTTGTCCGTTCGGGAGTTTTTAACGTTTGATGGTTATTAGTTCCACCTCCTTGGGTACCCCGGTATTAGGTTCCTGATAGATATGGTACGAATATCGGTGGGTGTAATAGGTTGTGTCCTGCGGCCAACGGGGCATAGCTTGGTTACACTGTTTTCCCTGTCCGTGTCGATTAAGGACCATCCATTGCTGTGGATTCTAGTCAGGTCACAGACTTATTATCCTGAGCACATACTTGCTTATGGGAGCAGGAAGGCTTGTTGCTCTCTTGTCGTGGGTTTCGGCTCTTTTCTAGACCGACTGATTAGAGGCAGGGATGGTGGAGGTCTAAGCACCACACTGAGTCCAGGACTCAGGAGTGGGGGCTTAGAGTCCAAGTTTAGATGGGGACCTGGACCCCCTGATAGGAGAGTGGTGGGTTGATCTTGCTTGTGCCTGGGGTACAAGCGGGGCATGTGTTTTAGGGTACCCAGCTGGGATACATTGGTTCGCGAATTGCCATGTGATTCGGTACGACTTGGCTATGATCTAGCACCGCAGCAAGATGTTTATTTCAATTCCGCTGTTTAAATTTTGCACTCTGAACTTGGTATTGTAATAATGTATTTTTGAGAACTCTTGTTGTATGGAATGGACTAAGTAATGTAAACTCGTTCTCATTATTGGATCCTAGGTGAAAAACGTGGATTGTTCGAGTTCTCCCTTGAGGTGAGCTCGACGGAACTATCCAATGTAGCTAATTTTTTGGGTGCTTAGTGTCTAGTGGAAGACGAGCGCATCTAAAAGCATGTTATTTCGGGCGGTTCTGCCATAGGTGGTATCAGAGACAATTTTGAGTTACGAGTTTCATAACTCTTTAAAAACCTAAAATTTCACTAACAAAAGTTTTGCAAAAAGTAGGATGTGATAAAATTATGTAAATAAGTATAAGCCCTAGCAATATGGTCTATCTAGGATAGCGGCACTAGTTTTATCTAATTAATTTTCTACAGGTACACTTACTTATGTTGCGTAAGAATCGTTTAGTAAGCGGAAAGTGAGTGTGCAATGTGCCGAAATTTTTTGTGAATGCCGCTATATTTTGGCTTGAGTGAACGGGTAGGCCGATGCATGCATCATGGAAAGGGAATCTTGCTTAAACTAAACTTCCCCCACATGTATAATTTGGATTAATGAGTTGATAGGATAACCTAAAAGAATGCTTTAATAAAAGCCTTATTATTTCTCTAAGTCTCTTGTTCCTAATCTGGAGGGTTGTCCCTAATGGTTGGTTCTTATCTATTTATAGATAAAACTGAGGTCTGGTCGGGGGAGTACCAGCGCTAGGGCAGACCAGGGTGATAACGGTCGTGGTGAGGACAATGGCAACACCAATGGGGATAGCCACAAGGCCCCACTTCTGGCTCCTCCTCCTCTGCCACCACCACCTGGACGCAGCTGATGTTGTGGTTACCCATGTGGAGGTGATGGCAGAGATGCTGGCTGCTCGACATGAGTTAGCCCGTGCCTTGGAGATGCTTGCCTAGGCTATTGGTGGCTTCGCCTGTGGAGGCCCCGGTGGCAACGGCAGGAACAGGGGTGGTGCCCGTGCTCCCACGGAGCCCTGTTCCTACCAGGACTTCCTAAAGACACACCCACCCATGTTCACGCCAACTACTGAGCCTCTAGATGCGGAGCATTAGCTTCGTATTCTAGAGCAGAAGTTTCAGTTGCTCACTGTGACTGAAGAGCAGAAGGTGCCCTTTGCCGCACAGCAGCTTCTGGGGTCTACCAATGCGTGGTGGGATACTTTCAATGCCATATAGCCGGCGGACCGCCGTGTGACTTGGCAGGAGTTTACCACTACTTTCCGTGAGTACTATATTCCTGCTGATTTGCTGAACAGGAAGTTGACTGATTTCCTAGATCTGAAGCAAGGGAGTATGACTGTGATGGATTATGTGAACAAGTTCAACCATCTTGCATAGTATGCTGGGATCTATGTAGACACTGATGAGAAGAAGAGCGACCATTTCTACCATGGCCTCTCTTACATCTTGCAAAAGGAGCTATACACTAGGGGATATCAGACATTTGGTGCTTTGATGAATGCAGCCATTGCTATGGAGGGACTTCAGTGTGATTCTCAGGCAGAGTGGAAGCGCAAGCGGGTGATCACTAGATCTTCTAGTCACCCATAGGCTCAGAAGGTCTAGGTTGTCAGGAGGATGTCCTATCACTCTCCGAGTGGACGCCGTCCCGTCAGACTCCGTAGACTCACTAGGCACCTCCCACCTAGTATTGTGCACCTACTCAGCAGGTCCAACAACCGCCTCAAGGATAGCAAGTTCTGCCTTGTCAGGGATAGGGGAATAAGGCAGGTGTTTGTTTCAAGTGTGGCAAGGAAGGACACTATGCTCGAGAGTGTCCATAGAACCAACCTGCGTAGTCTTCCTAGCCTTCAGCCAACTCTCATCTGATCAAGAGGATGATTATCAAGAAGAAGGTGCCCATAAGCCGCTCTAGACAAGTCAACTTCATTGAGGCTAAGGAGATTTTGCAGAATTAACCTGTGATGGCTGGTATGTTTACCATTGATTCCCACCCAGCATATGTATTGTTTGATTCTGGTGCATCACATTCATTTATGAGCATGGGGTTTGCATAGAGGCATAATATATCTCATATGGCTATTCCTATTGCCTATAGAATCAGTACTCTGGGTGCGTAGTTGTGCGTTAATACTCAGACAGACACAGTAAGATTAGTGCTAGCCACTCACACTTACCACCTCCAGTTCATGGTGCTGCCTAGGCAAGGCATAGATGCAATTCTGGGCATGAACTGGTTACGAGTTTATAGGGTAGTCTTGAACCTTAAGCAAAGAGAGTTGTTGAGTTATGGCTTCATTCTTTTGAGGATAGGATGTCTCTCCTTATGCCCTTAGATCCAGCCTTACTAGTTGTTGCTCATGTTGAAGCTTCTCTTGATCTTGCTTCTATTCCTATGGTATGTGAGTTTCTGGATGTTTTTCCTGAAGATCTACCTGGGTTGCCACCGGATAGGGACGTGGAGTTTACTATTGAGTTAGAACCTAGCACTGCTCCTATTTCAAGGCGCCCCTACCTCATCACAACTAAAGAACTAGCAGAAATGAAGAAACAGTTATAGGAATTGTTGGAGAAGGGATTCATCCATCCTAGTTCTTCACCATGGGGTTATCTAGCTACTTTTGTGAAGAAGGACGACACTCTTCGGATGTGTGTGGATTATCGCCCTCTCAATGCGGTGACCATTAAGAACAAGTACTCTTTACCTCGTATTGATACTTTGTTCGATCAGATGGCTGGCTCAAAGGTGTTTTCAAAGATTGATCTTCGTTCTAGGTATCATAAAATTAAGATCCGGCCACAAGATATACCAAAGACTGCTTTCTCTACTAGGTATGGGATTTATGAATACATAGTCATGTCCTTTGGTCTCACCAATACTCCTGCATTCTTCATGTATCTCATGAATTCAGTCTTCATGTCGGAGTTAGATAAGTTTGTAGTGGTGTTCATTGATGACATTTTGATATACTCCAAGAACAATGAAGAGCATGCACCACATCTTCGGATAGTACTGGCTCAATTAAGGGAACAAAAGTCGTATGCCAAATTTAGCAAGTGTGAGTTTTGGTTAGATCGAGTGCAGTTTTTGGGACATGTTCTGACACCTGAGGGTATCTCTGTGGACCCAAGCAAGGTGCAGGATGTGTTAAATTAGAAGTCTCCAAAGTTAGTGCATTAGATCCATCAGTTCCTTGGTCTCGCTGGTTATTATCAGCGCTTCATTCCCGACTTCTCCAAAATAGCCCAACCAATGACCAAATTGCTCAAGAAAGATGTCAAGTTTGTATGGAGTCCGGCTTATGAAGAAGCTTTCCAAGCTCTGAAGCATTTTCTTACCACTGAACCTGTTCTTGCCCAACCATATATTGATAGGCCATTTAATGTGTATTGTGATGCCTCAAGGATGGGATTGGGATGCGTGCTTATGTAGGATGGACGTGTGATAGCTTATGCTTCATGCCAGCTGAAAAAGCATGAGGTAAATTACCCCACCTATGATTTAGAGCTGGCTACTGTGGTGCATGCTCTAAAAATTTGGAGGCATTATTTGTTGGGAAATAAAGTGCATATTTATACCGATCATAAGAGTCTCAAATATATTTTCACTCAGTCTGAGTTCAATATGAGGCAACGGAGATGACTGGAGCTAATCAAGGATTACAATTTAGAAGTTCATTATCACCCTAGAAAAGCTAATGTGGTGGCTGATGCCTTAAGTTGGAAGTCGCATCAAGTTGAAGAAGAATCCTTGTCTCTCAACCATGCTGAGGTGCTAGCTCACATTGCTCTAGTCTCAGATCTACTTGAGCAAATTATTATAGAGCAAAGGCAAGATGTTTTGGAAATTCCGCATATCAAGAGGTTAATTGCCGAAGGGCGGGGTCCTCATTTTAGTGTTGATGACCAAGGTGTGATGAAGTTCAAGAACCGATTGGTGGTTCCCTCAAGTGATGAGCTTAGGAGAAAAATTTTGGACGAAGCTCACAACTCCAAGTTATCCATTCATCCAGGAAGTAACAAGATGTATCATGATTTGCGTCACTTGTATTGGTGGCCAAATATGAAACAGGATATTACCAAATACATCTCAGAATGTGACATTTGTGGAAGGGTTAAGGCAAACCATATGCATACACCTGGATTTCTATAGCCCTTGCCTATCCATATTTGGAAATGGAAGGATATTTCCATGGACTTTGTTGTGGGTTTGCCCCGCACGGCAAAGGGGTATGACTCTATTTGGGTCATTGTGGATCGCCTTACCAAGTTCGCTCATTTCCTTTGTGTGGATACCAGGTATTCAGCCAAGAATTATGCCAAGTTGTATTTTGACCGGATTGTGACCCTGCATGGAGTTCCCCTTACCATTGTTTCCGATAGAGGGTCAGTCTTTGTCTCTCATTTCTAGGAGCAACTCCAGAAATGTCTTGGTACTAGTCTCCTCAGAAGTTTAGCTTATCATCCGCAAACTAATGGCCAGACAAAAAGAGTCAATTAGGTACTTGAGGATATATTCAGGGCTTGTGTCATCTCTTTTTCAAAAAAGTGGGACGAATGCTTGACTCTAGCTGAGTTTTCTTATAACAATAGTTATCACGAAAGCATTCGAATGGCACCATTTGAGGCCCTATATGGCAAAAAATGTAGGACGCCTCTTAATTGGGTTGAGGTGGAAGACCATGGCTATTTCAGACCTAATTTTATCAAAGAAGCTCGAGAGCAAGTCAGTGTTATTCAAAGTCATTTGAAGACAGCTCAAAGTCGTCAGAAGACTTATGCGGACAAGCGAAGAAGGCCCTTGCAATTTAAAGTTGGTGATCATATATATCTCAAAGTGTCACCCAAGAGAGGGGTGTGTCACTTTGGTGTCCGAGGAAAGTTAGCCCCTCGCTATGTTGGACCTTACAAGATTTTAGCCCGGTGTGGTTCTGTTGCCTACCGTATCCAGCTCCCGGATATGTTGTTAGCAGTACATAAAGTCTTTCATGTTTTCCAGTTAAAGAAGTGTTTGCGGGTCCCCGATGAAGCTGTGGAAATTGAAGGACTTCCCCTCCAGCCTAACTTGTCTTATATTGAGCATCCTGTCAAGATCTTGGATGAAAAAAAGAGTGACCAGAAACAATGTGGTGAAGTTTTATAAAGTTTAGTGGCAAAATCAATCGGACGAAGCAACGTGGGAGCAAGAAAGCTATATCTTGAAGCATTATCCTCACCTTCTTTCTAGTTCACCGAGATAATTGTTTAAATCAAAATTTAATTCATATCTCTTTTCCCACACTAGGCACATGAAATCTCAGGACGAGTTTTTGTTTAAGGGGGGTAGAGTTGTAACGCCCTCGGTGTTACTGCTTAAACAACTTGCTAAACTATGTCATAAGCATCATATTTTTGTGATAATGCATGTGAGAAGGTGTAAAAATAAACTTCTTGGCATGAAAAATGAATAACACAAATGATACATAAAAAGGATTCAATAGTCATGTTATATCACTTAAGGTTGAAAACCGATTTTTATTAAGCAAAAATACTATAGAACATGTGTGTGATACTTAAATAAAGTTTGAAGTACAAACTTTGTAGATGACGATGAAAGACTTGCTTTTGAAAAATAATATTGCTCTATAATATTTTGAATAGCCTAGAAATCACAAATTGAAATCAAGTTCAGTTCAAAACTTAGAAAGGCCCTGTTCGCTTCTCTTATAATCCATCTTTTTCAGTTTGTTTTTTTAGCTGGAACAGTGTTTTCTCTCACAACAAATCAGCCAGAACAGTGTTTCGGCTTGTTTTTTCAGTGAAGCGAACGGGGCCAAAATTTCTAAGTCTGTCAACAGCTAGACGCTGCTATGTTTAGCAATTTATTTGGAGAGATTGGGTTAAGGAGTGGTGTAGGGCTATGATTCGATTTATTAGTTCCATATGCCATCTTGAGCGTAGTGAAGCCGGTTTAGGTTTAGGAGCAACGGTTTGGTCATGATCACTGCTTTAAAATTCATGCGCGTACTTATCTCGGGTTGGTTGGCGCCATGTGCAAGGTCACTATGCGGCCTCCCCATGCCGCGCACATGATCGTGTCTCGTGCGGTCACCCTACACTGCCACGCTGGGTCGGGCGGGCCACCTAGGGTTGGCCGAGGCCGACCACAGCGAGCCATTGGCCCCGCGCCCTGCTGCCCTGCCTCACGCTGCCGCCATTGGTGCCACTGCGGCCACGTTGCCGCTACCGTCATGTCCGCCCACTGCTCCCTCGCGTCGTGATGTTGCTGCTACCATTGTCTCACTTGAGCACTCGTGTCTGCTCGCTGCATTGCGCGACCCCCTCCGTGGGCCGGTTGGGTGCCGTCCGCACGTGTCCTTGCATGCCGTCGTCACGCTATTAATGGCGCTACGACGCGTAGGCCATGGCTGGTCATGGATGCTCGCGCTCGTCCCCTCGTGCTTGGACGTAGGTCCCTCAGCTACAATAGCTCGCATCCTACCAAGGCGAGGACAAATTGAGCCCACCTATCATGACCCGTTTCTCTCTTTCTCCCTCTACTTTCCACCGCCATCGAGTCACGATCACGGTGAGCCAGAGAGCGAGCACCTCTCATCAATTCCTCGTGCCCATGTCTCTGCCTTTACGTCCTCTTGCTGATCGCCCCCACCGCACCTTGATTATGGCCAGGACAAGCTCCAATTTTGGAGCTTTGCTCCCACCGCCGTGCCACTAAGGCCCAGCCTGCCTCATCGTGGCCAGCTCCAACCTCGCCATCTCGCGTCGAATTGACTACACCACTAGCCCCGCCGAGACCCCCACTTCACTGTGGGCACGCTAGTCATAGCTCTAGTGCCACCACCTCGCCACTGACAGGGACGGCCTTTGCGGTACGCCATTCACCTCACAGCGCGCTTGTGGCCAGCCTCGTTCGGGTCATCTCCAGCCGAGCCAACACCTCGGTTAGGTCATAGGTGAGTCATCGTTGCTCACCCATGACCCCTACTACCTTGTTGTTGTTGTGGCTCACCTGAATGTTGTCGCCATTGCCATTGGGTGCCCACTGTCATGGAGAGGTCCTTCTATAGCGTCCCGGCTCGTGCAACCGCCGCCCATCGCCTCGTGTCAACCCCTTGGTGAGATTCGGCCTCTTAGCTAGGTTAGCATGGGTCCCGGGTGGCTGGCGCTGTCGCCAGTGCCACCACTCGCCGCGCTGGAGTGCGCAGGGGAGGCCAGGGACCATGTCGTTGTAAAGAGGAGAGAGTACAAGGGTCTTTTTGCATAAGTGTTGTCTCTATGAATAGTAGCATTGACCGCGGGTTTTTTGTCCAAAAAATCCAAGGGCTTTTCTGCAAGAGCGTCAGCGTGCCTGTGGGCTCCCCGCGTAGGCTGTCTTCACGCGTGGGCCAAGCCCAAGTTGGGCTGCGTTGGGCCGTTTTGGTCTTTTTCTTTTTCTAGCTGAATTAGTAAAGCTTTTCTATTTCGATTTTGAGTTAGATTTGTATATTTAATATAAATTCGTACGAATGTCCAAAAATCATGAAACCAATTTTGTTAGGTTCCTAAAAATATGATCTATCTGTTGGTGTGATTAGTTTATGCCTATCTATGATGATGCTGAGATATATTAAATCAATTGAAAGTATTTAAAATTATTATGATAATATTTGTAGGAATTGTTGTGGCAAATCTGTGATAGCTTTAACTCTAAAATTTATGTAGTAGCTTGATGGCATTATTAGGTGCTTGCTACAATTTTTGTAGCCCTAAAATAGACTATTTAATATGGTAGCTAAATACCCATTAAGGTTAAATGAATAGTGGCATGATATTGGTTTATAAAAATTAAGCACTTGTAGGGTGAGCTTGAAATCTGTTTGGTAGAGATAATGATTAGCTTAGTATCTTAGTCATTAGAGCTAGCTTAGTAGCTTAGCATGTGTATTGTTATTTTAAGATGTTGATGTTGCCAAAATACTAAGTGTTGCATCATCATTGCATGCATGTAGAGAACGAGTTGGTGGAGTTCATGACCACCGGAGAGCAGGAGTACGAAGAGGTGATCGAGGAGTACGAGGAGGAGGTCCTTGTGCAGGAGGAGGTCCTGAAGCCATCACTGACTAACTTAGCTGACACCCCGCCTGCCCAAGCCAAGCCCCGGTGCATAACCCTTATTTTGAATGATCACTGGATATATATGTGATGTGCATTTACGTTACAGGATTTATATTGAAACTACATGCATAGATAACCTACCTATGAGTCCTACTAGCATAGGTCAAGTAGCTGCTATGCTTGAGCTATCGGTAGCGTGAGTAACATGTCGTTACTCACAATAGGTGATTATTATTATTACTCTAATGATAAAATGGTGAAAGGAAATGGAGACCGGGTAGGGATATGGTATGGGTATCGGTGGGTGTAATAGGTTGTGTCCCGCGGCCAACGGGGCATAGCTTGGTTACATTGTTTTCCCTATTTGTGTCGGTTAAGGACCATCCGTTGTTGTGGATTCTAGTTAGGTCACAGACTTATTATCCTGAGCACATACTTCCTTATGGGAGCGGGAAGGCTCATTGCTCTCTTGTCATGGGTTCGGCTCTTTCTGGACCGACTGATTGGTGGTGGGGATGGTGGAGGTCTAAGCACCACACTGAGTCTGGGACTCAGGAGTGGGGGCTTGGAGTCCAAGTTTGGACGGGGACCTGGACCCCTTGATAGGAGAGTGGTGGGTTGGTCTTCCTTGTGCCTAGGGTACAAGTGGGGCATGTGTTTCGGGGTACCTTGTTGGGATACATTGGTTCATGAATCGCCGTGTGATATGATACGACTTGGCTATGATCTAGCACCATAGTAAGAACTGGAAGATGAAAGGGGATGAATAGATCTGATTGCTCAACTCTTGCTTGAAAGTAGAACAGGTGCTTACATAGAATGGCTAGCTAATGAACTAAACATGACTGCTAATAAAATACATACATAAGGATTCACTACTTGTAATGCTTTTCGCAAAAAAGGAAACCCATCAAACCATAAAGCTTATCATATCCTTTAGAGTCGAGAAATTATTCCCACTAGTCGGATAATTCTTGCGAGTACATTGTGTACTCAGGGTTTATTTACCCCTGTTGCAAGTGTAGTTTGAGGAGTGGCTGTTGTGTGAAGGATTCTTCTGGTGGGCACAGATGACTCCTTGTATCTTATCGTTAGATGTCTATTTCAATTCCGCTATTTAAATTCCACACTCTGAACTTGGTATTGTAATAATGTATTTCTGAGAACTCTTATTGTATGGAATGGACTAAGTATTGTAAACTCGTTCTCATTATTGGATCCGGAGAGAAAACATGGATTGTTCGAGTTCTCCCTTGGGGTGTGCTCGATGAAACTGTCCAATGTAGCTAATTTTTGGGGTGCTTAGTGTCTAGTGGAAGACGAGCGACTCCAAAAGCGTGTTATTTCGGGTGGTTTTGCCACAACGTCCTTATATTTAATTTTATTAGCAGTCATCATTAGTTCATTAACTATCCAATCTATTTAAGCTCCTATCCTACTTACAAGCAGATGGTGAGCAATCATAACCATTTTACCATCTTTCATATTCCAGTTCTTACTATGGTGCTAGACCATAACCAAGTCGTACCGTCTCAAAGAAACGACAATTCGTGAATCAATGTATCCCAGCTAGGTACCCCAAAATACATGCCCCGTTTGTACCCCAGGCACAAACAAGACCACCCCATTCCGCTCCCGTCATGGGGTCCAGGTCCCCGTCCAAACTTAGACTCCAAGCCCCCACACTTGAGACCCAGTCTTAGTATGGTGCTTAGACCTCCACCTTTCTCGGCCTCCAATCAGTCGATCCAGAAAGAGCCGGAACCCACGACAAGAGCGCAATGAGCCTTCCCGCTCCCATAAGCAAGTATTTGCTTAGGATAATAAGTCTGTGACCTGACTACCATCCACAGCAACGGACGGTCCTCAATCAACACAGGCGGAACAAGTGCAATCCGTGCCTCGCTCAAATACCTAACCAAGTTCAGATCAAAAGTACCATTCCGCCCGGTCTCCAATTATTCTTCATATATATTACATGTGATAGTAATATAATAACAATAATAATATCTTTCCTATCTCTCGCGAGTGATGGGTAACCACTCGACTTCTACCGGATCCTATAGCATGGCAAACTACACGATCCTGACATACTAGTAGGACTCATAGGATAAGATATATATATATATATATATGCAAGTGGTTTCATTCAACTCCTTAAAAATTAATGCACAAGCATAAAATAAAGTATAGAATAATAGGGGTTATGCACTGGGGCTTGCCTGGGCAAGATATAACCAAAGATTAGCATTCCACTGGTGACACGATCATCAAGGTACCATCTTTTCCGCTACTTCAGTCGACTCCATGATCCATCATTGTTCCTATTATGATATACGTGGATGCAATACAAAGACACAATTAATCAACAATAACCGCAGCTCTTAAATATACGATTATGCTCTGCAAGCTAACGAGCTAGATTTAATGACTAACGTACTGGTCTACGTATCACCAATTTATCACAACAATTTCTATAAGTTTATATCTTACAATATTAAGAATCTCAAATTAATTAGATAACTCTGGAAAATATTATAAAACTATGTGAACAAAATATATTAGCAGATAGATCATGATTTTAGGAACCTAACAAAATTGGTTTCATAATTTTTGGTTAACTACACAGTTTCATATTGAATTTACAAGTTTACCTTAGAAACTAAATTAGAAAATGCTTTAGAAAACAAAAAGGACCGGTGGCAAGCATTCAGCCCAGTAGACCCGATGGCCCAGCATGGGCACGGTTGCCGCGCGTGTCACGATGGCCCAACAAGGCCCAAGGCAGGGAGGCCCGCTCATGACTGTGACTTTACAAAAAAGCCCCCGGGCTTTTAGATAATAACATGACTACTATGAGCACTATTCCTACCGTCAGTAATCTTACAACTATACCCTCAGATATTTTCACCTTTACCACGGGGAGGTCCCTGGGGATCCCCGCACTCGTCGGCGTGGCAGCCGATGGCATAAGGCGGTTACGCCCGGCAACCTGGCGTGCTACGACGGCGGTAAGGGGCCGACCACCATCTATAGCTAAACACGCAAGGATGGGTGGCGGTTAGGGACTCGGAGGCGCACTGTCACGGGCTGCAACAGCGAGTGGCTATCCACGGCGACGACACGACTGTTTCGACGACCTAAGGTTCTATCGGGGTGGTAGGGATAGCGGGTAAGCACCAGTAGCTCACCGGAATTCATGCTGCGGTGACGGTTGAGGTGGGGGAGTGCCGAGGTGGCCTGGCCACGTGCGAGCTGCCGGGGCGATGATGCTCCGGGATAGACACCCATGCGTCACCACGTCTCCGGTAAGCGCCCTGACCAAATGGCACGAGCATCAGATAGAGGAGGTCAAGGCGAGCTCATGGATATAAACAATTGAATTAATTTGGACCTTACACCAATTTCACTGGCACGGTGGCGCACCTGGCCGGTGGCAAGAAAAACCAGAAATTGGCCACCAGTAGTGCTCGGTTGCGCCAAGGTGAGGGTCAAGCGGCTAGCTGGCTTTCCTGTCTAACTACTACAACATCAAATTGAGGTGTGGTGTCCTGAACCACACGTATTTGTCGGGCGAAGCGGGCGATTCTATCGGCGATAAGGGCAGGCGGGGGCGGTAGCTCTTCAAGGCTATGCCTGCTTCGGTCGAGGCTGCGTTAATGAAATGAGGCATCCGTATGGGAAAGACTCAAAGATAGAGCATCGTGAAGCATCGTGATGGGACTGCTCGGCCTTGGCAGGACGTGGGCGGCGGCAGTGAAGCAGCGATCGCGCACGGGGCTGTCTCGTAGGGCTGGTGCAACAAGATGACGTGAGGGAGGGCAGTGACACCGCGACATGGGCATTAGTACGATGTAACTATGGAGGCAGGCAGCGGCTCGGCGACTAGGTGATTCGAGCGGCAGAAAGAGTGCCATGTCGACAAGACAAAGGCCGCCGTGACATCGGCTTAGCCCCATGCACAGCCTGGCCAGCAGTGCACACGCGGCAGAGACAGTGCCATCGGATAGGGCCAGGTAGCGACAAAGGATTGTAGAGAGCGTGGACGCGGTGGTGACGCGATGGCGCCGGTAGTAGGGACAAGCCCACGCGTGCGACGAGGCGGGAAGGGCGGCAACGAGGGCAGTAGCACAATGGCCAACAGATGTAGGGCGATGACAGCGGGCCGATGGAGCTGGCCACAGCCAACCCATGTCTCGATAGGCCGACTAGGGTTGGCACCGCAGTGCGTGGAACGTGGCTAGCCGCGCGACACCGAGCGGTCGCGCGTGGTGACCGTGCGCCCGAACCAAGCAAATGACGTGCACGAATTTTAAAGTTCTTCTAAAAACTATCCTAACATAGTTGAAGCTAATCTACCTCGACCATGCTAATGAGGGCACATCAGTCTACCATAAGGAGCAAAAACACGACATTGACCTTTAGCTAGATTTTCCAGAATTAATTCACCAATATGGCATTGTCACACTGTTTTCAAACTTAAAATTTTTTTCAAGTCTTGAGCTGAATTTGACTTCAAGTTCCATTTCCAAGCCATTAGAAATACTAGCTAGTCATATTATTTTTCTACAGCAAGAGTTGCATTGTCATCTACAAAGTTTATACTTCAAACTTTATTTAAGTATCACACACATATTCTATAGTATTTTTACTTAATAAAAATTGATTTTCAACCCTACTTGATATACATGAGCTATTGAATCAACATTCATTTAACATTTTTATTGGTTATTTTAGGCTACAAGAAATTTATCAACACCTTCTATCACATGCATTATTACATAAACACGATGCTCATGACATGATTTAGTAGTTTGTTTAGGGCGTAACACCGAGGGTGTTACATAAACAACCGATTAAACGGAAACGGTGTACCACTGTATAGCGTTTAAATTGTGGCAGAACCGCCTAATCTAATGCCCTCCCAAGAGTACTTCTCTTCCATTAGACACTAAGTACCCAAGAGAGTGCACTAAATCGTGTTGTTCCGTCGAGCACACCCCAAGGGAGAACTCAAAAATCCACATTTTTTCATCAGGATCATAAATAAGAGAATAAAGCTTACAATATTCTTAACCATTTCTTACATCACTTTATTACAACATTAGAGTACTTAAACAAGTTGAATGCAATAGCGGAATTAAAACAATTTTACATGTAAAAGGGTTTATACATTTTAGGTTTACATTTTTATCTTGCCGCGGAGAACTACATATGATCAGAATTACAATGGAAATAAAGATTAATGGTGAATCATAAAACTTTTTTTCTAAAAACTTTTAGTGAGTGTTATAAATAAACAGTACGGTTGTAGCGTGAAAGGAATCCTCTCTGAGCCCACCAGGAGGTTTCCACACACAAAAGTTGTCTATCATCCATTAGTCACCTGCAACAGGGGGAATAAAACCATGAGTACTCGATTATACTCAGCAAGACTAACCCGACAGGAGAAAAATAAAAGACTCCAAGGATATGCAAGGCTTATTTGGCTTGTGGGTTATTACATCTGCGGAAGCATTACTAAACGTACATCCTTATATTAAATTTTATTAACAGTCATCATTAGTCCATTAACTATCCATTCTATGTAAGCACATTTGCTACTTTCAAGCAGGTGGTAAGCAATCAAAACCATTTTACCATCTTTTATATTCTAGTTCTTACTATGGTGTTAGACCATAGCCAAGTCGGTACCGTCTCACAAAAACGGCGATTCGTGAATCAATGTATCCCAGCTGGGTACCCCAAAACACATGGCCCATTTGTACCCCAGGCACAAATGAGACCAGCCCATTTCACTCATATCAAGGGGTCCAGGTCCTCGTCTAAACTTGGACTCCAAGCCCCCACACTTGAGACATAGTCTCAGCATGGTGCTTAGACCTCCACCTTTCCCCGCCTCCAATCAGTCGATCCAGAAAGAGCCAAAACTCACGACAAGAGCGCAACGAGCCTTCCCGCTCCCAAAAGCAAGTATGTGCTCAGGATAATAAGTCTGTGACTTGACTACCATCCACAGCAATGGACGGTCCTCAATGGACACAGGCGGAACAAGTGCAATCTGAGCCTCACTCGAATGCCTAACCAAGTCCAGATCCAAAGTACCATTCCGTCCGGTCTCCAATTATACTCCATATATATTCCATGTGATAGTAATATAATAACAACAATAATATGTTTCCTATTTCTCGTGAGTGACGGGTAATCACTCAACTTCTACCGAATCCTAAAGCATAGCAATCTACACGATCCTGACATACTAGTAGGACTCATAGGATAAGGATATATATATGCAAGTGGTTTTCATTCAACTCCTTAAAACTTAATGCACAAGCATAAAATAAAGTGCAGAATAATATGGGTTATGCACCGGGGCTTTCTAGGCAAGAGGTAACCAAGGATTAGCATTCCATCGTGGTAACACAATTACCAAGACACCATCATTTCTACTACTCCGATCGACCCCATGATCCATCGTTGTTCCTATTATAATATACGTAGATGCAACGCAGAAAACGTAATTAATCCACGGCAACCACAACTTTAAGAACACGATTACGCCTCGCAAGCTAACAAGCTAGCTCTAATGACTAGTGTACTAGGCTACG
Organism: Miscanthus lutarioriparius; assembly: GCA_904845875.1. Classification (NCBI taxonomy): domain Eukaryota; kingdom Viridiplantae; phylum Streptophyta; class Magnoliopsida; order Poales; family Poaceae; genus Miscanthus; species Miscanthus lutarioriparius. The sequence continues at coordinate 13,213,957 of CAJGYO010000001.1, read as the reverse complement.
TATCCACGTCGTTGGGTAAGGCTTTGTTTCTAGAAAAATGTTTTACTCCTACAATCCTAAGGTGTTTTGACTTCTTATTGATTAAATTTATATATTCGAACTAGGGCTCATTTAGCTACCTCAGCAATTTAATTATTATGGAGCTACAAAAATTACAGTGAGCATCTAATAATGTTAAGAACTTTCTGTAAAAATTCTAGAGCCAACACTACTACCAATTCCACACAATAATTCCTACAAGTTGATGTTTTAACAATATTAAGTGCTTCCAATTAATTAGATTACTCTTGAAATTTCCATGAAACTATGTGAATAAAATACACTAACAGGTAGATCATGATTTTAGGAATTGAATAAAATTGGTCTCACAATTTTTTATCAACTACACAAATTTCTATTGAATTTACAAGTTTGGTTTAAGAAACTACTTTAGGAAATGCTTTAGAAAAGAAAAGGGCCGGTGGCGAGTTAATCGGCCCAGTAGCCAAGCGCAGGTGCGGCCATGCGCGCGTCGCGACGGCCCAGCGTGGGCCAAGACCGGAAGGCCCACGTGCATGCTCGTGTTTTGTAAAAGAACCCCCAGACTAATTGGTTATTATGCGGCGCCTCTGACCACTATTGCACGAGAGACGTGTTTTACATTAAGGACCATGGAACATGTTACCTTCGCAATGGGGCAGTCCCCAATGTACCCGCGCGCGATGGCGCGGCACACCGGCGGCAATTGCGGTTACGTCAGGCGAGCTAGACCCACTGCGATAGGAATAAGGGGCCGACCACCATCTACGGCTAAACCCGCAAGCATGGATGGCGGTTGGGAACTCAGCAACGTACTACCAGGAGCGGCAGCGGCGAGCAGCTAGCCGCGGCGGTGGCATGCCTGTTCCGATGAACCTACGCACTCTTGGAAGGGTAGAGGTGGCGGAGAAGCATCAGTAGCTCACCGTGGTGCATGCTCCAATGACGGTTGAAACACGGGAGCACTGGGGCGGTCTGGCCACGTGCGACCGAGCGGGCGGTGGCTCTCTGAGCGCGGCACTGTCACATCACCGCACCCATGATAAGAAACCAAACCAACCTATCATGAGCACCAGCTAGAGTGGATCAACACGAGTCCAGAAACGCCACCAATTGGATTATTCCCCACAAATTGGAGCTTACCCCCGATCCACTAGCTGCGGCGGCAAGCAAAATGCTAAATTGGCGGTCGGTAGCGCTTGACCGGGCATGGGGAAGATGGGACGCCTAGTTGCCTTCTTATGCCACCTACTGGTATGAGGAATCGAACTGTGAATACCTGAGCTAGGCGAATTAGAGAGCGGAAAGGCGGAGCTCTAGCCATGGTCATGTCGTGGAGAGTGCACCCGAGCGTCGGCGAGCGGATTAAGACGGGGTGGCTCCATTTGATGGTGGTAGCTTGAACACGTGCGCACAGGTGATGGTTCATGGGCTTGGAGCGACGCGCTTTAATGGAGCGGCAAGACCCGAGCGGGGGCTCACCGGCGTCGGCTAGCGGGTGAGGTAGGGAAACATCTCATCACCACAGTGATCGGGGTCGTCAACCTAGGCGCGGCTGTAGCAGCAAACGTCTAGAGACTCAACACGGTAGGTAGGATGAAAGGTGGGGCGAGCGCCACGACGGCAAGGCGGTGACAGCCGTAGCTCTGCCATGACCCCACACATGGCTCGGTGGCTGGCGTTGGCGCGCGCACACCGCGGCCAGGTGACCAGACCACTGCCAGTCGGGTCGGGCCACACAAGACCTGGGCGCTGCGCGGCACAGGACTAGCGCACGCGCGAGCCGACGACCGTAGCTTGGTCGCGACGTGACCCCGACGCCACCACGTTGTGCCTGCGGTGACCACGACCCTAGTCCGAACGGCCGCCCAAGGTGACATGCACACATTTCAAAGCATAGCAAAAGTCACTAATGATCACAGTTGAGGTTCAACTAACTCCCCTATTGTAAAGTCCATATTGCCAACGACCTAGCAACGCCATCGCCATGACCAGAGGACCACCAGGGAAGGAGGTAGATGGATGCTAATGTGAGCTTGTCGCTCTGAACATTAGTTCGCAAAAAGAGCGCAAACAACACGACTTTGACACGTTTTAACAAGGTTCGGGCAATTTTTGCGAGGGTATCGTGACACCCAACACCACTACCACCTAAGCCGTGCTCAAGTACTCAGAGGCAACCAACAGTACGAGAACATGAAGTTAGTGTTTAAACAATTTGGTTAGAATTTGAGTGTCAAAACAGCATTGTTTACTATCATTTCCAGACTTAGAAGAGGGCAAGGTTCGGTTAGAACTAACAACCATTAGCACTTTTTGTTGCAATTTTTAATATGTCTAGACCTTATTAATTTCAACCAATGAATATTTCACTCAATAGCCCATACTACATACTAACACATAGGAGCAAAACATTTAAGCACCTTTTAACTATTTTGCTCAATATAATTCACCAAAAATGACGTTCATAACCTAAGTTCAATTTCTTGTCGATTCAACGAAAATTCTAGTTTAAATTTCGGATTCGATTTTTGAGCTCCCAAAACCCTAGTTAACAATATTCACTTCCCAAAATTAAAGTTGTATTCTTATCTACACTATCTGCTCACAATTTTTACATAAGCACTATACATACGTTATATTTTGTTTTTGTTTACAGAAATTGTTTTTCGTTGCCTATGTGTTTGAACTTGTTAAAATTTAAAAACTTATTTGGCTAGATTCTCCGAGGCCTTAACTTAGGTGCTAAGCAGGTTCGTAACACCAGAGATGTTATATAAATGGTATGTAAACGGGTAAACGGTCGTTTAGGAGAACAGTGCGACTAACCGTCTAGTGCATTGATTTGAAGGGTGAGCTCCTTCATTATGCACAGCCAAAAACAGTCACCATATTGTCTGTCGCACGTCTGGTGCATTGATTTGAACAATGAAATCCTTCATTGTGCGCATCCAAACAATTGTCATACTGTCCACTGTGCATCTAGTGTGTTGATTTGAACAGCAAGCTTCTTCATTGTACGCAGCCGAATAGTCACTGTATCCGCCATGTTGGATGCTATGGCCACACCGGACAATCCAGCACGCGCAATCTTTGCACACTTCACCATTTAACCCAGTTTCTTTATCAGATTTCGTGGCACTTTTTCTCTTTATATCTCTATAAAGTGTTAGGACATGTCTAATTATCTTAACACACATATTAGTCCAAATACACTTGTGTTGTCATCTAAATCACCAAAACCATACACAATCATGTGCATAGGGCACATGATCCTTACACCGCTGTTGTCCATCTACAAAACCAATGGGCTGATGTCTTTTTTCGTCAATACTTATAGGATTTCTAACCTTATGAGCATTAATGGTAAGGTTTTTTAATCGGTAGGGTGTCCGTCCATCCAGACAGACCCCGCCTACGTTGCCCGCTCACAGAGCAGACCCCGCCCGTAGCACGTTGCGCTGCTCACGGGACCGACCCCGCCCTCGCCTGCGCGGCCCCCGATCGCGCGCCCCCGCCCAGACTCGCGCCTCCTGTTGCGGCCGAGTTCCATCCGCCTACCACGCCCCTGCCGAGGTCCATGCTACTGACGAGCTCCACACCGGCGACCTCCGCGCCACTCCGTAGCATCAACCTCCACTCCGGCGTTGAGCTCCGCATCAACGAGCCTCTATTTTTATCCCAGCAGCAAGTAGATGTTACGCTTGAAAGCACATGCTGCAAGCGTTTGTTTCAAGTGTTTCAGATGTTTCAGAGGTATATTGCAAGTATCTCATATGGATGTTGCAAAAGTAGATTGAGATGTTGCATATGTTGCAATGGTTGTACACGTATGTTGCAAGCTTTTGTTCATGTTTCATCTGTTTTTTCAGACGTATGTTGCAGGTGCGTTTAAACATATGTTTGTAAGTGTTTTATTTGCGTATATTTTTGCAATGGTTTTAAATATTTTTAGGTCTTTTTGCAAGTGTTTTAGAAGCATGTTTGAAGTGTTTCATCTGCCTTCAGACATATGTTGCAAGTGTTGCATCTGAATGTTTGAAAAGTAGAACGGGTGTTGCACCTCCCACCTCGTCTTCTGCTGCCTCACCCGGTGTCTCCTCCTCTTCCCGGCACCGGCTGGGCATCCGCCGCCTGCTCCCTCTCTTCTCTATGCTGATGACGTTCGGGGCGGCGCAAACCCCACGTGGGCGCGCAAAACGTTACGAGAAAAGGACTGTAGGCGCGGGCGTCCAGACGTCCAGGCACTGGCAAGCCCTTTTTTTAATTAGTAATAGTAATATTGATATTTTTTATCTCGAAAGACTAGCCCTGCATATTCATGGGCTATGATTATTCTATTTTGTACTGTAATTTTTCATAAAGTTTGAATCGAACAAGTTGATTGGTCATACATTATTTTCATATGTTCTGTGTCATTTTAGCAACGTGTGCCGAACATGCTAAATCATCATGCATACGCCACTCATGTGGGAAGTGAAAAAAAATCCAAGACGGGTGTAGACTGTAGAGGCACTCTTATCTACAATTGTTAACTCCTTGGGCACTGTCATATTTGACATGAAGAGGCAATCTATGTACAAATGTTAGTTTGTAAACAAGGAGTGTTAGTCAAATGTGCTTGTTATGAAACACGTAACTTTATCACCATTTTGTTAGTATTAGGCTGAAATTATTGGCCTAAATAGATGTGATGATCCGGTTGGTGCCTTAACAATAATCAACACACTGGATAAGCTTTCAGCGTTGGCGATATATAAGTGTCGATCGGTCGAGGTTTATCACTTGATCCTCTAATAGAAATGTGCGAAGGTTAATTCTTTGAATCCAGTATAATTATTTCTTCACATATGAAGGGTTTCCTTCGTGGATTTGATCTTTATGGTTTTGAATTCTCAACGCAGGCCTTTTTTTTTTTTTTCTTTTTGGCGAAATAGCATAGACACAGACGTTTGTGCTTATGCTTGCACACCCATCCGAATACACTCATGCACGGCTTATCTCTATGAGTACTTTTGAGAGGGAGACCTCATGTCAATGGACTCATTGTTTACCACTTATTAAAATATCCATAGCCCTTAAAATTTAATTTGAGAGACTAGCGTCCGGACATCCGGACGCGGCGTTCGTCCGGACGCTCGCGTCTGCTGCCCGCCCGTTTCAATAATGACACCCTTATGGCGTTTATGGATGCAGCTTCGTGCTCTGCTTTACCTCGTGCTCCGTGCCTGCTGTCTGTCCATGGATGCAGCTTCGTGCCTCGCGCTTGCTGTCTGCCCATGGATGCAGCTTCGTGCTTCGTGGTTGCTGCCACTCCCATGGATACATCTTTGTGCTCTACGCCTGCTGTCGCGCCCACTTCGCTTCCCACGCGGACGCGAGGACCGTTGCGCCCAAGGGGACCACCTTTGCCTGCGCCACCTTGCCGCGCCTGCACATGAAACACTTGCAACATAAAGTATTTGCTGCAAGAAACATTTACAACATATGTTTGCAACATGTGTGTGGGCACTGCAACATAGGCAACATCTAGATAAACACTTACAACATACGTTTGAAATAGCTGAAACATTTGAAACATACCATTTGCAACATACGTGTATAGCCAGTGCAACATATGCAACACCCAGATAAAACACTTGCAACATAGATTTAAAACATGTGAAACATACACTTGCAACGTACATGTATAGCCATTGCAACATATGCAACAACAGATCTACTTTTGCAACGTCCAGACGAACCATATGCAACATACATCTGAAACGCATGAAACATATGGTTGCAACATGTGTTCATCTACTCGCTAACCCCAAATGGACGCTCGTTGACGCGGAGCTCGACGCCAGTACGGAGCTCGATGCCATGGCGCTAAGGTCGGACCTTGGCTATGCGCAGCGCGAGTATGGGTAGGAGGCGCGAGGTGCGACGGAGCGCAGCACAAGGCGTGAGTGAAGGCACGAGGCACTACTCGCGGGTGAGGCGCGAGGCGCAGGGGCAGGGGCATGGGCATGGGCAGGGGCAGGCGGATCCGTCCCCTGAGAGAAATACAACGAGACGGACCTACAGGGGCACTCCGCACTCTCATCTACGATTGATAAGACTTTTGTGTATTTGACATTTGACATGCAGAGCCAATCAATGCACAAATGATAGTTGTGACTAACGAGGCCGTCTGATCTGATGACGTGGAGAGTATATGACTCTATCGCCATCTTGTTAGTATTTTACTGAGATTATTGGCCTAAAATATAGGTGAAAGGTGATGATTGGGCCGGTGCCTTAACAAGTGACACATCGACACCCTTACCTAGCGCGCGTGCGCCCGTAGGGGTAGCGGCGCACGCGCGTTCCCAGGGGTAGGAGCGTGCACGGGGACATTACCGAGATGGCCGGGACCTGGGAGGTGCATGCGAATGAATTTTGCTTGCAGCCATGCAGCCACTACGAAACAATATTATCACGTGGAGTAGAAAAAACGAGAAGATTTAATTTCTCTGTAAACTCTTTTTTTTTTCTGTGCGCCCAAAACTTTACCCTCATAATTTATAAACTTTGAACTATCACACTACAAACTTTATACTGCTAGGTTCAACACTTTACACTCAGAGTTTATAAACTTTGAACTATCACATTACAAACTTTATATTAATAGGTTCAAAACTTTACACTTAGAATTTATAAACTTTAAACTATCACATTACAAACTTTATATTATTAGGTTCAAAACTTTGAACTATCACATTATAAACTTTGTACTACTAGATTCAAAACTTTGGGATTTCAAAACTCTGCACCTAATTTCAGAAACTTTATACTAGCTTATTTCAAACTTTGTACTAACATGCTATGAACTTTATACACCTAAATTGGAACCTTGTAATTTGAAACTTTACGCTCCAAGTTTTGAAACTTTATACTGCAACATTTGAAACTTTATACACCTAAACGTAGAACTTTTTCATCATGAAAATTGTTTCGAAACATATCCAATATCACTACGTAAAAAACGATTTTTAGCAACGGGACGAATTTTTTCTAGGGACGGCTGGTGACGGAGCCGTCCCTACAGTGGCGTGCTCGGGAGCCCAGACACCAGCCACCCCTACAAATGGAACAACAGGAGCGGCTGGTGATACGAGCCGCCCCTACAAATGGGTCTAATTTGTAGGGGCGGCTCACTCACCAGCCGCCCCCGATGTTTCAATTTGTAGAGGCGGCTGATGATTGAGTCGCCCCTACAAATGGCCGCGTATTATTACCTGCTATTTGTAGGGGCGGCTCAATCACCAACTGCCACTACAAATGACACATATATAAAACAGCTGCAGCACCTTCTTCCTCCTCGGGTCACTCACTCCAACCCGTGAAAGAAAGATGGGGAGGCCTTGGGCACCTCCCAAAAATTGCTCTACTAAGGAAGGAAGGTTTTGGTCTCAAATTCTTTGGTGGAGAGGTTGTAGAAGGTAAAAAAATGCTATTCCACACTTTTTTAAAAGTTTTAATGGTTGGTTAGTGAGTAATTAAAGTTTTGTTTTTCTCTCTCTCCTATGGTGCTTGAGCTACTTATGAAGCAAATTAGACCCAAGTTTTAAATGTACTAGGGTAAATTAGGAAGGAGAACAAGATCATACCCTTATTTAGTCCATGTTTCTTGATTTTAGTGAACAATTAGTTAGTTTTATGCATATTTCATGTGCATGTAGATCTAGATCTAGGGTTTGGTTTTTTTATTAATTTCGTTTTTATAAATTTATGTTTGATAAAATTAGACTAGGGTTTGTATGAAAGATATTTGGGTAAAGTATAATTGTTGCTAATTGTTGTCTTTGAAATTGTTTATTGTAATCAATAAATATGTATTTTAATTATTTATGGATAAATGCCATTAATTAATTTTCCTCTACCATGGTGTGTTTGAATCCTTCATGTAATTATATTAGATTTATATTCATATATATCTGAAGTATATACAATTATTCTCAAGTAATTATTGATTTGATTCATTTTTATATATATCTGAATAAGTAGTCCTTTAATGTTTGTTTTGTTGTTGCTGTAAAAGATGGAGTACGAGAACTCTTGGATGTATAGTTCGTTAAGGTTCAAGGCAGGTTTCCATGAAGAGGTGGATAAATTTATTGAAGCCGCAAAGAAGCATGCAACGACATTGAAAGAGAATAAAGATACAATTATTTGCCCCTATAAAGATTGCAAGAACCGTATGGCATGGACATATGTGACTATCATCAGATCACATTTGATTATACGAGGATTTATTGAGGACTATATAGTGTGGATTCATCATGGTGAAACGGTATTGTTAACGACGAGGATAAGGAGGAATACGACGACGAAACCATAGAATCCCTGTCCCAATATTCAGCAGAGCTTAATGCACGAATGGATTTCGAGTTTGGCAATGAACAAGGTGGTGATACTGGTGGTTGGGATGGTAACGACGAAGGTGGTGCCAATAATGATGGTGGAGCACGTGTCGGGGATGAAGATGATTTGGAGGACATGATTCGAGCCCTTGGACCAGAGATTTTACTAAATTGCCCGAAAGGTCTAGAAATTTTAGAAAGGGTGACAAAAGCATCGAAGAAGACTGTGTATGGTGTTGGAAAGGGTTGTCCGACACATTGGACATTGCTATATTTTGTGCTTGAGCTACTCATCCTGAAGGCTAAGTACGACTGGTCAGACTATAGTTTCAATGATCTATTGCATCTTCTGTCATGGGTGCTGCCACAACCAAACTCAGTTTCCGCCAACACATACCAAGCGAATAAGGTCATAAATCCATTGACAATGGGGGTTGAAAAAATACATGCATGTCCCAACCACTATATACTTTTTCATGGCGAAACGTTCAAGTCACTGGATAAATGTCCCCGGTGTGGGGCCAGCTCCTGCCTTGGTAATGTGGTACCTGCCAGTGACCGACCGCTTGAGACGTATCTTTCTAAACCCTAAAGAAGCCGCACTCATGACATGGTGGGATGATGATCGCAAGGTGGATGATGATAAGATTGCACACCCGGCTGATTGTAGTCAGTGGTAAAGGTTTGATGAGAAGCACAAAGAATTCAGCGATGACCCAAGGAATGTACGGTTTGGCTTGAGCACCGATAGAATGAATCCCTTCAATGAGAGGATGAGCGACCACAGCACTTGGCCAGTGATCTTGACCATGTACAACATCCCAACGTGGTTGTGTCAGAAGAGAAAGTACCTTCTCCTCACTATTCTTATTTCTAGCCCTAAACAATCAGGCATTGATATAGACGTGTTTCTCGAGCCTTTGATACAAGAAATGGAGAGGCTATGGAGGCATGGGGAGCAGATGTATGATGCGTTCCGAAAGGAGGACTTCATATATAGAGCAGTAATATTTGTTACTACCAATGATTACCTCGCACTATTTGCTTTGTCTGGATAGATCAAAGGGAAGATGAGATGCTTGGTTTGCTTGGATGGTACTACATGGGTGTACCTGGATGCATCCAAGAAGATAGTTTACCTAAGGAACCGACGCTTCTTAAAGACAAGTCACAAGTACCGCAGCAAATTGTTCTTTAGATTTTATGACAACGCCCCAAAGATTGAACCCCCTCCGAAGAGACGTCATAACGGAGAACACGTGTACAGAATGGTGAAAAACATACGCGTCATCTATGGAAAGAAGAATCCGGATGGGACTAACAGAGATAGAAGCACACCTCCTGTCGAAGGCGTACCTTTCAAGAAACAATCAATCTTCTTTCAGTATCTTCCTTATTGGCCAGAATTGGAGGTCTCCCATGCCATTGATGCTATGCACGTACAGAAGAATGTCTTTGAGAGTCTCATTGCTACCTTGATGGACATAGGCAAGTCAAAGGATGGTTTGAAAGCACAGAAAGACATGGTGCAGCTAAACGTGATGCCACAGCTCCACCCGGTACCTGAGGCTAATGAAAATACACTCTACCCGCGGCGTGCTTCAACCTAACACCAGACGAGAAGAGAGCTATATGCACTTTCCTGAGGGGGGTCAAAGTCCCGACTAGGTTTTCAGCAAATTTGAAGAAGCTAGTGTCGATGAAGGACTTGTCAATAACACACTGCAAGGCTCACGATTGCCATGTGATGCTGACAGTGTTTCTACCTATTGCAATCAGGGGTATAAAGCTAGAGTTCTTGAAAATGGCCATCACCCGCATGTGCTACATCTTTTCGAAGATCTCACAGAAGACGATTGGCAAGCAAGAGCTGAGTGACCTACATGAATTTGTGGTGGAGACACAAAACCAACTAGAGATGTGTTTACCTCCTACTTTTTTTGATATAATGCCACATCTCATGATTCACATGGTTCATCAGATACAGGCGTTGGGCCCTTGCTACTTGCATGAAATGTGGTCCAACGAGAGGTTTATGTAGGTTCTAAGTCGATACGTGCATAATTGAGCATACCTAGAGGGCTCCATAATAGAGGGTTATAGTACTGAAGAAGTCATCGAGTGCTGTCAAGAGTACCTAAAAGTACAGAAAGGGATTGGTAAACCCGATTCTCATCACAAGGGTAGGCTGGCTGGGAAGGGCACCAGTGGTAGAAAAGTGTTCATCGACCATGATTACAAAGAGGTGAGTCGAGCGCATTATAGTGTCTTGCAGAGTACACAACTGATGCAACCGTACATTGATGAATACTTGGCTATCATTATGGCGGAGATAAATGGCCGTTCGAATGATTGGGTCATGAAACAACACAAGCAACGACTAACTACATGGTTGAAGGACCAAAACATACCATCTGGAGAAACCATAGACTCTATTACCATCAGTAGGCTGGCGGAGGGGCCATTGAGACAAGTGACATCTTGGAATGCTTATGACATCAATGAGTATACGTACTATACCCACGCAAAGGATAGTAAATATGTGAACCAAAACAGTGGCGTTCGAATAGAGGCTCTCGATGGATTGGGGCAAAAGATCCAATACTTTGGCATCATTGAAGAGATATGAGAACTTGACTATGGAAGGGATATAACGGTGGCTCTATTTCGATGCCGCTGGATCAAACAACACCAACTGAATGAGATCGGATTCAGAGTCCTGGACCTCGAGAATCTAGGCTACCAAGATAACCCTTGGGTGCTCACTTCACGTGTCGCACAAGTTTTCTATATGTCTGACCCACAAAGTAACCTCCCCCCGAAGAAGAAGACAAAGCACGTGGTTGCCTCCGGGAAATAGCACATTATTAGAGTTGATGGCGTGGATGATGTAGAAGCTTACAATAACTACGATGAGATGCCGCTATTCACAGACTTTTCTAAGAAGATCAGTGTTGTGGAAAAGAACATCCCCAAAGACATATTGCCATGGGAACGAAAATGTGTCAAGGGGAAAGTCGTTACAGTGGGCTAGCTAGTTGTTGAACGTGGAGTGTTTGTGTAAGTGTGTGTTTGTAAGACTTCATTAATGCATGCGTGTGAGACTATATATTTATATATGTGTGTAAGACTATATTATTTTTGTATGTGTGTGAGACTACATTTATGCATGTGTGTGAGACTACCCTTTGCAACATCCAGATGACTCTATTTGAACATCCACTCTATTACTACTAAAACTTTATGAAATCACTTAACACTTTATGAAATGAAAAAATGACCAAAATAAAAGTAGGAGATCTTGACGAGTTATACAACTTTTATATTCATCACCTTTACAGCTGAAATCATTTAGTGTTTGAAAATCAGGCTTGAAGCTGTCATTTTCTGAAATTTAAAATTTGAATTATTCAAAATTAGTGACAAAGATAGATGACTAGATTAAAATGATAGAGCATGATTTTAGAAAGTTTTAGGAAAAAATCATCATATTTGGAGTTAGTATGAGGGAGAAAAACTAGTTACAAGTTTCAGCCACAGATTAAAAAGAGAAATCACACTTGTTCATCATTGATCATTATGAACAGTTGTGATTTTTCTTTTTAATCTCTGGGTAAAATTTATAACTAGTCTTTCTCCCTCATACTAACTCCAAATGTGATGATTTTTTTTCCTAAAATTTTCTAAAATCTTGCCCTATCAAGTTAGTGTGTTGATTTGGTCATTCTTTTCATTTGACAAAGTTTGAGCACTTCAAATTTTTAAATTTAAAAAAATGACAAGTTCGAACGAGATTTTCAACCATTAAATGATTTCAGCTAAAAAAGTGATGAATACTAAAGTTGTATAACTCATCAAGATCTACAACTTTTATTTTGATTATTTCTTCATCTGACAAAGTGATAGTAAACATTGTTCATAAATCAATATGTTTCTCGTATAGTTTATGAAACTACGAGTCATATGTGAATTTATAAACAATGTTTATTAATACTTTGTCACGTGAAGAAGTGACCAAAATAAAAGTTATATATAGTGATGAGTTCAACAACTTTTATGTTCACGACTTTTATTGTTGAAATCATTTAAGGTTTCAAAATCTTGTTTGAAGTTGCCATTTATTGAAATTTAAAATTTCAACTATTTAAATTTGGTCATATGAAAATATGATCAAAATAAAAGTTGTACATATTGATGAGTTCTACAACTTTGGTATTCATGAGTTTTTCATCTGAAATCATTTACTCTTTCAAAATATTGTTTCAAGTTGAAATTATTTGAATTTCAAAATTTAAATCGTTCAAACAAAGTCACGTGACAAGATGACCAAAATTAAAGTTGTACATGTTGATGAGTTATACAACTTTTATGTTTACAAAATTTTCATTTTATTTCATTTAATATCATAAAATTGTAGTCGAAGTTTTAAAATTCAAATTTTTAATTTTTTTTTTTTTTGTTTTCTATATTGTTTTGACTACAATTGTTTATATATATATATTTCTTAATATATAGAATAATACAAAATATTATATTTGTGCATATACACAATTGTTTTTATATTACTTTGTATTTATGATATAAAAATACAGAATTAATAATTTAAAAAAATAGAAAATATTTGTAGGGGCGGTTGGATTAGAAACCGCCCCTACAAATGCATTTGTTGGGGTAATTTGGATCAGGAACCGCCCCTACAAATGGGACGGTTGTATCAGGAACCACCCCTAAAAATCGTCCCGAGTATAAATACAAGGGCACACGGGTGTTAGCCTATTGGCCACTCTCTTCTTCCTCCGACGCCGTCAGGCTGCCCTACCGACGCCGCCTCCCGAACCTGTCCCGACGCCCGCGCCCCCTCCCCGCACCCGTGCACCACATCTCCTCACCTGCGCGCCCCCTCCCCGCACCCGCGCACCAGCTCCCCGCCCTAGGGTTTCCGATGGGCCGGCGGCGCTAGGGTTTCGACCTTGAGGTGCCGCGGCACACTCGGCCGGCGGCGCACCCACCGCGCCCCCTCCCCGCACCCGCGCATCCTCCCCGCACCCACGCGCCTGCTCCCCACCCTAGGGTTTCCGACCGGCTGGCAGCGCTAGGGTTTCTGACCTTGAGGTGCCCGAGCTCTCCGGCGTTCGCACTCCTTCCCTAGCGTCCACACCTCCAATGGCGGGCGGCCTCCACGCACGTCCACCGGCGTCCGCACTCCTTCCCGTGCTCTCCGGCGACCGTGCACCTCCACCGGCGTCTGCGCACCTCCACCGGCGTCCGTGCACCTCCACCGGCGTCCGCACTCCTTCCCGTGCTCTCCGGCGTCCGCGCACCTCCACCGGCGTCCGCGCTCCTCCACAGCTTCCCCTCCACCTGACAGGTAATTCGGATCCACCTTGAGTTATGCTCTATGAACCTTGATTAGTATGCTGGTTTTCGATTGTGACAATCTCTATCATTAGATGACTCAAGTGTTATTATCTTTTGGTTGTGTCTTGATAAGCAGCTAGACATAACCTCATCTCTGGTTTGTTACCTTAGGTAGTTGATGGTGATATAATTAGTTTACAGTATGCTGATGATAGTTCACTGTTTTTAGAGGATGACACAGAAAATATTTAGGTGTCTGGTGTCCCCTTACATTTCTCAAAATTGAAAAGAGAACATTTGCAACCTGTGATTAGAGAATTGCTGGTTTGAAGGGTAGGTTACTGTCTTATGCAGGAAAGTTGACCCTCCTTAAAGATTGTTTAGCTAGCATTCCCATTTACTAAAAGTTAGCCATCGATCAGCAAACATCGGCTTTCCCGGTCAGTCTATCTGTCTTATCTCTGACAGTTACCATTAGGGAAGACCATCTGTGATGGTTTTGGGTACTTTCATTGACTACTTTGGCCGTCATGGAAAATTTTGGTTGACCATTGGATGTTGGGAAGAAAGTCACTTACGTAGTCTCAAACTAAGTTCAAGAACTGCTCATGTATTTTTCCTTTTAACTTAACCATAACAATTCAGTATTCACAACTTTGAGTTACTGCATACATTGTGTTGAAAGCCAAACGTACTTCGCACAATGATATAGTTACAGTAGAATCATTTTGTTTGAATAATTAATCAGGTAACTCGATCACGAACTGTTGATGTCTGATTAGTTTAAATTACAAATAAAATAGCTGAAGTCATTAGGGCATGCTCACTAGTTCATGCATCTAATCAAGCCGACTAAATTAGTTCATCATGGCTGCTATTGAACTGATTAGTAAAAAATGATTATGATACATTAATGATTTTTGACAGCTAATTAAATTTAGCGAACTAGAGGTATGAATGAAGTAATTCTATGAATGACGTGATGCCTTGGTCAAATGATTATGATACATTAATGCTTACTAGTTGATGCATCCTATGAATAACGTGATGTCTTGGCCAAATCCTATGAATGACGTGATGTCCCCCAGCCTCGGACTAGTTGTCTATGTTTTTTTTTGTCATTCCACATGATTTTTAGCCATGACGAATTTTCGTGTCATTGGGAGTGTAGCTGGTGCTGGGAGAGGAGATAATTGTCTTATCTGAAGTTCCTCTTTTATTAAAAAAAAGAGATTTACTTAGCTTTAAGAAAGCCAACAACATAGGTTATACATACCGGGGATACCCGTTCAAACTGAAAAGACCCATCTATTACATGACCATAATATGTAAACATGGGCCTATCAGCGACTCTTTTCTTCCCATCCAGCTAGTTAAGCACTGCACCAGCCCCCTCATCTTGTCGTTGTCGGCCTCCTTGTGCAATTCTGTCTAGATCGGCATGAATTGGTAGTGGCATGAATAACTGCATCTGGTCTAGTTGGAAATTAAGTTCTTCTTAATAGCCATTTTGTTCATATTCTTCCAGATGGCTCAAGCCAAACCTGCAAAAGAAAAAGAGAAACATACGCGCTTAGGGATTCCCAGCCTCCTTGGCAGCCAGCGATCACCTCCTGTATCCACAGTGGAAAGCCCTCTAAGCCAAAGGCATCTCTTATACAACACCAACTGTATTGGGCAAAAGCACACTCCAAGAGTATATGATTAACCATTTCTGGTTTTGGCAAACACAGCACAGCGGGCTGCCATGCCAACCCCTCTTGAGCAAGGCTGTTGCTGTCTTTTTTTACCTGAAGTTCCTAGTACAGAAAACACAAAAGCAACCAAAAAAGAAATTAATCAAACAAAACACAACCATGGCATCTGCCAGGAATTATGGTTGGGTGCTAGGGTTATGTACAGTGCAAAGATGCCTGTGTAGTGTAGGCGCACCGTAATTTAAAAGAGGTACAATAGATGTGTAGCTAACTTTGATGTGTAGCTAAGAGAGTTTGGACTATTGTTTTTGAGGTGTTACATCTAAATGAGTTCTGTGATTTTGAGCTTATTGTTTCTCATTGGACTGCGAATAAGAAGCATGCAAACTTTAGTACTATTAGTTCTTTATTGCTTTGGTATTTCTAGAAATTTGGGTCATCTTTTTAGGTTGCAAGTAGTTTTATTTATTTATTAGTTGATTTCACTTGCCTAAGCTATATTGGTTGTAGCAGTTTGCATGCATGTGTGTTGATACTGCTAGCTGCTGGCAACTACTACTACTCTATTGAACTACTACTACTACTCTACTCTACTGAACTACTACTACTCTACTTGCTACTGCTAGCTACTCCTACCCCTACTAGCTGCTTGCTGTTCCTGCTGCTCTTCTCTCTACTCTATACTACTAAGTGTTGTTCCTGCTGCTCTTCTCTCATTTTTCTATTCTCTGCAAATTTAAAATGCCTGAGGTGGTGGCTGCTTGCTGTGCTTGCTTGCCCACTACTTACTGAATTTTTTGACTCTACTTAACTACTGTTGCTGCTATGTCTCTACCTCACTCTGTTGACTCTACTTAACTACTGCTGCTGCTTACTGATTTTTTTACTCTTCTCTCTCATTTTTTGACTCTGTACTATGTTTCTACCTCTTTTGTGGTCTTCTAACTCTACTCTACTGAACTACTACTACTCTACTTGCTACTGAACTACTACTACTCTACTTGTTACTGCTAGCTACTCCTACTACTAGTAGCTTCCTGCTACTCTACTCACTTCCCTATACTACTAAGTGGCTGCTGCTCTATGTTTACCACATCTAAGTTACCAGATTTTGATCTGCAGGGGTCTTCCAACCATGTGGCAGTAGTCAACTCCTATCCTCTATGTTTGGGAAGCAGCACTACTGCTTTTTTTTACACATTTTCCTCTCTATGTTTGTTAAGCAGCTGTTGCTTTTTTTTGCCAAATCTCCCCTCTCCTCTCCTCTCCTTTGTTTTGCCAATGATGAAATTGTCTAAGTCCATACATTATAAGGAATATGACCTGATGATCAAGAACTTATGAGGAACTTGGCATCATTAGCAGCCTCCCCTACATTACCTTCTCCTCTCTTCTCTGTTATGATGCCTTGATGCTCCAAGTTCAAGATCAGATGATGATTGACATGTTTCTGAGGCCTCTACTACTGCTACTTCTCGTTTTTATTATATATTGTTGTTTTATAGGACTACTTTGGTTTATAGACCTTTTTTATTTCTTATACCTTCTCACGTACCTAAAGCACACTTTCTTGCATCTATTAGAACAAAGCGTGAAATAATGTCACGGACACCAGACAGTGCAACCCGATGCCCTGAGCATGATGAGCAACCAACCTATGAGGAGCAAGCACTAGAGGACCAGCTTACTCAGGAACAGTTTGATAACGAGGTAGAAAAGGATCTAGAAGTGATGCTTACTCAGGAGCAGTGTGACGAGGAGGAAGGGGGAGCAGAAGGAAGAGTAGGAGAGGCTGCTGAAGGCAAAGAAGTTGATGATGATGAGGAGGAGGACTCAGAAGAGGGATATGTAAGTCCCGAGAATCCTTTCCCATGTGAAGCCAGAAGGAGGTCAATGGAGGAAGATTTGGACGAGGATTTTGACCCAAACGAGGAGGTAGGGAAAAAGCCTTAGCTTGTAAATTTTGCTAAAGCTTTGGTTGTGTTACCTCTGCTAACACTATGACCTATCATATATACAGGTCCCTCCTGAAACTCGAAAAGACGACATCGATGTCCGCGACATCTCGCTGGACAAGACGGAGTAGAGGAAAGGAGAGCAGAGGCAACAGCCACAGAGACGGATCACGATGCCTCTGCTCCACAACCTCAAGACACAACCACGACTACCAAGCCTAAGAGGAAACGAGGGGATAGAAAAGGAAATCTATATCTAGATAAGGCATGCTATGTGATAACGGAGGTCGGGCCAGCAGGGGAGATCCTAGAGCCGAAGGAATTAAGAGGATGATTCCGTAATGCGATCGGGGCCCTAGTAAGAGATAAATTGAACCTAGCAATCTCTAACTGGAAAGAGGTACCAGAGAACACAAAGAATGCACTATGGGATAGGCAGCTGAAGCTCAATTTTAGATTTTCGGAGGGTAAGTACGAACTGGTAAAAAAATGCTTTCAGGATGATGGGAGAGTCATTCCGACGTTGGAGGTTGGAGCTCAACATGAAGTATATCCAAAAGGGGTTAACTCCCTTCAACAAGTTCGGCAAAATAACTCCTAGTCAATGGGAGGACCTCGTGGCTCAAAAGACTTCACCGGAGGCATTAGAGCTCGGTGCCCATAACACCGAGCTAGCGAAGAGGAACAAACACCACCATCATCTACGCCCCGGTGGCTACTATGCCAAGGAAGAGCAGTTTAGGAAGATGGACGAAGAGGCCACAGCTACTGGAAATATCGATGTGACAAATTTGAAGGTACGCTCAAGGAATTGAATATATGCGAGGAGTACAGAATCATCCGGCGATAATCTTAAGTTTGATAAGCCGAAGACCCAAGAGGCAGTATCAAGGATACTCAAATATGCTGAAGACAAGGAGAAGGGCTCATTCAATCCTTCCAGAGAGAGGGATGAGCTTAGCCTTGGCTTGGGAAACAAGGAGCACACAGGCCGCTCCAGGGGGCTTGGGAAAAGGACGACCTAGAAGCAATGATTCAAAGAGGACAGGCACATGTACAAAAAACATGGCAGAGACCGGGAGACTAATCTTGAGCTCCAAGTAAAGGCTCTAGTTGCGAAGGCGCTGGAGGAGCAAGGACTATCTATGGAGCCACGGATATTAGTGATGCCGCTGGGAGAACTAGCATTAGTTGGCAGCCCTCTGAAAGTTCCTAGCAGCCAAGGTTCCACTGTAGCCATAACCCCCGTCGATCCCATACGGGAACCAACTAGTTGCACCTTGGTGTTTCTCAGCGGCCGGCAGAACACTGTGATGGAGGTGGCAACGGGTGTGGCACATCCTCCCGGTGGCTTACACCATAATAATAAGATACCGCCGGACTACACTAGGGTCGAGGTGCATACCGTGAAGCCCGAGTTCATACAGTGGAGGATAAACTACGCAACTTCCGAGGGGCTGGTGTTACTTGGAGACGTTATGGGGCAGTTCATCCTCTGGCACAAACGGGACATTATATTGACTGCTTCTTCGCCGCCTCCCCCTCTCCCAAATTTGGAGCAAGTTGTTGAGGTCGGGGAGATATTTTCACCGTCTTGTGACCACCACATTCCTGAGATGCCACATTCTTCCCTGCCTCCTAGCGAGCATGTGCCTGATGAGATGCCACAACCTTCTCCAGCTCGTACCGAGCAAGTGCATGATGAGATGCCACAGTCTTCTCAACAAGTATAGCCGATACATGAACAATGAGTGCCTCCTGAAGAAGGTGATGCACAAGAAGATGAGGACGTGCCTGAATGGGAACTTCGAAAGAAGCATCCAATCACCATAACGCCAGTTTATGTTCTGATGAAAGACGTCTCGTCGGTGTCCAAGTGGTATTCCCATGACCAGTTCAAGCCTGAGAACCAAGTTAAAAAAGTCCCATCACGGGGTTCTGAGGAGGCCGTCACTAGCAAACTCCACCAAATTGCAAAGCAGTATCCAAATGTTGATGCCATCAAATGGTCAAAGGATTGCCCAAAAACATATGAAAGAGGCAAGCCCTTCCTACCAAACCGAGACATCCAGCGCCTACCACTTGGAATGAGAAGGTTCCATGATTGATACTTGCGTGTTCTCCCAACGAGCATAGACCTCATACAAGCATGCTTCCCGACCGGCACATTTGGAAGCCCAGTTGGGAAAATTATCTTTGACTTCAATGACATTCACACATGCTTTCACCTAGGAGAAATGGAGATGAATCTAATTCGCACATGGTGCCTGTAAGTCCTTGTCCTCCCGATATGATATGAATGTAATCTTTGAATTTTGTTGTAATTAACCCACACCGTGATTTGTAGAATGCAAGTGCACATTGTCAAACAAATGCCAAGTGTGAAAGCCGGGTATGTAGACCCTCAAGCTATAGCCCAAACAAATTTTAATTACCCTAAACAGTGGAAACTGGATGCCAAAGAGCTAGCTGCTGCAAAGACTCTTCAGGAGAAAGAGCACATCCGTATGGCGAAACTAAGGGAAGAGTCCCTTAAGGTTATGGCATACATTGCCCTGGCTTTCAAAACTCTCCAACAACACTCTACTATATGGCTACCATACAACTTCAAGTAAGTTCAACTCTATACTTAAAGCTTTGTTCGATATATTTTATTCGATGCAAAAGAGCTTATCTAGTTCTATGATTAAATCCAAGCAGCAACCACTGGATTTGTATAGCCGTCGATGTTGGGAGGAGCATGGCATGGGCCTTTGATTCAATAGATAGGGACCTGATGACATACAAAGACTTCATATCGATTCTCAAGATGTATACATATCGACAATCCTCATTAGCTTATATGTTTGTATACATACTTGTAACGTTCACTTTTGGATACTAACAAGTTGTATTTGCTAAAATAAATTGAACAGGGCATTTGAAAGGTCCTAATGGCTAGAGGGGGGCTGAATAGCCTAAAAAAATTTCTACAACAACACTTAACAAAAGGATTAGATAATTATGAGGCGAAGCGAGTTTTGCGCCAGCCTACTCAAAAATGCAAGCCACCTACCACAATTCTAGTTTAGGTAGAATCTATACACACAATAGCTATGACACTACTCTATGTTAGTGTGCTCTCAAAGGCTAGCTAAAGAGCCACACCAACCAACCAACCAAGCTCTCATAACTAGCTACACTAAAGAGCTTGACAACTAGTTTGCGGTAATGTAAAGAGAGTGATCAAGGAGGTTATACCGCCGTGTTGAGGAAGGAGCCAATCAATCACAAAGATGAATAACAATGAAGACCAATCACCTCGGAATCAAATGATGAACACAATGTTTTTTACCAAGGTTCACTTGCTTGCCGGCAAACTACTCCTCGTTGTGACGATTCACTCACTTGGAGGTTCACGCGCTAATTGGCATCACACGCCAAACCCACAATAGGGTGCCGCACAACCAACACAAGATGAGGATCACACAAACCACGAGCAATTCACTAGAGTACCTTTTGGCTCTCCGCCGGGGAAAGGTCAAGAACCCCTCACAATCACCACAATCAGAGCCGGAGACAATCACCACCCTCCGCTTGACGATCCTTGCTGCTCCAAGCCATCTAGGTGGTGGCAACCACCAAGAGTAACAAGCGAAATCTGCAGCGAAACACAATCACCAAGTGCCTCTAGATGCAATCACTCAAGCAATGCACTTAGATCACTCCCAATCTCACAAAGATGTTTAATCTATGATGCAAATGAGTGGGAGGGCTTTGGCTAAGCTCACAAAGTTGCTATGTCAATGCAAATGGCCAAGAGAGTGACCTTGAGTTGGCCATGGGGCTTAAATAGAAGCCCCCACGAAATAGAGTCATTGTACCCCTTCACTGGGCACTGATCGGGGTGATCGGACGCTCCGGTCCTACTGAACGGACGCTGCTCCTCAGCGTCCGATCGCCCGATGGCGGCCACGTGTCTCCTGCGTTCAATCAGTGAATGTTTGATCTCAACGGTCGACAAGCTGACCGGACGCTCCGATAGAACTGATCGGACGCTGAACCCTCAGCGTCCGGTCGTTTATAGTAAGGGTCCAAAACCAGTTTTTGCCGACCGAACGCGTCCGGTCATGCTTGACCGGACACAGCCCAGCGTCCGGTGCTTAACCCTAACCACTGTGCTGACCGACCACTCGACCAGACGCAGTCTTTCAATGTCCGGTTGCAGAGCGACCCAGCGTCCGGTCAGTTGACCGATGCCAGCATCATTGCGACCAACTCCATTTCACTTCTAACTTCTTCACCCTTGCTCAAATGTGCCAACCACCAAGTGTATCACCTTGTGCACATGTGTTAGCATATTTTCACAAACATTTTCAAGAGTGTTAGTTCTCCACTAGATCCTAAATGCATATGCAATGAGTTAGAGCATCTAGTGGCACTTTGATAACCGCATTCCGATACGAGTTTCACCCCTCTTAATAGTACGGCTATCAATTCTAAATGTGATCACACTCTCTAAGTGTCTTGATCACTAAAATAAAATAGCTCCTACAGTTTATACCTTTGCCTTGAGTTTTTTTGTTTTTCTCTTTCTTCTTTTCAAGTTTAAGCCCTTGATCATCACCATGCCATCACCATAGTCATGCTATGATCTTTATTAGCTTCTCCACTTGAAGTGTGCTACCTATCTCATGATCACTTGATAAACTAGGTTAGCACTTAGGGTTTCATCAATTCACCAAAACCAAACTAGAGCTTTCAATCTCCCTCTTTTTGGTAATTGATGACAACCCTTATACAAAGATAAGAATTAAAATTCAATTGAATCCATGTTTCTTGTCCAAGCATATTTACCATGTGTTAAAGAATATGGACAAGTTTCATGAATTCCAAATGGTAGCAATTGCTCCCCCTACATATGTGCTAAGAGTTTGAATTGTAGCTTGCACATATGCTTAGATAGGAAATATAGGAGTCAATGTCTACCAAATAATGCTAAGATATAAAAATGGACCTTTAAAGCGTGATACCAATCGGAGTGCACCATTATACCATCCTTAGCACCATAGTTAGCTTGATACCACTTGGAAACAACACTTTGGAAATGAAATCATTAGATGTCCTATGCATGCTAGTTTTTCATTTCATCATTTCAAGTTTACAACTAGCATTCATCACACAAGCATAGATATTTAAATTTTAAAACTTGTGCCATGCAAGCAAACATATGAAATGCACATTCAAATGCACCATACAAGTTCATGAGCTTGCTCCCCCTACTTGTGCGCTCAAAATTTTAATTGATTTCTTTCCTTTGTCATATCTCTCCTCCTATGTTAAATTCTCCCCCTATCACTTATATCTTAATTTCTCTCCCTTTGGTGTCTATTTACTATCTTTGTGCATTATTTCCCCCCTTTATCATCAATGACCACAAAGGTTTAAAATGTAGATAGGTTGAGATTATCAATGTCAATCAATGGGGTGAGGATTATATTATCAAATTTGGTTCAAACTAGAATATTTGCCAAAGATATTTAACTCGGTTTGATCCAAGGACAAGCTTCTTCACACCTCCAAATAAGGGTTATCTTGTACCATGTTGAGTTAAACACTTATAGCTCATTTTCTATATTAAACACTAGGTTTACAAGCCCACAAACATGTCATATGCTACCACTAGATCAAGTCAAGCATAGAAGCAATAGTGATACCATATGAACATCAAATTCATTTGATTTTCATGAATGAGCCTAATAAAATAGAACCACTTGAAAGGTTCTAATAAAATTGAAAATGTGACTAGATGCACTAATCATGTCCTTAGCAAAGATGTATGTCATGCCAATCAACCTTTACCTTGGATTGCTCGAAGCAGAGGCATGTCATATAAGTGGGGGTGCATCAACACATATTTGAGAAATCCAATATGTTCAACTCATTCCTTAGCTTGCAAAACCTTTTCTCAACTACCGGTGGATATGTATTCGACTCCGACGGTTGATAATGCAACACTATTTTGCTTCTTTGATGACCATAAGACAAGTGATCTTCCCAATAGTTGATATGTGCCCGAGGTGCTCTTTCTTTCAACCTTGCATCCTGCATAATCCGAGTCGGAGTAACCAACTAGCTCAAACTTTGCTCCTTTGGGATACCACAAGCCAACATTTGGTGTATGCTTCAAGTACCTCAATATTCTCTTTGTAGCCTTCAAATGACTTTCTCTTGGTGAGGATTGAAATCTTACACACATGCATACACTAAACATGACATCCGGCCTTGATGCGGTCACATAGAGTAGGCTTCCAATCATAGATCGATACAACTTTTGATCCACCATATTTCCACTTGCATCACTATCCAAGTTGCCATTGGTTCCCATTGGTGTGCTAATGACTTTGCTATCACTCATGCCAAACTTCTTGATCATGTCCTTGATGTACTTGCCTTGACTCACAAATGTACCATTCTTCAATTGCTTGATTTGAAGACCAAGGAAGTAACTCAACTCTCCAATCATGGACATTTCAAACTCATTAGCCATCATCTTTCCAAACTCATCACAAAAGTCTTGATTGGTTGATCCAAATATGATATCATCAACATAGATTTGTAATACAAATAGATCTTTTCTAATCTTCTTGATAAAAAGAGTGGTGTCAACCTTGCCCATTATGAACCCTTTAGAGAGTAGGAAGTCCCTCAATCTCTCATACCATGCTCTAGGTGCTTGCTTCAAGCCATACAATGCCTTCTTCAATTTGTATACATGGTTGGGCTTCTTATCATCTTCAAAACCGGGAGGTTGCTCAACATATGCTTCTTCATTGATGTAACCATTTAGAAATGCACTCTTGACATCCATTTGATAGAGCTTGATGTTGTGGGCACAAGCATAGGCTAGCAAGATTCTAATTGCTTCCAATCTAGCAACCAGGGCATATGTTTCTCTAAAGTCAAGACCTTCAACTTGTGTATAGCCTTGTGCTACCAATCTTGCTTTGTTCCTTACTACTATCCCATCTTGATCTTGCTTGTTTCTAAAGACCCATTTGGTTCCAATCACATTATGTCCTTTTGGTCTCTCTACTAATTCCCATATTTGATTTCTTGTGAAGTTATTCAATTCTTCATGCATAGCATTCACCCAATCAACATCCTTCAATGCTTCATCTATCTTCTTTGGTTCAATGGATGACACAAAAGAGAAATGCTCACAAAAGGATACCAATCTTGATCTTGTTTGCACACCTCTTGAAATATCACTAATGATAGTGTCCAATGGATGATCTCTTGCAACATTGGTTGGTTTGAGGATTGGAACTTGATTGCTTGCACTTGCTTTATCATTTGGTTGAGATGATGTACTAGCCACTTGATCTTGTTCATTATCATGAAAGCCACTTGTACTAGCTTGATTTGTATCATTTTGCACATTTGAGTTGGAGAGCACTTGCACTTGATCATCTTCATCATCATTCACTTGCCTCTGCCTCAATTCATCAATATTCATGTTCTTCATGACATTTGAAAGTTGAATGCCCCTAACATCTTCCAAGTTTTCATTCTCTACTTGTGAACCCTTGGTTTCATCAAATTCAACATCATGAACTTCCTCAAGAGTACCACTATCCAAATTCCATACTCTATATGCTTTGCTTGTAGTGGAATAGCCAAGTAGGAATCCTTCATCACATTTTTTGTCAAACTTGCCCAATCTAGTGCCTTTCTTCAAGATGTAGCATTTGCAACCAAAGACCCAAAAATATGCAATATTGGGCTTTCTACCATTCAAGAGCTTATATGGTGTCTTCTCTTTCAATTGGTGACAATAGAGGCGGTTGCTACAATAGCAAGCCGTGTTGATAGCTTTGGCCCAAAATGATTGACTCACATTGTACTCACTAAGCATAGACCTTGCCATATCAATGAGTGTTCTATTCTTTCTCTCAACAAGGCCATTTGATTGTGGAGTGTACTTAGCCGAGAATTGATGTCTAATTTCAAATTCATCACACAACTCATCAATTCTAGTGTTGTTGAACTCACTACCATTGTCACTTCTAACTCTCTTGATGGTTGTTTCAAACTCATTGTGAATGCCTTTGACAAATAATTTGAATGTTGCAAACACATCACTTTTGTCCACTAGAAAGAATACCCATGTGTATCTAGTGTAATCATCCACTATCACAAAGCCATATTTGTTACCACCGATGCTAGTGTATTGTGTTGGCCCAAATAAATCCATGTGCAATAACTCAAATGCTTTACTAGTGCTCATCATGCTTTTCTTAGGATGGGTGTTTCCAACTTATTTGCCGGCTTGACAAGAGCTACAAAGCTTATCCTTTTCAAACACAACATCTTTCAAGCCTCTAACCAAGTCATGCTTAACCAATCTATTCAATTGTTTCATTCCAACATGACCAAGCCTTCTATGCCATAACCAACCCATGCTAGACTTAGTGAACAAGCATGTAGATAATTTAGCTTCACTAGCATTGAAATCAACCAAGTATAGATTCTCATATCTAAAGCCTTTGAAGATCAAATTAGAGCCATCTACACTTATGATCTCTACATCATCTACCCCAAATATGCATTTGAATCCAAGATCACACAATTGAGCCACGGATAGCAAATTGAAATTCAAGCTCTCTACTAGCAACACATTGGATATGCTCATGTCATTGGATATTGCAATCTTACCAAGTCCTTTAACCTTGCCTTTACCATTGTCACCAAATGTGATACTATCATAACCATCATTGCCATTGGTGTTGATTGAGTTGAACATTCTTGCATCACTGGTCATATGTTGAGTGCACCCACTATCAAGAACCCAATGCCTTCCTCTGGCTTTATAATTGACCTAAAAAAGAAGATCAATTCTTTTTAGGTACCCAAACTTGCTTGGGTCCTTGAAGGTTAGTCACTAAGCTCTTTGGTACCCAAATGGCTTTCTTCTTTGAGCCCATCCATGGTTTACCAATGAACTTAGCCTTCACACCATTTGTACCCTTAGTAAGCATATAGCATGAATCAAGCTTAAGGGAGGATACATTAGCACTTTTGTTTTTATTGGTGCATTCTTGCTCTTTATGACCAACTTGCTTGCAACTAATACAAAACCGACCATTGTTCTTCACAAAACAAGTCTTGTGAGGAGCAAAGGCCGCCTTGCCTTTCTTAGGGGTATAGCCCAATCCCTCTTTATAGAGAGAAGCTCTTTGGCTATCCAAGCACATAAGCAAGCGGTCCTCACCACCATAGGCCTTAGCCAAAGTGTGAGTGAGCTTGTTAACCTCCTTCTTGAGATTCTCATTCTCAACCACTAGTGAGGCATCACAAGTGAGACCATCACCACTAGATAAGGTGGAAGTGGAAGTGCTACAAGAAGGGTTAGTGGGAGCAACAATGATATGCATAGATAATAATTCATCAATTATATCACAAGTTAAACCTACATTGCAAGTTTCAACATGCTTCTTTTTATTTTGCTCATCAAGCAAGGAAGAATGAGCTTTTTCAAGCTTCTTGCGAGCCTTGCCAAGCTTCTCAAGGGCTTCCTCTTGCCTCTCATGAGATGCATTGAGCTCATCAAAGGCTTGCTTAAGGGCTTTAATTTCCTTACGTAAGCTTTTGCATTCTCTTCTCTTAATGTCAAAGTGTTCTCTAGCATCTTCTAGCATGTCAAATAATTCATCTTTAGTAGGTTCATCATTATCACTATCACTATCATTCTCATTTTCATGTTCATTTTCATCATCATGTTCTTCATTACTTTCATCATCAAAAGATTATACCTTAGTGGCCTTAGCCCTGAAGCATGATGGAGATTCGAAGAGAGAAGGCTTCTCATTTATAGCAATGTTTGCAAGTGCCTTCTTCTTGGTGGTCTTGTGATCATCACTATCATCATCATCATCACTTGAGGAAGCATCACTATCCCAAGTGACCACATATGAACCACCCTTCGTCTTCTTGAAGGTCATCTTGTCCTTCTCTTTCTTTTCCTTCTTGTCATTCTTCTTGTTCTTCTTCTTATCATCATCATTGTCGCTATTGTATGGACATTGAGCAACAAGATAATCTTTGCTTCCACACTTGAAGCACCTTCTTGACTCTTCTTTGTTCTTGGATGAAGACTTCTTTCTTTTAGCATGGTAGCCCTTCTTCACCATGAACTTGCCAAATCTCTTGACAAAGAGAGCCATCTTCTCATCATCATCATCATCCCATGAATCATCTTCTTCACTAGATGTTTCTTGCTTAGCTTTTCCCTTGGATGATGTGGCTTTGAATGCCACGCTCTTCTTCTTGTCATCCTTCTTCTCATCTTTCTTTTCCTTCTTTTCTTCCTTCTCATCATCATCTCTATAAGCATCATCGGTCATGATATCTCCCAAGATTTGATTTGGTGTCATTGTATCCAAACCGGACCTCACTAGAATAGTGACCAATGTACCAAATCTTGAGGGTAAGCATCTCAAGAACTTGTTTGAGAATTCCTTGTCCTCTATCTTCTCACCAAGTGCCTTGAGATCATTTACAATCACTTCCATCCGATGGAACATGTCCGGCACACTCTCATCTTCCTTCATCTTGAAACTAGCAAATTTATCCTTGAGAATGTATGCCTTTGCACCCTTGATTGCCTTGGTGCCCTCAAATGATTCTTTCAATTTCTTCCATGCCTCATGACCTCTCTCAATGTTCTTGATTTTCTCAAATGTTTTCTCATCCAAAGCATCATGGATGGCACTAAGAGCAATGTCATTGTTTTGAAGTAGCAATTCTTCGGCGACGGTGGGAGGCTCTTCATCTTCTATCTCAATTTTTTTTCTACCACCTTCCAAATCTTCCTATTGATTGACTTGATATATGTTGTCATCTTAGCCTTTCAATAGGGATAATTTGAGCCATCAAATTGGGGTGGCTTCTTGGTGTTGTTGATTTGAGCCATTTTAACACCGAAGGTTGTTAAGCCTCAAATAACGGTGACCTCGGCTCTGATACCACTTGAAAGGTCCTAATGGCTAGAGGGGGGTAAATAGCCTAATAAAAATTTCTACAACAACACTTAACAAAAGGATTAGACAATTATGAGGCGAAGTGAGTTTTGCGCTAGCCTACTCAAAAATGCAAACCACCTACCACAATTCTAGTTTAGGTAGAATCTATACACACGATAGCTATGACACTACTCTATGTTAGTGTGCTCTCAAAGGCTAGCTAAAGAGCCACACCAACCAACCAACCAAGCTCTCACAACTAGCTACACTAAAGAGCTTGACAACTAGTTTGCGATAATGTAAAAAGAGTGATCAAGGAGGTTATACCGCCGTGTTGAGGAAGGAGCCAATCAATCACAAAGATGAATAACAATGAAGACCAATCACCTTGAAATCAAATGATGAACACAATGTTTTTTATCAAGGTTCACTTGCTTGCTGGCAAGCTACTCCTCGTTGTGGTGATTCACTCACTTGGAGGTTCACGCGCTAATTGGCATCACACGCCAAACCCACAATAGGGTGCCGCACAACCAACACAAGATGAGGATCACACAAGCCACGAGCAATTCACTAGAGTATCTTTTGGCTCTCTGCCGGGGAAAGGTCAAGAACCCCTCACAATCACCACAATCGGAGCCAGAGACAATCACCACCCTCTGCTCGACGATCCTTGCTGCTCCAAGCCGTCTAGGTGGCGGCAACAACCAAGAGTAACAAGAGAAATCCACAGCGAAACACAATCACCAAGTGCCTCTAGATGCAATCACTCAAGCAATGCACTTGGATCACTCCCAATCTCACAAAGATGTTTAATCTATGATGCAAATGAGTGGGAGGGCTTTGGATAAGCTCACAAGGTTGCTATGTCAATGCAAATGGCCAAGAGAGTGAGCTTGAGCCAGCCATGGGGCTTAAATAGAAGCCCCCACGAAATAGAGCCGTTGTACCCCTTTACTAGCCACTAATCAGGGTGACCGGACGCTCCGGTCCTACTGACCGGACACTGCTCCTCAGCGTCCGGTCGCCCGATGGCGGCCACGTGTCTCCTGCGTTCAATCAGTGAACGTTTGATCTCAACGGTCGACAAGCTGACCGGACGCTCAGATAGAACTGACCAGACGCTGAACCCTCAGCGTCCGGTCATTTATAGTAAGGGTCCAAAACCAGTTTTTACCGACCGGACGCGTCCGGTCATGCTTGACCGGACATAGCCCAGCGTCCGGTGCTTAACCCTAACCACTGTGCCGACCGACCACTCGACCGGACGCAGCCTTTCAGCGTCCGGTCGCAGAGCGACCCAGCGTCCGGTCAGTTGACCGATGCCAGCATCATTGCGACCGACTCTATTTCACTTCTAACTTCTTTACCCTTGCTCAAATGTGCCAACCACCAAGTGTATCACCTTGTGCACATGTGTTAGCATATTTTCACAAACATTTTCAAGGGTGTTAGTTCTCCACTAGATCCTAAATGCATATGAAATGAGTTAGAGCATCTAGTGGCACTTTGATAACCGCATTCTGATACGAGTTTCATCCCTTTTAATAGTACGGCTTTCAATCCTAAATGTGATCACACTCTCTAAGTGTCTTGATCACTAAAATAAAATAGCTCCTATAGTTTATACCTTTGCCTTGAGTTTTTTTGTTTTTCTCTTTCTTCTTTTCAAGTTTAAGCCCTTGATCATCACCATGCCATCACCATAGTCATGCTATGATCTTTATTAGCTTCTCCACTTGAAGTGTGCTACCTATCTCATGATCACTTGATAAACTAGGTTAGCACTTAGGGTTTCATCAATTCACCAAAACCAAACTAGAGCTTTCAGCATTTAGGTTCTATGTCACTAATCATCATGGAAGGCATGATCCAGCAAGGAAGGAAAACCTGGCTATAAAAACACTATGTGCGGTAAGTGTAATTTACTTCTTCAGTACTCCATTACATGGCTGTCAAAAGCATTACTTAACATTTTCATATGCAAAACACACAGTGCCCCAAGCAGAAGCCTAGGAGTGTACATTGTGGATACTATATATGTTCTATGATGAGTAACACCAGTGCCTACAGGAGACATCCCTTAAGGGTAAGTTTGAACCTCTTCACCCGTAGTATAAAAACTTCGTACATGGTATGAAATACTAAACCAAAACTTGTTCTCTTGTAGTGGAAAGAAGAGAAAGGAATAAAAAGAGACGCATACAAGGATGACCAACTCTTAGAGCTCGTTGGTGACCTTTGCAACTTCGTATTGGACCAGATTATACACGTCAAATGCGCCTACCATGACCGAGAGTCTGACTTAGGTAGAAATCCTCAGTACCAACACCTTCGTGAGACTGAAATGCTAGCTCTAGGACGTTGATAAAAATGTGTATGGAATTTGCATATTTAATGATGGATTGTATATATTCTTATGAATTGGACTTGTAATTGTAGTTTATATAATACTCTTGTGCTTGTAGGAACGTTGGTCGCGGGGCGTTCGGCAACGCGAACGCGGTTCGGAACGCTGGTCACGGGGCGTTCGGCAACGCGAACGCGGTTCGGAACATTGGTCGCGGGGCGTTCGGCAACGTGAACGTTGGATGGAATACGCGGAAACAAACAGTGTTCTGGTCGAATTTGAATTGTAAATTTGAAATTTTTTTACGGGAAAACATACTGTAGGGACGGTTCTAAATTGAACCGCCCCTACAAACAGGTATTATAGAGGCGGCTAGTACTACAGTCGCCCCTACAAATCGATTTATAGGGACGGCTGGTAATACGAGCCGCCTCTACAAATCGATTTGTAGGAGCGACCTGAGAACCGCCCATACAAATGCATGATTTGTAGAGACGGTTCGGTAGGGACGGCTGGCCAAACCGCCCCTACAAAAGGTTACGAGCCGCCCCTAAAAATATTTTCTGTAGTAGTGTATGGATCTACTTTTATAGATCTCATCATAATGAACGTAATTGTGCAAACGGAATTAAAAACAGATGCTTAACAAGAAAGTTATCACATTTTTAAGTTTTGTATACCGTTTGTAAATGCCAAAAGAATGAGTCTGACACACAACACGTGCCCCCCTCTCCTCCTCGCGTCCACCATCCCCACTTCATCCCCGCTCCCCCACGTGCCACGCGTCCGTGCGCTGCTACAGGGCGCAGCGCACGCGAGTCAACTAGTGATTGGGAGTGACACATAGAGAAGCGTCCACCAGTGTGACGGAATCCATGGTAGGTCATCATCGACTCGTCGTCACTCACTTGATCCCCCAATAACATTGTACGTAGTTTCCTTGAATCACTACAATAGTCCTTTATTTATTACATACGATTGGTTTTCTTCGTGGACCGGATCTTGATAGGTTGTTGTTTTCCAAGATATCTTATTCACTTGATGTATAGAGCATAGATAGATCGATGTGTATGTAAACCAACTTGATCGGGACTCTGCTGTAACTTACTAGAAAATATATCTCTAAAAAAGGCAGTCATAGTCTAAGATGCTGCTGGCCATAACTTGATCGAGTTTGAATGGGGTTTTCCATCACAAGAAAATATATCTCTAAAGAAAGGCAGTCATAGTCTAAGAAAGTTTGAATGGGGTTTTGATTCTAGCTAATGGTTAATGGCTAGCTATGGCCAGCAGCATCTTTCAGTAAACATAAAACAATGGCTGCTTTGAAGTTTCGAACATTCCCCACTCTTTGGCTAATGGCTATGCGCGTGCCAGCATCTGATGAATGGTATCTTTGCTGCTGGCTAGTGCACTGCCTTCCTGCATCTATTGAACAGCAGAGATCGAACATGATTCCTTCAATCTCCATTCTCCAGGTGAACAATGGAGGAAACAGAAGCAAAGCAAATCAAGGGAATCAAATAAATTGAGCTGTTATAGTTAATCAACGAGCTAGCTGGCGCTGGCCCAATTATTCTCCAAGGGACAGGCAGAAATCAGGAAAAAGATATGATCCCCACCTGGCATCAGAACTGGACCTACATACCGCAGACCGCCTAAATCTGACATGTCACTCAAATGGATCTGCACAACTCCTCCACCATATGCGGAGGAGTTGTGCAGATCAGATTTGAATCTGTGAGCTGAAAATATACTTCAGCATGACTATAACCTATGTGGCTTGCTGGTCATGACCACATATACCTCGTGTGGTCGTCGAGCTCAGACATGTCATGCATAAGCCAATGCAGATTTTTTTTCCCGACACAACAACGACTTCCATACTTCTATTCCATTATGAGTAATTAAACCAAGTGAAGGGACAGGGTTGGCGACGCCTAACCCGGACCGGCGGTACGGTAATGCATGGTGATTTCCATGCGCCACAAGGAAATCAATCAATCCACATATTCTCGTGAAAAAAAAACTGAAGAAGTACGTGCGTATGCAATCACGGCAGCATGCATTAGCAACAAGCACCATTATACTTGTACCTTCCTAGCCGCACGTGGTGCCTATAGTTAGGTCATCTCCACTAACCAGGAAGTGAGGAAAGTTTAATTTTACTGCAACTTTCCTCGGTCGGTCGTCTGTCCACCGGCACCGGTGGGATGCAAAGGCACTACTATCTCCAACAGCAAATTGCAATCATGCATGCGTTCCGGGGCTCAGGTGTCAGGTCTCGGCGTTTCGCATGCTGCACGTGCCCTTGCTAAGGCCCAGTTTAGTTGTTGAAAATTTTGACAAAACAACACTGTAGCATTTTCGTTGTTATTTGGCAATTAATGTCCAATCATAGTCTAATTAAGCTTAAAAGATTCGTCTCGTGAATTTTGTCTAAACTGTGTAATTATTTTTATTTTTTATTTATATTTAATGCTTCATGCATGCATCCAAAGATTCGATGTGACAAAAAATCTTGAAAATTTTAGCATTTTGGAGGGAAACTGCATAGCTTCCGGGTTGGGGGTTGCTGCTAGCTTTTTTTATGTGGTTATAATGAGCGTATCTATCGACGTCTCTGCAAATTCTGCCGTCATCAGTGACACAAATCCAGTGTCAGGGTTGAACAAAACATTATGGTCACCACCCTACCACACAATTAGTACTAACTAATAATGCGGATAAATAATCATTATTCTCTGGCTAAGGGAATTGCTGGATCATATTCATATATACCACGCAGAGCCGCAGAGCCAAGCTGTACGATCGCCACAACAGACTTATCGTATATATGCGTGATCCAATGCTTATCTGAACCAGCATGTGTATGATGTATCCACAGCAAGTAGCAACATTGGGTGCATCCACAATAGCCAAGTTGACATTCTTGAGGCGACAGATGATACCAAACGGAATTACTCTCTTCTCCCATATCCGGAATGTGCATCATCAGTGCATGGGTCATATGTTCATAATATTCTTTTAGCATAATTGATGTTAGAATCTTTATGCGTAATAATGCATTTCAAGATATGTGGTAACAGAAAGTGAGCACATGGTCGCAAGTGCATCAGAAGAGTTGACCAACATCACTATGAATTATTAAGCAACCCAAACCGTGATGTGAATGACTAACTGAGACTGAATCAAAACATGCAAGCATGCTTCTCTGAAAACACAATTAAACTTCTGTGCTCCATCCAATCGAAAATAGTCAAGAGTAATTTTCATAGTAGTCTTCATCCTATATTTTGCTACCTACTGACTGACATGCATGCCGGTCGATAAATGACTCATACAGAATTTTGAATTATTTTTTATGCGAGAATTCTACTGGTTATCCATACCGACACTACTGTCCACCAACTAGTAGAAATTGTTCACCACTCCCAGTTCAGTGGTTTCGAGCTGAAATATAATCAATGAGTGAGTCGGGGAAGATCGGGTGTGATATAATGCCTTGTATATCTTTTGTTGGAGCTAATTAGACTTCTCGTGAATTTGAGTTCTACCTCTCTAGCCACTCTCACTCTTGTATTTAGGCAAACAAATGCTCGAGCATGTAGCACTTATGTAGCAGATTCTTTGAGTGTTTGTGGTGGAACAAGCTTCTAGGGAACATGTGTATCTAAGCATGTTACCGTGAGTCCGTGACCCAAGAGGAGGGGTGAATTGGGTTACTAAAACTAATCTAGGGATCTACTCAACAAATCATATAAGATTAACCTAAACAAACTAGCAAGATGTGCAAACAAGGGTTAATCTAGTGCTCTACTGAAAGGTCCTAATATGGCTAGAGGGGGGTGAATAGCCTATTTAAAATTTTACAAATCAACTAGAGCAATTTGATTAGTAAGACAAATAGTGAAATGCAAACTTTCTCTAGCTCTACGAGGGTTGCAAGCCACCTATCCAACAATTCTAGTTGCAATGATAACTAGACACACAACTTGCTATGATACTACTCACTAAGAGCTCTCAATCTTGCTACACTAAAGAGCTCCACTAGATGAACTTAAATAACAAATCAAGCTCTCAATTCTAATTACACTAAAGAGCTTGCCACAACTAGTTTGCAAGAATATAAAATAGTGAGTAGGGTGATTATACCGCCGTGTAGAGGGATGAACCAATCACAAGATGAAGATGAAATCAATCACCGGGAGAATACCAAAAGGGCAAGAGACAACCGATTTTCTCTCGAGGTTCACGTGCTTGTCAACACGCTACGTCCCCGTTGTGTCGACCAACACTTGGTGGTTCGGCGGCTAAGAGGTGTTGCACAAACCTCGTCCACACGATTGGACACCGCAAGAACCTACCCATAAGTGAGGTAACTCAATAACACGAGCAATCCACTAGAGTTACCTTTCGGTGCTCCACCGGGGAAGGTACAAATCCCCTCACAATCACCGAAGATGGCCACGAACAATCACCAACTCGTGCCAATCCTCCACCGCTGCACCAAACCATCTAGGTGGTGGCAACCACCAAGAGCAACAAGCGAAATCCGCAGCAAAACACGAATACCAAGTGCCTCTAGATGCAATTACTCAAGCAATGCACTTGGATTCTCTATCAATCTCACAATGATGATGGATCAATGATGGAGATGAGTAGAAGGGCTTTGGCTAAGCTCACAAGGTTGCTATGTCAATGCAAATGGCCAAGAGGGTGAACTTGAGCCGACCATGGGGCTTAAATAGAAGCCCCCATAAAATAGAGTCGTTGTATCCCTTCACTGGGCACAACGTGGGGTGATCGGATGCTCCGGTCACATTGACCGGACGCTGTACGTGTCATTGACTACAAACGTTGATCGCCCGATCTCAACGGTCAAGAGATGACCGGACGCGTCAGTTAGAAAGTAACCGAACGTAGGACCCCAGCGTCCGGTTGTTTCCAGTAAGGTTCCAAACGTGAATTTTCACGACCGGACTCACCCAGCGTCCAGTCACTCAACGTCTCCTCTGTGCGCCCCACGTCAGCGTACGTCAGCACTGACCGGACGCACCCAGCCAGCGTCCGATCATTTTAGCGCCAGCGTCCGGTCGAAGATCAAGACCTCGCGCTTACTGCTGCTACTGACCGGACGCGCCGGTCTAACCGAGGCCAGCGTCCGGTCACTTCTAGTGACCTCCGTCTTTTCTGTCTAGGGCGCCGGTGGAGTTTCTTACCCTTGCTCCCAAACTTCACCACCCTTGATCAAATATGCCAACCACCAAGTGTATCACCTTGTGCACATGTGTTAGCATATTTTCACAAATATTTTCAAGGGTGTTAGTACTCCACTAGATCCTAAATGCATATGCAATGAGTTAGAGCATCTAGTGGCACTTTGATAACCGCATTCTGATACGAGTTTCACCCCTCTTAATAGTACGGCTATCGATCCTAAATGTGATCATACTCACTAAGTGTCTTGGTCACCAAAATAAAATGGCTCCTACAATTTATATCTTTGTCTTGAGCCTTTTGTTTTTCTCTTTCTTCTTTCCAAGTCCGAGCACTTGATCATCACCATGACATCACCATCATCATGTTATGATCTTCATTTGCTTCACCACTTGGAGTGTGCTACCTATATCATGATCACTTGATAAACTAGGTTAGCACTTAGGGTTTCATCAATTCACCAAAACCAAACTAGAGCTTTCATCTACTTACCACCCCAAAAAGTTTGCAACATATAGCCAATCCTATTACTTCAAGGCACTCTAGGAAAGGTAAATGTGGACAATAACAAGAGTAAATGAGGATGTTTAAATGTGCTAAGTAAAGGTGAGAAAGAAGAGAACAAACTCACAAAGACGCAAGGATGTACGCCCTAGTGTCGGTGGGCAAACCCCCACCCCTAGTCCGCAGTGCTCCAATGAGAATTTGTGCCTAATCACATAGCTTAATTCCTCCAGTCAATTTCTCAGGCTCACCAGGGCTCCTCTCAAGAAAGGAATGAAGTGTCAGCCACCCACCTAAGCTTGCCTCGAACTACCCTTCTCTTCCAATCGCCTTGCCACCATCCACTGTGAAGCTTTTCCACTAATGAAGGGTCTTCTCATCCCTAAACAGGATGTCACCACCACTCCACACCAACCTAGAGGGTTGTCCACAATGCTGGTGAGCCACTCAAGGCACCAAGGTCCCGACAGCCTGAGATTATATCGAGAACTTAGTTCTTATTCTCTCTCAAAGCCCAATCAGACTCTATTCTCACTCTATGCACGTGGCATGGATCTCTCTTACATGTCGATGTAATCTTATATATACTAGTCTGTTGCCAGCTCGATTAATACAGTGGTTCGCTCTGTTAGAGATATGTGTGTGTGCTTGTATATTCCCACTTGTATAGGGATTCATTTGCATATTATACATGTACATATTGGGGCTTCCCCTTTCTCTCAATACAGAGTTCACTTTCCTAACACGCTCTACGCATCACCACAAATCAACTAGTGTGTGATTTCCTAAAACTATCTATTGCAACCTTGGGCCTACGTGCACTGTTCAATACTCGGTGCACATCCTAATTACCAAACCTTCAAGTGAGCTTTTCAGCCATGTGTCCACCTAGCACTAGAGGCACTGTGTAATACTCTGGTACACTGAAGGTTCAACCACTGTTATCATTCGAATCAATGATGTTCTTCAACCCCAACTTTGGTTTGTGCACTTTTTTTATCACCGGATCATACAGTGTGACTTCTTCTCTAATCAACCACTATGTAAGGTCATTGTGTGCAATAGTCTATTGTATTGATTTCTTTTTATCATTGAACCTTACATGTTGTCTTCTTATTTGTTCTTGATTGTTTAACTTCTATACTCCAATTCGTGCAAATCTTAGGTCATCGGACCTTCTAATGCTTGCATTTCACACTAACATGGGGTGATTTTTCTCATTTCTTTGTCTGATGCTTGCATCATTTTTACACCTTGCATTTCACCTTGATGCATCATAGACATCGACTTACAATCTATGCCAAACAAAAGCAGATATTATCTCTTGTGATCGTTAACATCCCACTATGTAGATTTCTATAGATGGGAATTATTTTGCAACTTCACATTTTCCAAAGTTACAATGACAAAACAACTAGCAAGATGTGCACTTAAGATTTATCTAGTGTTCCCTACTTATCGAACCCATAAAGAGTTTTGTGACCTCAAATGATTAATGTTTCAACAAGACCTCAAATGTTTGAATCAACCTAGGCGCGTCCTTTTCAAATCTTGAGGAATGGATGGTTTGGAAAATAAATAAACTAGAAAGATACCTTTTTTGCGTCGTAAGAAGAATTATATTAGATCAATACGTTACAAGCACTCTGGATTACACAAATATCCAAAAACTGATTTTCATCTAAATAGTACCCTCGTTGTGAATAGCTCCATATCTAAAAACCAAACTTATATGACGCTTTTCAATATGGATGACCGCACAGAGCAAACCCTCGGCAAAAGGCCTAAGAACAATGCCCAACGAATGACGATCAACATTCATGTAGACAGAGTTGAGAAACTTCTTTCTGATGTCTTCCTTCTTCTTCTTTCTGCCACCGAAGAATGAGGAAGACCGATCTGAAAGTTATTCTCTCTAGTCCTTCATCGTGGCCAGATCTAACCACGATAAAATGAAGAAGAGGCCGGAGAAAATTATTCCATGGCGGCGACACCATCTTCGCCTTGATGTCACCGTCCGAAAATAAAAATCTACATGTCATGCCGGTGAGGATGCTGACGTCGTAGTTGTAGCCCTCATCTTCAACAGAGCCACCATGAAGAAAATGATTCCACCTTGCCCTCTCGTCGTTGTCGGATAGGAGGAGGAGATAAATCCCCAAAACCAAGAAACTTGGCATGGAGAGACCCTAACCCTAAGGACTCGATCTACTAGAAAAACTTATTAAAAATGATGGATCCACACTCCCTCCGGTCTTCGGCGATATGCAGGAGGGGGAGGGAGGGGGACCAGCTATGGTGGAGGTGGCGGCGGCGGCGGCTATGGTGGGCGG
The DNA here is from genome assembly GCA_904845875.1 of Miscanthus lutarioriparius. Taxonomy (NCBI): domain Eukaryota; kingdom Viridiplantae; phylum Streptophyta; class Magnoliopsida; order Poales; family Poaceae; genus Miscanthus; species Miscanthus lutarioriparius. The sequence goes on along the minus strand of CAJGYO010000001.1, from coordinate 13,175,132 downwards.
CACTCCGAGTCACGAGCTCTAGGTCATGATGCGGAGCCCGGTAATGTCGCAACTAGAAAGATACCCTGCGCATTGTTGTAGGACTTTCTTAGAAATATTGCATGTGTGAGTTAAACATGCATGTCGTCACATACATTCTTATCAAATTGGACAAGGCAATGGATGAATTCAATAAATAAAGAAACTAGCAGAACTAGATCGAATTATAAGACAATGAAATGGCAAAACAAATAACAATATATGGATGACTTCTATATTTCTTACGCTTCATGGAGATGAGATAGCTTGTATTAAGAGGTTGCAAGTTAGTGGGATGACATAACTATTAGTGGGAGATGATGTGGATAGCTTACATGTTAAGATAGAACTTGTAGTGGTTACAATGACAAAAAAAACTAGCAAGATGTGCACTTAAGATTTATCTAGTGTTTCCTACTTATTGAACCCATAAAAAGTTTTGTGACATCAAACCATTAATGTTTCAAGAAGACCTCAAATGTTTGAATCAACCTAGGCGCATCCTTTTCCTAATCTTGAGCAATAGCTTGGAAAATAAATAAACTAGAAAAAGACCTTGTGCGTTGTTGTGGGACTTTCTTAGAAATATTGCATGTGTGAGTTAAACCTGTATGTTATCACATACATTCTTATCAAAATTGGACAAGGCAATGGATGAATCCAATAAAGAAACTAGCAGAACTAGATTGAATTATAAAACGATGAAATGGCAAAACAAATAACAATATATGGATGTCTTATATATTTCTTACGTTTCGTGGAGATGACATAGATAGCTTGTATCCAGAGGTTGAGAATTAGTGTGATGACATCACTATTAGTAGTGAGAGATGATGTGGATAGCTTATATGTTGAGATAGAACTTGTAGTGGAGATTAGATTTATTAGAGATATATAGATATGCAAATTTCTAGAGACAAATGTCTTATTTGCTTTTGGCCTTATCTGCTCCATATTATTTTATTCCAATTGATTCAGTATCATTTATTTTTATCTCTTCAACACGGTCTAATTCACATATGAAATAGTAGTACTTCATCCGTTTCAAATTATAAGATATATTGTTTTTGTTATGTATTTAGATATAATGTATATCTAGATGTATAATAAATGTTACTCCCTCTCTCTCAAAATAGAAGTCATTCTCGCTGCCCGAGAAGTTAGCTTTTTTTTTTAAACTTTGATCAATTATATATAAAAGAATATTAATATTTATAATACATAATTAATATCATTAGAAAGATCGTTGAATATATTTGGAGATATAAATGTTGCATATTTTTATACCAACTTAGTCAAAGTTAAGAAAGTTTGATCTTCACATATCCCATAATAACTTCTATTATGGGACGGAGGTAGTATATATTCGGAGAAAAGTCAAATGTCTTGTAAGTTGAAACTAAAGGAGTACTATTAACGCGCTGGCAGCAGCACATTCGATCATCGCGGGGGGAGGAAAAGGGCAAAATGGCACTCCAAAACGCCGCCCACCCCGGTGACCACCCACCCTGGTGACCGATGATGCATGTGGCCTGCTTTGTGGCATGGTCCATAGCAGTCCACTACCAGTCTACCACACCCAGCCGAGCAGCCCATATATAGCAACATGTCAACTTTGCTCCGGCATCCACACCCCTGCAAGTGAGCATTTCCTCCCTCGGCCGGGGCGGGGCTCATCCGTTCACGGGGACGGGATGGATGTCTTCTTCCTCTAACCGGCCTCTTGCCAGAGAATCATATCGCCGTCCATGCATATATGTGATCCGTCTCCCAGGGCCGGTGATGTTTACAGGAGAGGAGGAATTCTAGCCTGCCTCTTCCTCTGATCGTTGTCACGCCCACTGCAAGATTCTCCGTCCAACCGCCAGAACCAAAATCCCTTTTAAAGCTAGGGAGCTCCCAGCTCCCGAGTTTCCCCAAACACTTCATTCAGCCTTCAGCGATGGAGGCATCGGCAGCGGTCGAGTCGTCGGCGACCGTGTCCGTCTTCGAGGTATCATCCAACAAGCAGCGGCCAGACACGGCGAAGCTTGTGCTGAACAGCCCCAGCCCGCCGAGCCTGCGCGAGGAGCTCGTCGGCGTGGTCGGCAAGGCGTTCCGGCCACGGCCCCCCGGCGGCGGTGGCCGGGCGCCGCGTTGCCCGTGGATCCTCACGGCGCTGCAGTGCGTGTTCCCGGTGCTGCAGTGGGGGAGGACCTACACCCTCAAGTCCTTCAGGAGTGACGTCATGGCCGGCCTCACTCTTGCCAGCCTTGGCATCCCTCAGGTAGGCTGCTGGTCATGCCACACGCTTGCTTGCTCAATTCACGCGTCAGTTTTAGCTCTAGTTCCTCTCAAACACACGTCTTTACTTGTTGAGTAGTGATCTCAGCAAGAAATAACAATCAAGCTAGGTAGGTAGCTAGACGACTACTTGAATTCAGGACGTCTTGAGGTGACAACTAACAAGTGTTTCTTGCACTAAATCTCTACAACAATGAATCCTGAGACAAAACATCAGTTACTAGTTGGACTTGTGAGGAACCACCACATACTTCAAGAATCATCAGCCTGTTCGTTTCGGATGAATTGGCTTATAAGTCATGACTGTGTCGGCTGGTTTGACGTAAGAGAAAAATATTATTCAAGCCGTGGATTATAAGCCAGATACGAACAAATAAGCTGAAACGAACACGCTGCGTATACAGATTTTGCCTTGGAATTTTCGGGTGTGCGTGTAGAGTTTTTACCCTTCTCGTCAGAATATTATCTGACCTGTGACTCCTTTGGATCTCTGATATGATACTGTAGAGCATTGGATACGCCAACCTAGCCAAACTGGACCCTCAGTACGGTCTTTGTAAGTATCAATCACAAGCCTCTACTCCATGATTGATTGTTCAGAACAATTTAGCTTGCGCAGAAGCCCACGCCATGTTAATTTCTCCAGATCACTCATTCTTTTGTACTACGACTACCTTTTTCCCTGATGAAAGACACGAGTGTGGTGCCACCGCTGATCTACGCTGTCATGGGGACATCGAGGGAGATCGCCATTGGCCCAGTCGCCGTCGTCTCGCTGCTGCTGTCCTCGATGATCCAGAAGGTCGTCGACCCGGCAGCCGACCCGGCGACCTACAGGTCGCTCGTCTTCACGGTGACTTTCCTCGCCGGGGTCTTCCAGGTCTCCTTCGGCCTCTTCAGGTACGGTCTGCTGCTTAGCAAGCAAGCGTTTTTTTAATTAATTACGTGCAAAACAACATGCTCTGCTCCCACACGTCGAGATGTCTGGTCTTACGACTCTTACCTGCGTGACTGTGTCGGTTCGTCACGTCCCAGGCTGGGTTTTCTCGTGGATTTCCTGTCGCACGCTGCCATCGTGGGGTTCATGGGCGGGGCGGCCATCGTGATCGGGCTGCAGCAGCTCAAGGGGCTGCTTGGACTCAGCCATTTCACCAACAGCACTGATGTTGTTTCTGTCGTCATGGCGGTCTGCTCTGCGCTACATGACCCGGTGAGTAGTACGGAGTCGTCGTCTCTGTCTCTCTCGGCTCGGCGCCACGAAAATGCCGAGCATTTTATTATTATTATTTTTGTGTAAATATAATAAAGGAGCACTAATGTACCCTCATGCATGTCCCACTCCCACAAAGAGAGTCAGTCTCAGAGATAGTGATTAGTCACGGTCATTGCTTGGAACAATAGTACTCCTACTAGTCTTCAACCTCACACTACGGTACAGGAACCCTTATTTTTTGGGGGACGAAGGACATGGCCACTTGTCTGCACACTGTTTAGTGCATTGGAATCCACCCACCTTCATGCCAAATTGTCAACACCGCCATCTTGTGCTTGGCTTTTACTTATGTCCGCTTCTCATGTGGCTCATGTTCTCCGTATCATGTGCGCTTCTCATATGTGGCTCATGTTCTCTGTGTTGTGCATGTCATCCAACTGCAGTGGCACACGGGCAACTTCCTCATCGGATGCTCCTTCCTTGTATTCATCCTCACCACACGGTTCATCGTAAGAAGATTCGATTCAACCACTCCTCTTTGTTACTGGCTCATGATGTATATAGATCGGACGGTAAGTTACTAAACCCACACGATGACAACTCAATTAATGGCAGGGGAGGAGGTACAAGAAGTTGTTCTGGCTGTCAGCGATTTCACCTCTGCTGTCGGTCATCCTGTCCACCGCTGCAGTCTACGCAACAAGGGCCGACAAGCACGGCGTCAAGATCATACAGAAGGTTCATGCAGGCTTAAACCCAAGCTCAGCCAAGCAGATACACCTGAACGGGCCGCACACCACGGAATGTGCCAAGATCGCCGTCATCTGCGCAGTCATCGCCCTTACGGTATCTACTTCCCGGCTGCAGTAAGCCGTCCATCTTGTGTTCCATGCTGAAATCTGAAATGCGGATTGCTGAAAGAGAAAGCTTGCATTGCCTCTCCTAGGAAGCTATCGCCGTTGGCCGATCTTTCGCCTCGGTAAGAGGGTACAAACTTGACGGCAACAAGGAGATGCTGGCGATGGGGTTCTCTAACGTTGCTGGATCTCTGTCCTCGTGTTATGTGGCAACAGGTGATCAATATGATTACTGAGTGATGGCTGTGGCAATCTTTCAGGAAGAAGCAAAATATCCTGACAGATGTTTTTCATTCATCAGGTTCATTCTCCAGAACAGCTGTGAACTTCAGCGCGGGCGCCAGGTCGACTGTTTCTAACATCGTCATGTCCATCACCGTGGTCATCACCTTGGAGTTGTTCATGAAGCTCCTCTACTACACGCCCATGGCGGTGCTCGCCTCCATCATCCTGTCGGCTCTTCCGGGGCTGATCGACATCAAAGAAGCTTGCAACATATGGAAAATCGACAAGATGGATTTCCTCATTTGCCTTGGCGCATTTGTTGGTGTCCTGTTTGGGTCGGTGGAGATCGGACTTGCAGTAGCAGTAAGATGCATGCTTGATACACCTCCATTTGAAAATCACATTCGAAAATTGTCTTTCAGCGTTTTCTGACTTGTGAGGGGGCTGATTGCTGCAGCTTGCCATTTCCTTCGCAAAGATCATCATACAGTCGCTTCGACCTCAGGTAGAGGTTCTTGGCAGGCTCCAAGGGACAAATATATTCTGCAGCATCAGACAATACCCTGTAGCTTGCCAAACTCCGACCGTACTACCGATACGCATGGACACATCCTTCCTCTGTTTCATCAATGCCACTTTCATCAAAGAAAGGTATTAGCAATCTCAATATATAAATATGGGTTTATAAAATGTTCAATACAAATTTTCCAACAAATGTTGTTCAATCAGGATCATAGAGTGGGTTCGGGAAGAACTGGAGAACTCAAATGGAAAAGCGAGAGAAAGGATACAAGCAGTTGTCCTTGATATGTCAAGTAAGTGCCCCCAGAATCTCCAAGATTTTTCAATTTTATAAAAGGAGATGCTTGCTTGACTTTTTTAGTTAATTCAATTTTACATTAGGTGGAATATACACCAATGTAGCTGTGAAACCCATGTTCAGTGCTAATCTGATACAAAAATATGTATGCCCATCTTCCTGTCTTTGCAGGTGTGGTAAACATCGACACTTCAGGTCTCACGGCACTGGAAGAAATACACAAGGAGTTGGTGTCTCTTGGAATACAGGTGAAGTACTGAATTGATCAGGGTACCTTTACGTTTGGGTAAAAAAAAAGACATATAATGCCAAATTGCCCGGTTATAATGCTGAAACAACTACCTGCAGATGGCTATAGCCAGTCCAGGATGGAAGGCGGTTCAGAAGATGAAAGTGTCGCGGGTGGTCGACAGAGTAGAAGATTGGATCTTCGTGACAGTAGGCGAAGCAGTGGAGGCCTGTCTAGCTGCTCATAAGGGCACAGCTCTCGAATGTTGAGCATGCGTTAATTAGTACTATTATTAGTACTGCTAAGGATATTCCCATAAGCGATGCAGCTTTGCATCCTAGTATGAAGGTGTTACCGCAAATGCTGACGAACAGAAACGCATGCTTGCACTTGATGGAGGCGAAGTACCTGTGATATGACTGATTGACTGAAGTGGTCGTGGCGGGAAACAATCCTCTGTGGGAAGGACAATCCTTGAGCTTCACATGTTTGGTGCTATCTTCATGATGTGTACTTGTACTTAGTAATTAAACAAGTTTTTCTTTTACTGTTTCTTGAAACCTTGACCTAATAAGAACTAAAGGAGATTAAAAAGATACAGTTGCGCGTTTTTGAAACCTAAGAAACAGAGAAGAAGAAAAGAGAGGACTGAGGAGGAGCGGGGCGTACAGGCATGCGGCCGGTCCGACGGCGGCGGCCTCGACGTCGGAGGAGGGCGCAAACTGAACCAACCGGCCGTTGCCCTCGGCCGTGCCGCCCGTGCGGGCCTTTTAGGTCATGAATGGCCCAACAATATATAATAGGCCAGCCTGGTGGGCTTTACCATTTTTGCCAGGCCGCTCAACCATTCACACAGGCCCACTTCTTGGCCGCACCCCCAGTCTCGTCGACGACGAGTGCCGTGCCGCGTGACCATTCGTGGTCTTCCCGTTTCCGGTCCCGGTCCTAGCCTCGAGCAGCCAGACACGCGGCCGTCTAAGTGCTATGCACGCCGCCCTTGCATGCCGGCACGGCCGCGAAGATGATGGCTTGTAGGGAGCGATGCGTCGGACGAGAGGGAGGAGGAGCCGAGAAGGGGATGGATGGACGGTGAGGAAGGCAGCGATGGAGCGAAACGCAACTCCCGAGAATAGGGGAGCGAGAGCCCGTGTCGGCCTTGGCTTCAGGTTCGTCCTCGATTTCCTGAGAAACTAGTACGAGCCACGCTCCCCTGCGCGCAAGTGCAGGCAACCACTGTTTGGTCTATGCAGGCAGGCGTTGTAGGTCACAGGCACTGGTGATGTATATGGTCAGGATGCATCGATGCATATATATTTGCATGTTATATAGATACGGCGAGGGCAAGCAAAAGTTGCTAGGTCTGCAAAGATAGAATTTATACGGTAGAAGCAGTGGTGATGTACAGAGGTAGCGAATGACCACGGCAGTGGATATAGACATATAGGATCCACATACTACACATGGCTAGCTATATGATACATATGAGTGTTTGATTTTTTATGGCACCAGATGGTGTGACGAAGTCTGTGGTCGATGATCAGGTAAGGTAGACGGATGAACCTGCTGATTCAATATGCCCACTCGTCACTGAAGGAACACTGCCTTTTTTTCGATGAAGGTTCGTGTGCGGTCTGATGGAATCATATGTTGCTTGCAAATCAGCATAATACACGTTGAGGTGGTTCTTAGGACAAAAGTGTGTAGAGGTGAGGCAAATAGATGGCATTGGTACCTTGTCTTCCTTGAACTTGCTGAATGCACCATCTATGTCCGTGCAACGCTGCTGCAGATCCTTGTGCAGCTGCTGTCTAGAGGCATCTAGATGTGTTATGCCATCTGCATTTACATGTTCGAGCAACTGGTCGTGCATCTCTGTAACTCAAGAGAAAGGAATATACATTTTCCATGCTGAAAATAATATTGGCATGTTTAGATATATTCAAATATTGTATCGACCTACATGATGTACCAACTGTGCAGTAGCTTCCCAGACTAAAAGGAAATACCTTTACCGTAGGAATGTTGTACTTATGACAGTTTTTTCATGAAACCTTTTGATCATTGTAATGCCGCAGCCTCTGATGGACCAAAAAAGTAGGGCTTCCAGCTTTGACAAGGTCATCTCATCTGCAAGACAAGCAAGGAGACGTGCTTTAGATCCACCTAAAACTAATCCAACACCACAAATACGACAGAATGAGATGACATCTTCACTATTAGTTATGTCCAGGCCAGGCATGCATGTGGCTGTTAGGATTGATCTCATCCGACTCAGTCCAACGACTGAGTCGTACCCGTTGACCGTGTCCTGATCGGAGACACATAACCGACCACTGGTCGGCGGGCCCCTGTCACACAACACTATAAGAAGGAGGTGGGGGCCGGGGCGTTAGACACGAGGTTCGACGCTGCCACTAGACTCTACCAAAGAACCCTAGAACCCTAGTAGCCCATCCGTACTTAGTAATTAAACAAGTTTTTCAGGACCTAATAAGAACTAAAGGAGATTAAAAAGATACAGTTGCGCGTTTTTGAAACCTAAGAAACAGGAAGAAGCGGCGGCCTCGACGTCACCAACCGGCCGTTGCCCTCGCCGTGCCGCCCGTGCGGGACTCCATGAACGGCCCAACAATATATAATAGGCCAGCCTGGTGGGCTTTACCATTTTGCCACTCACACAGCCCGCTCTTGGCCGCACCCCCAGTCTCGTCGACGACGACACACGGTCCCGGGCTCGAGCAGCCAGACCACGCACGCCGCCTTGCGTGCGACGCCATGTAGGGAGCGATCGTCAGAATCGCCCTAGGGCGAGGTACATCACTAGGTTTCCCCATCTAAGTCAAGATTATCCCCTGATCTATGTTTTAGAGGTACAATTAGTCTATCAATAGTACCAGAGCCATGGTTGCTAGTGGGTAGATCGAGTGTGGGATAGAAACTTGAAAAGAAATCGAAGAGATAGAGAAGCAGAGGGTTCGATCCGGTTCGGATTGAAACCCTAACCCAAATCTTGGAAGAAGAAGAGATGCAAGAGGGATGTCTAGAGGCAAAACGAACCCTAACCCTAGCCCACGAAGATCAAGAGAAAGGATATCATGGGAAGAAAAAGCGATGCATGTTTAGATATATTCAAATATTTTCGACCAAACCCTAACCGGCCAAACCCAAACCCTAACCCTAATACCTAACCCTAGCAGCGAGGACAGAAGGGGAGGAGCCTACCTGGGGTTTTCCTTGCCGCCGCCAAGACGGAAGATGACATCGCTATTAGTTATGTCCAGGAGGTATGCATGTGGCTGAGAGAGAGAGCCAACCCTGCTGGCTCGGACTCAGAGCACCGCTATAAGAAAGGTGGGGGCCGAGACACGAGGGTTCACGCCGCCAGGCAAGACTCACCTCGGGTGCACGCGGGCATCGGTCCGGAGGCGGCACCTGGCGGCGGCGACCACCCTCCTCTAACGAACTCAGGCGGCCACCATCGCTCGATCTCTACGCTCTCTCCGCCATCTTGCGATCGGTGTGGGAGAAAATTGAAAAGAGAGGAGGGAGGAGACGGATGACCTAGGGTTCGGAGGAGACGACGCCGCGTGGAGTTTTTGTTCGCCCGAGATCACCTAACCTAAGCTAACCCTAGCAATGAGGGCCGCCTACTGGTTTTCGGTTGAAAACAGATGGCACAGATCAACCGAGCCGAGTTTTAGCCCAGGCGGGCGCGAGCACTGGGCACTTTGCCAGCCCAAGCCCATGTTGCGGCCTAGGAGGCACTGCGGGAACGCGCGCGCATAGTTGGGCCAGGTCATTTTGCCGGTTGGGCCGAAGGAGCAGTAATGAATGGAGTCCATTTCCTCTTTTCTATTTTTTTTCTTTTTTCTTTTTCTAGTAAATTGTTATTTTCTAGAAAATGATTAATGGCTCAAAGAAAAATTAGTAAAGAGAATTTTCCTGTGGGTAAAATTCACAAATTATGTTTAAGTTCCGCTGCAAAGTTTAAAGTTTATTATCTTCTAATTAAATTCGAACCAATGGGAGAATTTAATTTGAAGAGCAGTTATATTTAGTAAATCATGATTATGCTTATCCTCTAATTAAATTGGAACCAACAAGAAAATTTAATTAGAGGAGTAGTCCATTTTGTTTAAGAAAGATTATGGTATTGTCATTTTCTGACCAATGTTGATGATGGCAATATTATAATGAATTTAAGTTTGAAGTTTAAATAAGATTATGGTATTGTCATTTTCTGACCAACGTTGATGATGGCAATATTATAATAAATTTAAGTTTGAAGTTTAAATCTCTGATAAATTTTACACCAACGTGATCAATTTTTCAGAGAATAGATAAGGACCAAGAAATGTTCCTCAACTAAAAGAATGTATTTCATTATCAAGTTTCTGCTGCAATGGTGTTGATTATCTTCTAATTAAATTCGAACCAACAGAAGAATTTAATTTTGAAGAGTAGTTATATGGATTTTAAGTTAATTTATGAGTTTTATGCATTAATTCTATTTTCTGCCCAACGGTGATGTAGAATTGATGCATTAGCATATAGTATGTTTTATTTTTAATCGACGAGATCACTCGACTGTATGCCAACGGGCTGCAATACTAGGGTATGTGAATGAAAAGGCTTGAGTCAAGCCAGTTCATGACAATTTATGTTAGTTTAATAATTTTCTGATTAAATTGAAACCAACAGGAAGATTTAATTAGAAAATAAAGTATAAGTGAATGTTTTAGTCGTCATAACTAAGTTTTATGTAGATCTATCCCGCATGGGAGAAGTTTTGGCATAATACTTATGCTAGTCAATCATGCATGGCGGGAGAAGTTTTGTGATGATTCACATGTTTTGTATCCCGCACAGCGAGAGAAGTTTGGGTAGCTATTATGTTGTCCGAGCATTGACCGTGGCACAATAGAAATGCATCGTCATGATCAATACTAACCAAAAGGATAAGAAAAGATGCAAGTGTGACTTGCAAAAGGTACAGCTAATGATAGACCTCGTTGAGTTCTACAAGTGAAATAAGAAAAGTGTACTCCTAAACGGATCAAGAAATAACTTTGTTTACATGACACAATCATATAAATGAAGTTATAAGTGTCTCCTCGTTCACATGTTTTCTGAATAGTTATCGAAATTATGGCAGTAAAGTTCATGCCATATTTCGAGCGAGAGAATATTAAGATCAATTAAAAAAATACTCTTCATTAAGTGTGAGATAAAGATCCATTAAGAAAGATACTCTTCATTAAGAGTGAGATAAAGATCAATTAAGATGTATGCGACCGTCGGAGAAGTACAATGGTCATAATAATGATACCCCTAAGCAGAAAAATAGCTAAATTTCTGGACCTTCTAAAGTTCCAATAGGAAGATAGCGTAGTCAGCATCAAAGATATTAAAGAGGTGCTTAAAGCGCCATATAAGGTTTTAATAGATTGAACCCAAATAAGAAATTAGAAGATACACTATCTTTAGAAAATATGGGAAGATCTGGGGGAGCTTGGTATGTAGAGGTATGTAGAAACCTAAGACTTGAAGAGAAGAGGGACTGTGTGCCCACTCCAGTGACTCAGTAGCAACAAGTTTCTCAATACCTGTTGATGTTGTATGACCATTACAACATCTATTGTTAGCTCTTCGAAGAAGATGACTTATGTAAATAAGGATCTTGTTATACAGGAGCCTGTAGAATCAATTGTCTCTTGGCAATAAAGAGCAACAACAGCCCCATATGAAAATGCCGGTAGTTGAGGCTCCAGAAGGTCTCAAAGAATTAGTAAACTAGTTTTTCTGATGACTATGAAGTCTATGTCAATAAAGAAATTCAAATAAAGGGTGATCCCACCTCACTTGAAGAGGCCATGAGAAGCGTTTACTCGTTTGAATGGCAAGAAGCTATGGAAGTTGAAATGAATTCGATGAATACCAATGATATTTAGGACTTAGAAGTAATTCCTAATGGAGCCAAAATAGTAGGCTGTTAATGGGTGTACAAGACAAAATGTGACTCCAAAGGGATGTAGAAAGATATAAAGCACGACTTGTGGCAATATGCTTTAAGCAAAGAGAATGAATAGATTACAATGAGAGTTTTCTCTCTAGTCTTATGTAAGAATTTTTTTATAATCATAATGGTGTTAATGGCACATTACAATTTAAAGTTACATCAGATGGATGTAAAGACGGCATTCCTCAATGGGGATTTATATGAAAACATTTACATGGCACAACCCAAAAGGTTTTATCATGGAAGAAAAGAACATATGGGATGCCGCCAGTAGAAATCTATTTATGGGTTAAAAGTAAGTCTCTAGACAGTAGTATTTAAAGTTGATGAAATAATAAGAAAATTTGGGTTTTAAAGAAAATGAGAAGGATAATAGCGTTATGCGAAGATCAAGAATGGAAAATTCATTTTCCACATCCTGTGAATAGATAACATTCTACTCACTAGTAGTGATGTTAATCTGTCATTGTAGAAGAAGTTTTGTCCTCAAGTTTCAATGTGAATGGTCTTGGTGAAGCGTCATTGGTTCTAGGAATCAAAATTCACCAAGATAGAAGAAAATGGGGTATTAGGACTATCGCAAAGGCATACTTAGAGAAAATTCTAAAGAAGTAAAGTATGCATGCGAGTAAACCTACGCCTGCTCCTATAGTCAAAGGTAATAGTTTTGGGAACTTTAAGTGTTCCTAGAACCAATATGAGATCGATCAAAAGAATATGGTTCCATATGCTTCAGCTGTTGGAAGCCTGATGAGTGTACAAGTTCAAGTAAGAACTTACCCTGATATAGTTTATGTATCTAGGATATTTTAGCAAAAGTCTAGTCCAGATATAGATCACTGGAATGGAGTTGAGAATGTCTTGCAATTTAGCAAAGTATCATAGGTCTTATGCTGAGTAAGAAAGAATAAGTACTCTCAAAGAGTTGAGGGTACAAAAGTTAAGTCTTGGCGAGATGTGTAGTGAAATTCACAGCGGTTGCTAACACTCGCAGTTGGAGTATTATTATGGAAAAGCTCTAAGGAAACAGTTGTGGTGTCATCAGTGATGCATACCATAGTATAGCTTGACATGAGGCTTAAGGAACAGGCAAAAGGAGGTTAAGTGAATTTGTACCCAGATTTAACAATGGTAGACAACAACAATAACCATTTAAAGTAAGTTAACTCCTAAGACAACAAGTCAAGTGTGCTGCCAAACACATTGACACTAAGGTATATGTTGTAAAGGAGAAAATCCAGAATCATTTTAAAAAGCATTGAGCACATAAGTACCGAGTAAGTACTTGCGAATCCGATTACCAAAGACTAACCACCTAGTGTGTTCAGAGAACACACAGTCAACATGGGGTTATGAGAAAGCCTATAATTTCTAGATACTAAGGGCCTAGTTGAGTATCTGTTTCAAAACAGAGTGCGTTGTAGCTGTTTAATCTAATGGCAATAGACCGTGATGATGAGGCATGCTCTATGCACTGATTTGTGATGGAATGGGAATAAGATAAAGTAAGTAAGTTAAGTTTAAGTCATAAGGTGAGATCAAGGGGGAGAATGTTAGGATTGATCTCATCCGACTCAGTCCAATGAATGAGTCGGACCCCTTGACCGTGTCCTGATCGGGGACACACAACCGACCACTGGTCGGTGGGCCCCTGTCACACAATGCTATAAGAAGGAGGTGCGGGTTGGGGTGCTAGACACGAGGTTCAACGCCGCCACTGGACCCTACCGAAGAACCCTAGAATCCTAGTAGCCCATCCGATCGTGGGCGCGCTGCAGTGATGGGAAGCACCGCCGGACGCATCGTCGTCCTCAGGACTCCACCACGCCTACGCTGCTACAACACCGGTGGCCATGTCGCTACGATGCCATGGTTTCAACTGCCCTAGGGCAAGGTACATCACTAAGTTTCCCCATCTAAGTGAAGATTATCCCCTGATCTATGTTTTCGAGGTACAATTAGTCTAACTGTGGCATCTCCAGACTGAGCAATGTTAGGCATAACAAAGAGCATGCTCCCTTCCTCCTCCATCAATGACCAATAGTTCATAGTTCATCAAGGTTTAGTTTTTCCTAAGAAACCATTTATTTCTAGCAGCATAATCCATAAACGACTTAATAAATTTATTTCCTTCTTCACCCAAGCAATAGATAATAATTTCTTGAATTTTTTCGCGTGATGAGTTAAATGAGAACCCTTGTTTTTGCTAGTTTGGCACAGCCATTTACCTCAAAGCACATGAGGCCTGAGGTTTTACTCAAAAAGCAAAAAAACATACGCCCAGTGCTTTTAATCCGAGCAAAATTTTGGGAAGCATCATGCATAAACAGTTCAACGAAGTTACCCTCTCTACTGGATTAGAGACAACAGATACAATTTAACCAGAATTCTAGAACAGCTCCAAATCATATCTTACCATGAACCTTGATGTGGCCATTAGTCAAAGAGAGTGTTGTGTTCAGGTGTCTGTCCTTCAAAATATTTTAAAGACCGCAGTATTTCGTCCCTAGATGGGAAGATGAGTTTTGCCAAGTGCATTAATTAAATAAGTCAAGATATGAATTTTTAAGCAGAGTGAGCGAGGGGCTTGCCTGCAAGAGGGTGCCCAATGCATGGAAGGTGTATGCGTCTTTGGCGAGGTCGTCTTGAATGAACTTCAACCTACATCAAAGAAGAAAAGGAAATACCAAATATCAAAATGCTCAAGGCAGCAAAAGAAAATGTGACAATATACATAACCACAACTGGAAAATAGATAATGCTATGCACATCAGCGAACATGTAAGAGCAGGAGTTAAAACATATATCTTGTTTACAGGCAATGCAGTCTACCTGGACCAGCGTGTGATTTCGGTGTGCAAGTCTGTCAAGAACGCACACTTTGCTCATTGCTAGCTTTCCTGAAAATCAATGGCACAAGATAACATAATAAATAAAGAGAACCAATGATTAAAACATACTCAATATGTATTATTTGCAAAAGGAAGGCTTGTGTGAAGAGTGGAAGGACAGAGGAAGATGTAGTAATAGAATTATCCTTTGAGTAGAATTTAATCCGAGAGAGCACACGAAGGAGCCCTGCAAAAAATTACCTTAGTGATATTGAAAGCTCTAGTTTGGTTTTGGCTAATGGATGAAACCTATTTGGACTAATCCTTGCATCTAAGTGTGTGACTAGATAGGATAGTCCAACCCAAGTAAAGGAGCTAGGTTACACTCATGGACGGAGATGGCCACATGAAATGAAGTCCATTGTGGTGGTGTGGACATGTGATGATGATCAAGCTACGGGACTTGGAACAGAAGAAAGAGAAAAACAAAAAGGGCTCAAGACAAAGGTGAAACTTGATAGGAGCTTTTTGGTTTGGTGATTGAGACACTTAGCGAGTGTGATCACATTTAGGATAGATGGTCGTACTATTAAGAGGGGAGCTCTTTTCGGATGACTCGATCATCTAGTGCCACTAGGTGTTGAAATACTTGCATTGCATTTTAGGCCTAGTGCACAATCGGTGAGAAGTGATTAACCTTTGAAAATTGATTGTGAAAATGCTAACACACTTGCACGTGATGGTGAAACACTTGGAGTGTTAGCACATTTACAAAGGTGGTGAGAAAAGTCAAGAAAAGGAGGCAAAACTCAGCTTGGGGTGCTGCCACGGGGGCACCGCCACCCCTTGTCTGGTGCACCACCACCCCAAGGGCGGTGACCGACTAGGAGGCCGAGAACAACGAGTTGCCCTAGGGCCACCACCACTGTGTGTCCGGTGGCACTATCACCCTTAGGGTGGTGCCCACCTGGACATGGCCGAGACTCAGGAGAAGTGAAGTGGGCACTAGAGTGTCCGGTGTGCACCGCCGCCCTGAGGGCGGTGCACCGCTCGGTCACTGCCGTGAGGAGGCCGTTGCTATGACAGAACCGCCCAATTTATACAAGATCAAGTACGGCTGTCCCCGCTAACACGTTGACACGAGCATACTTTCTCTTATATAAACCCGGTAGTCCGCTGAGTGTCACGAATGACCTCGATAAATCAACATCACAACCAAGATTGCATGATTAAGCAAATACACATCACATACGCAGAGTTGCAGTGGAAATAATATTACAAATGGGTTCACAAGTAATAGCACAAGTTTGGGTTTCAAAACCAATTTGTGAAAACAACATAGCTTTCAAATGATTACATTAATATAAGTTCCAAATACATTGCTAGCATAAGTGACATCCTTAGACAAAAGCATATAGATGAGAAATAAATATAAAGTCACCGAGCCCACCGGCGGTTAGCCACCATCTTCAGCAGGCCGAGAACTTCACCTGCAACATGGTGGGATAAACCCTGAGTACTCGAATGTACTCAGCTAGACTTACCCGTCGTAAACCAGAAATAAAGTGACACCAAGGATTATGCAAGGCTTTATTTGGTGGAGCTGAGCTGACAACCTTTTTGCATAAAAGCTGGAGTAATCATTAGCATTATCCACCTATACTAGCAGTGACTTTTAGCCATTCCCTACCATCTATATTAGCACCTGTACTAATCAATCACTTAATTAAGTTGCAAACAATAATAACCATATCAGGTATTTCATGGCTCATTATCATAATAATAATCATCATCATCATCATTTAACCATATCTTTAAATTTAGTGAATCTACGTTGCCGCTGCTCAGTCAAGTTCTCACTATCCGGGAGAGACGGCGATTCGAATCGATTCCTATCTAGCTGGAGGGGTATTCCTAACACTCACCCAATCCACCTAATCAATGGTTTCCTCGGGTCACCTTTGGTACAACTCAGGAATCGCTGTTCTGAGCAGCGCCGCACCCTCAGGGAGTCCACTCTGCCAGGTGGTCAATCTCACCTCGGACTTACGCCAATAGCTCCCCACACATCCTTACTACCACCAGGGTGCGCACTTTCACTTCCCAGACTTCCGGCCTGGGTTGAGCTACTCGGCTTCGCGGTCGGAATGAGTTATCCGGCCAACTAAGTGATAGGCATGCGTTCAACATGACATGAGGACATACAACGAATCGGTCCTTAAACGACACAGACGAGGATAGATTCACACCCAAGACCTCCATGCCTTGTTGCTGCACTACCGTCATCCCGTCCGGTCTCTTTTCATTATTAACACATGGTTCTTTTTTATGATAGCAAATATAGCCAACCGTGACCAGAGTTCATCCTATATCTCGTAGGTGATAGGAAATCACCCGACTTCTACCGGTCTAAGCATAGCTAAGCATTATTCGATCCTACACTTAATTAGGATTCATAGAATTTTATCTGGACAAGGTAAGGATATAATGCAACAATTGGTTCCAACCAATTCCTATACTTAATGCATCATCAACAATAAAAGATACTCAAGATATTTGTAAAAACATGGGAGACTTAGAATGCTCCGGGGCTTGCCTGGGATCCGACACAAGTCAGTTCAGTTAGCTTGCACCGTCCTGGTGACATCTTAGGTCCTAGCACTCGCTTAGTCCTTCCATCTTTGGGATAGATCCTCCATACACCGTCTTCGGGTTCAGCTCCAACATCATGTCCTTCACATGGTTCATCTAGCGCACCTAGATGAGATGCAAGATGCATGTGTATGAATGTGATGAATGGTAACACAAGATGCATCACATAAGCATTTAAGACAAACACAAGATTATGCAAGACATAGACACCAATAGCTATTTAACTAACATCACACAACCTATCATGCTAAGATGGCAAAGAAGACGACAACACCAAGCATGTCACAAGTTTCCCAAGATCTTAGGTGCTCTAACTCAAGTCATCATTCAAGGCATAAGTCACACTTAACAATATACAAGCAAACACTATAATTGGAATCTGCCAATTTCTGGACATGCAAACAACAGCTACAAGATTTAGCTCTAACTGGAGTTACACAAATCCAAATAACTTGCAAGAAGATATTTTGGAAAGCTTATGAAATTATATACATTTCATCTATAACCATAATAGCATGATTCACAAGTTAAGTAGGTCGAAATTATACATTTATAGAAACTGGTCCACAATTGACAGAGAGCAGCCATATCTGAAACCCAACTTTAAACAGGCATAACTCACAAACTACTTGGCCAAATGACACCAAATTTTAACAGAAGCTAGATACATTAATTATCTACAACTTTTATATAAACAAGTTTCACAACAAAGCACATTATCATAAAGAACTTTGCTAAATTCCCAGATCTATCCATAAACCATATTTGCAAGAAAATAAATATTAACTTATGTTGAAAACACATAATTAGGCAAAACCAACTTTACCAACATGTCACACATGACTAAAGAACACCAGAAAACCTAGTGTCCATGACCAAATAAATTCTTTTAATGCATTTCTTAATTTATTTTAGATAACAAGGTGACTTAATGAACATATACCAAAAGTATACAATAAATTCTACAAAAATTACAGTGGCTCACATATTCTCTCAATATTCTACTGTACAAATTTCACTCTATTTGAATATGTATAGCAACCTCTATGAAAAAGACAAGTTGCTAAAGCAAGAAATCATGTGAGAGCAAGATCAACCAATAACTCACCCATGTAGCAACCAATGACCATGAAATTTTTACCACACATCAAACATCACATGAGTAGCATGCCACAAAAATTTCACTTCATTTGGAGCCCTAGATCTGCAGTTATGGAAAATAACAAATTCAACTAGCATTACAACCTTACTGCAAAAATCTATTTTTTGCAGCTAAATATTTAAACTAAAACATGCCATATTATAGATCTACTGCATAGGCAATTTCATAAGGATTCCAAAAAGTCCTCATTTGCTATTTTATGATTTTTCTATGAATTACTATGAATTTTCAAAGTTCCTCATTCAAATCTGTAAAAACAAAAGAAAAGACATGTAAGTCTTGCATCGGGGTCCCTGCAGTTTACATAAATTAAATCAAACAAATATACCCTTTTTAGCACTGTTCAACTGAGTCACGGATTCCTCACTTAACCCCTTACTTTTCTTCAAATTTCCGCGTGAAGTCCCTGGCGTTCTCTTCTTCATAGACTGAAGCAGGTCACGGCTTGGGCCGGCTGGGCTCGGCCGAGAGAGCCAAAGAACGGGTGGGAGGACTCAAGAGGCGTAGCGTGGTGGCTGCTCTGCCAACGACACGGCCACTTGCAGCCTATGGCCCTCCTAGCCATGTGTGGCTGGCGGCATGTCATTGGGTCATTGTTGGCACGGCTGGACAATGGCACGGCAAGCTGAACGGCGGCCGCTGCTAGGGTTGGGGAGGCGATCGAGGCGCGAGGAAGCAGCACGAGGAGGCGGTCTTTGGGAGGCTCAATGATGTCTAGGCATGGAGGAGGAGCGGCGACGCAGAAGCTGGCTGCTCGGCCATGCCAAACAGAGAGAAAGTGAGAGAGACCGAGAGAGAGCAGAAGAGTGAATGGGAAGGGAGAGGAAGAGAGTGAATGGAGAGAGCAGGAGGCAGACTCGGGCTCGGCTTCTCCAAACGACACGCGACGGCGAGGTGGCGCACAAGAGGCCACGCAGCAGCGGCATCCTGTGCATGGTCGGACATGGACATTACTGTTCATCAAATTCAAATGTCCAATTCTACCTCAAAAATGCGACTGAACATCCATCTTTGTCCTTTCATATCTCCTAATAAGTTTAGTTTAGGCACAAACGGTAGTAACAAATGTTGTAGAGCTATATGAGGACTACAACTTTGCTTAAAGGTTTTTGGTCTAACTCGGATTATATTGGAAGATATAGAGCTGCAAAGTAGGGCTCATGAAACTAAAAATTCAGGTTTCAGTTATCTCAGACTTAGAATATTTTTGGACTCTAAAAACATCAGCAGATTCAAAGTTTGAGCCTCGGTTTGACTTAGTTCCAAGTTGATCTGACTCTTGTTCCAAAAACAAAGTTTATTCTACTCCACTCAAACTTCAACTTTTATTTAAGGTGTAACTCCATGCAAGCACTGTAAGCAATTGGTCAACACAGGTCAAAGTAGCATCACGGTAAAGCTTAAATCTGAGTTTTAGACCGATTGATGCATTTTCTTGACATTTTCCCAACATGAACCTTTCATGACTTTTGTTCATGAGTGTAAGTAGAGTTGTTTGATCAAGGTTGCAATGTTTGTTTGTCATCACATGTTCTCACCCACCTAATAAAGCAATTCAGGCGAGAACCTAACTTGTCATTTCATGTGACTTCTTGATTCCAAACTTCACGAAACTTTTCCATGGATCAATATAGACGGATATTGATGTGAGACACATGAAGATATTCCAATAACACCAGCCAAGCATCTATCTTGAAAAGACCTATATGTAAAGCAAGGGTGCAATATCCGCGTTTAGGTTGGGGCTCATTTCCATAGGTTTGACCTTGACTTCTCCATCACCACTTACACGCCATGGTTGAGTTTAAACCCATTGCTTAACTAGTGACAAGCACCTGGGGTGTTATAGTTGCCACCGCCATTTTCTTCCAGAGACTAATGAAATGGGGTTGGTCACCGCTGAAAGGTCCTAATGGCTAGAGGGGGGTGAATAGTCTATTAAAAATTTCTACAACAACACTTAAGACGAATGATTAGTCAATAAGATGGCGAAGCGAATTTTGCGCTAGCACTATACTTGGGGTTGCAAGCCACCTACCCAATTCTATTTTGTATAGTCTATATCCACACAATGACTATGTTGCTACACTAAGTTAGTGTGCTCTCAAAGGCTAACTAAAGAGCCACACTAACCAAACTAACAAGCTCTCATGACTAGCTACACTAAAGAGCTTGACAACTAGTTTGAGGTAATGTAAAGAGATAGAGCAAGATGGATATACCACCGAGTCAAGGAATGAACCAATCAATCACAAGGATGAATACCAATGAATACCAATCACCTCGGAATCAAATGATGACACAATGATTTTCTATCGAGGTTCACTTGCTTGCCGGCAAGCTAGTCCTCATTGTGGCGATTCACTCACTTGGAGGTTCACGCGCTAATTGGCATCACACGCCAAACCCTCAATAGGGTGCTACACAACCAACACAAGATGAGGATCACACAAGCCATGAGTAATTTACTAGAGTATCTTTTGGCTCTCCACCGGGGAAAGGTCAAGAACCCCTCATAATCACCATGATCGGAGCCGGAGACAATCACCAACCTCCGCTCGATGATCCTCGTTGCTCCAAGCCATCTAGATGGCGGCAACCACCAAGAGTAACAAGCGAATCCCGCAGCAAAACACAAATACCAAGTCCTCTAGATGCAAACACTCAAGCAATACACTTGGATTCACTCCCAATCTCACAAAGATGATGAATCAATGATGGAGATAAGTGGGAGGGCTTTGGTTAAGCTCACAAGGTTACTATATCAATGCAAATGGCCAAGAGTGTGAGCTTGAGCCAGCCATGGGGCTTAAATAGAGAGCCCCCACGAATAGAGACGTTGGCTCCTCTGCCCTCTAAAAAATCAAGGCGACCGGACGTACCGGTCGGTTTGACCGGATGTAGGACCCCAGTGTCCGGTCCTCAGATTTTTGCCACATGTCCTCGACTTCAAATACTAATCACCCGATCTCAATGGTCATCAGCGCACTTAAGTTGTGACCAGACGCGCTGCTCGAAGTGATCGGACGCTCCAACACTGGAGTCCGGTCGTTTCCAGTAAGGTTCCACTCATGACCGGACACGTTCGGTCGTGCCCGACCGGACTCGCCCAGTGTCCGATCACTCACCTTCTTCACTATGCATCGCCACATCAGCATGACCGGATGCTAAACAGTGTTCAGCCAGAGTCCGATCACCTACGTTCGGTCTCAGGCCGAGAGTACCACCTTCTTTTATAATTGATCGAACGCTGCTCCCCGAGTCCGGTCACCACATGACCAGCATCCGGTGCACTCTGTGAAACCCTATCTTTTCTGTACAGGGCACCGGTGAAGTTTTGAACCCTTGCTCCCAAGTGCTAAACACAATGTGTATCACCTTTGTGCAAGTGTGTTAGCATATTTTTCACAAATGTTTTTAAGGGTGTTAGCACTCCACTAGATCCTAAATGCATATATAATGAGTTAGAGCATCTAGTGGCACTTTGATAACCGTATTTCGATACAAGTTTCACCCATCTTAATAGTACGGCTATCAATCCTAAATGTGATCACACTCTCTAAGTGTCTCGATCACTAAACCAAAAAGCTCATAACAATTTCACCTTTGCCTTGAGCTTTTTGTTTTTCTCTTTCTTCTATTCCAAGTCCAAGCACTTGATCATCATCATGGCATCACCATCATCATGTCATGATCTTCATTTTCTTCACCACTTGGAGTAGTGCTACCTATCTCATCATCACTTTGATAAACTAGGTTAGCACTTAGGGTTTCATCAATTCACCAAAACCAAACTAGAGCTTTCAACCACCTCAGCACTACCGCCCTGAGGGCGGTGCGCCACTATAAAATCTAGAGAGGGGGGTATTCGGGCAGATGGCCAGGTGGTCACCGCCACCCTAGGGGCGGTGCCACCGCCACCCTGTCCGATGCCCCAACCGTTGGAACATGACCATTGGGATGGGCACCGCTATGCCTAGTGCCAGGCACCGTCATGTCTGGTGCCCTCACAAAAAGCTGCTCTAAAGGGGTAACGGCTCTATTTGCTTATGGGCCTATAAATAGAGCTAGTGGCTGGCCTTGGCCACTCTTGGCACTTCTAACAGTTGCATACACCCTTTGAGAGCTGAGCACACCACTCCACTCACTTGCACACTTGATTTCATTATCTTGAGTGAGATTGAGAGCATCTAGTGCATTGCTTAGTGTTCTAGCATCTTGTGGCACTAGTTGGGTGATTTAGGCTAGTGGAGTTCTTGTTACTCTTGGTGTTTGCCAACACCTAGACGGCCCGGTGATTGGTGGATCATTGAGCGGCTACTGGTGATTGTTGCAGGCTCCGATCATCGACATTGTGAGGGGTTCTTGTGCCTTCCCCGGTGGAGCACCAAAGGCAACTCTAGTGGATTACGTGTGGTCACCGTGATTTGAGGCTTAACAACCTTTGGTGTTAAAATGGCTCAAATCAACAACACCAAGAAGCCACCCCAATTTGATGGCATAAATTATCCATATTGGAAGTCAAAGATGACCACTCATATCAAGTCAATGTCAATCAATAGAAGAGTGTGGAAGGTGGTGGAGACCAAAATTGAGATAGCCAATCCGGAGAATCCCACCGCAGCCGAAGAACTGCTTCTCCAAAACAATGACATTGCTCCTAGTGCTATTCATGATGCTATTGATGAGAGAACATTTGAGCAAATCAAGAACATTGAGATGGCTCATGAAGCTTGGAAGAAGTTGGAAGAATCATTTGAGGACACCAAGGCAATAAAGGGTGCAAAGGCATACATTCTCAAGGAGAAATTTGCTAGCTTCTGTGGTAGAACCGCCTCGAAATAGCACACTTATGGAGGTGCTCATCTCCCACCAGACACTAAGCACCCCGAAAGCAAGCTACAACGGGTGGTATCCGTCGGGCACACCCCAAGGGAGAACCCGAAGATCCACATTTTTCCCAAGGATCCAATAATGAGAACGAGTTACAATATAAATCCATTTCATACATTAGAGATTCTTAAAAAGTACATTATTACATTACCAAATGTTAGAGTGTGGAATGATAAATAGCGGAATTTAAATAAACATCTAGCGATAGGAGAGAGGATTCCGTCTGAGCCCACCAGAAGAATCCTCCACACAAAGGTACTTCTCATGCATCACCTGCAACAGGGGTAAATAAACCCTGAGTACACAATGTACTCGCAAGACTTATCCGACTAGTGGTAATAATTTCCCGACTCCAAGGAATATGATAAGCTTTATGGTTTGCTGGTTTCTTTTGGTAGAAAGCAATACTAATATTGAGTCCTTATGTATTATTATCATCCATATTAAGTTATCACCTAGCCAGTCTATATAAGCACATGTTCTACTTTCAAGCAAGAGTTGAGCAATCAGTTCCATTTCTTTTCCTTTCAACTTTCAGTTCTTACTACGGTGCTAAACCGTAGACAAGCCGTACTGGATTTCCTGGCGATTCGCGAATCAATGTGCCCAGTTGGGTACCCCGAAAACACACGCCCCACTTGTACCCTAGGCACAAGCAGGACTAACCCATCACTCTCCTGTCCCGGGTGTCCAGGTCCCCATCCAAACTTGAACTCCAAGCCCCCACTCCTGAGTCCCGGACTTAGTGTGGTGCAAGGACCTCCACCATCTCCGCCTCCAATCAGTTGGTCCGGAAAGAGCCGGATCCACAACAAGAGAGCAACAAGTCTTCCCTACGCCCATATCCAAGTATGTGCTCGGGACAATAAATCTATGACTTGCCTAGAGTCATATGCAACGACCGGTCCTTAATCGACACAGACAGGGAAAAAGTGTAACCAAGCTATGCCCTGTTGGCCACAGGACACAATCCCTTACACCCACCAATACCCAAACCATATCCCTGCCCGGTCACCATTTACCTTTACCATTTTATCATGAGTGATCATATTTTATCACCTATTTGCGAGTAACGGCAGGTTACTCACGTTACCGATATCCTGAGTATAGCGGCTACTCGACCTATACTAGTAGGACTCATGTGTAGATATATTTATGCATGTAGTTTCCATGAAATGGCTGTAACTTAAATACACATCACATATATATATTTAGTGATCATTAAAATAGGGGTTATGCACCGGGGCTTGTCTTGGGCAGGCAACAGGTCAGCAAGGTCAGCACCAGTAGGCTCCAGGGCTCCCTCCTACTCGAGGATCTCCTCCTCGTACTCCTCGATCACCTCGTCGTACTCCGGCTCGCCGACGGGCATGAAGTCTACCAGCTTGTGATCTACATGCATAAAATGATGATGCAATGCTTAAGAATATAACAACAGCAACTCTTAAAATAACAGTACATCGATTTAACTACTAAGCTAGTGCTACCGACCACGGTGCTAAGCTATCTGATAA
Organism: Miscanthus lutarioriparius; assembly: GCA_904845875.1. NCBI lineage: Eukaryota > Viridiplantae > Streptophyta > Magnoliopsida > Poales > Poaceae > Miscanthus > Miscanthus lutarioriparius. The sequence goes on along the minus strand of CAJGYO010000001.1, from coordinate 13,150,416 downwards.
CAAGTTTGAAATATGAAATTCATTATTATTATAGCAACTACAGGTGTTCTTACTTCTAATGCTAATTTACGCTATATACGATAAAGCAAGGGTAATAGCTACTCTATTTAGCATCCTACTCTAGGACTACAAATTTTACAGCAAGTACCTAATAATCTAGTGAGCTTACTGTAAAATTTTCACATTTATAGCTATCACCAATTTTTCACAAATATTCCTACAAATATTAATCTACATAATACTAAGCTCTTTAGTTTGAATTTATGAACCTACCATCGTCATAGCTAACTGTAATCTAACTGTACTAACAAGTAGATGGTAATTTTGTGAATTTAATAAAATTGATTTCACTATTTTTGGACAACCACATAATTTACTACAATTTATCAAAGTTCAGCTAGAAACTATATTGAATAAACATTTGTAATTCGCTGGAAATTGGAAAATGAATTCTGTTTGCCCAACACGCGACGCGGCTAGGTAGCGCGTCGAACAGCGCTGCCCAAAGAAGCGGCGCGGCGCAGATATTAACGCGAAGCGTATGCCCAAGAAGTAGCGGGCGCGCGTGAGCGTGAGCGTGGCCCAAGAGGCGGGTGGGGCACGCGACGCGAAGCCAATGGCCTTGACCGGGCGCGAATATGAGCATGTTGCTGGCAGCAATGACCGAGCATGGCAAATGACCCGAGCATGGCGCGGGTAGGCCGGCAGACGGTGGGGGCACGGGCGCTAGCGCGAGAAGGCCCAGGCGAACAGAGCAGTGGGCGTATTTCTAACGTATTCACGAATTTATTTTTCTATAAGAAAGCGGCCCTAAAACATGTGTGATGCAGGGATGACGCAGAGTTGACGTCAACAAGCTAAGAGCAACAGTATGCACCGCCGGCTGCTCTGCTTGCGCAAGGTTGCCCGATTCACACCGGCCACGGAGAAGATGTTCCCGGCGACCTGCTACATCGCCGACGGGGCCACTGCACGATTGCGATAACCAAGTCAACTATTGCTCAAGGTACGGCCTAATTGAAACAGCGAAGCATCCCATGACGCTCTGGCCATGTGCCCGCTCAGGCGGCCATGGTGGACTACCATGAGGGAAACGCCCCGTCTCACCTCGCTGAAGGCCGAACGAAAGCCGGGACGGCTTCACTCACACGCTAACTATTTGGGCTCGTAGTGGGCACGGTTAATTGGAAAACGATGGAGTGGTTGAGGCCAATTGTAGTGGCGACTCCTAAGGACTTATGGCGGCTGGCGGCGACATAATTCCAAATTAGCGTCCTTCCCTTGTACCACCGCCATAGTGATCGGTTTGGAATGATGTCGTCCTTCCACGCGACCACCACACGTGCATGATACACAAAAAAGGGCAGCGCATCGATTCGGTTGCTTGGCGTGGCTCGGCTGGCCGACGACCTTGAAGGCAAAGTGATTGGCGCCTTTGGCGTGGCCTTGAGCGCAAGCGTGAGAACACGACAAGCCAGATGAGCCCACGCGCGCGCACAGTCGACGTCAACGGGAGCAGTACCAGGACGTCACCACCGGATGGCACGCCAAGCGAGCGGCGTGACCCGTCTCAACACGAGCAGCAGCCATGGCGGACGTCTTTGAAGGGGGAGCGAGCCGCCGATCGTGGTCGAGCCTAGCGTCGCTGCAGCGCCGTATGCCGCCGCCAAGACGGCAAAGAGGGACCCAAGCCGGCGATGCCGGCACCAATGCGTCAATGGCGTCGCGCAGACACAACTGCGGCTAGTTCAAGATGGTTTCGCTAGCTACCAAAGCGGCGGCGGCAGCAGTGCGTGCAGAGAGGTGGTGGACATGGCGCGTGGCGCCACGGCTTGGTTGAACTATGTGACGTGCATGCTTTTTAAAGCTGTTGCAAAATCCAACCCAATGGTCCAAATGCCAAACCAATTCTTTTAGACGCAAGAGGGTACGTAGGGCTATCGACCCAAGGCCGCTCGTTCTACAAAAATTTCTAAACGCGGCTTCGTCGACCCACTTACAGACTTAATGTGAAACGAATAAACCTCGATGGTTTCACGTGAATTAAATTTCCGAGCTTCTTGATATACTAGCTAGCGAGCCTCGTCCTCGACCGCACATATTTCATCGTCGACTATGAAGTACGTACTACAAACTTTATTAAAGTTCGCATAAACGCTCTACAACATTTTTATCCGATAAAAATTCGCTTAGAATACTAACAATGTAAAGCGACATGAAATGTAACATTTGTTTTGTGTTTTCGATGAACGTTTCAAGTTATGTACATTACTATATTACACACATCCACAGACAAGTATGATGCTCATGCAGTGTTTTAGCAAAAACAGTACAATGTAACACCGAGGGTGTTACAGCTTCAAGATGAAGGAAGATGAGAGTGGGTCAGAGATGTTTCATCGGATGGAAGTGCTTGTCAATGATCTCAAAGCACTTGGTGAGAAGGTGGAGGACAAGGACTTCTCTATAAGTTCTTGAAATGCTTACCCTCAAGATTTGGCATGTTGGTCACCTTTCTAGTGAGGACCGGTTTGGACACAATGACACCAAACCAAATCTTAAGAGATATCATGACCGATGATGCTTATAGAGATGATGATGATGAGAAGGAAGAAAAGAACAAAGAGAAGAAGGATGCGAAGAAGGATAAGAAGAAGAAGAAGAGTGTGGCATTCAAAGCCGGTTCATCATCCAAGGGCAAGGCCAAGCAAGATACATCAAGTGAAGATGATGGTTCATGGGATGATGATGATGATGAGAAGATGGCTCTCTTTGTCAAGAGATTTGGCAAGTTCATGGTGAAGAAGGGCTACCGTGCTAGAAGGAAGAAGTCTTCATCCAAGAACAAGGAAGACTCAAGAAGGTGCTTCAAGTGTAGAAGTAAGGATCATCTTGTTGCTCAATGCCCATACAATAGCAACAATGAAGATGATGACAAGAAGAGCAAGAAGAGGAAAAGAAAGAAAAGAAGGACAAGATAACCTTCAAGAAGAAGAAGAGTGGTTCATATGTGGTCACTTGGGATAGTGATGCTTTCTCAAGTGATGATGATGAAAGTGATGATAACAAGATCACCAAGAAGAAGGCTCTTGCAAGCATTGCCATAAATGAGAAGCCTTCTCTTTTCGACACTTTGTAACACCTCTGGTGTTTGGACCTAGAACTAAAACTTGGCATGTCATCATATGCATTGCAAAGCATTCATAAAGAAGAAAATTTGGAATGCATTCACTAAATAAGATTTGTTTCATAAGTTGTTATTTTATGTGATTCAAAACGTTAAACAAAGATCATGACCACAAGGGTCAAATTTCATGTGATCATGTGAGACCATGTGTCATTTGACTCAAACAACCCTAATGGGCCATGTTACTGGTCAAAAATCAAAGTTAAAGCAAAAGAAAGACAAATCAAATTTGAATTCAAATTTAAATTATAAAAGTCCGTTTTGCCCCTTTTGGATATTTCAAAATCCATTTGGAATTTGGAGTTTTGACAAAAAGCAAAGTTGGAGCTTATTTTATAAGGATCAACTTTGGTATTCAAAGTTTTTCAAGTTTACATATAAAATTTGGAGTAATTTGGAAATGATTCAAATACTCAAATGCACCCCAAATTCAAATTTCAAAATGGAGGCAGAATTTGAAAATGTTCCTTGAAGCAAAGTTGTAGAGCTTGAAAAGCTGAGCAACTTTCATTTTTGGAGATTTTCAACTTCTTTAGAAAATTTGAGAGTAATTTGAAAAATAGACTCAGTGGCAGTTCTGTAAATAATTCAAAAATTAAGATTGACATCGCCGCTTAACGGCGCCACGCACTGCCGCCAGCGTTTTGGCGCCGCTTCCCGCGACGTAGCACGCCATCGTCGCCGTGGCGCCTCGTTGTCGTCTTATTTCATCCATGACCGGGCGAGCTCATCCCGGCTATATAAATAGCCTCATTGCCACCGTCGTTCCTCCCATTTCCCCTACTCGCTTGCCGCTTGACTTTCCGCCGCTCGCCGTAGCCTCCGTCGAAGCAAACATCCGTCGTGTCAGACTACGCCTACATGATCGCCTCGCCTTGCGATGCTTGTTACACCACTTGGGTTGGCGGAGTCGCCCGGCCAAGAATCGCTTCTTCCCGAAGCTCGTGGGAACTCGCCGCCAAATCAAGCTCACCGTGGCGGGACGTTTCAGTGTCTCCGACTCCACCGAGCACATCAACGTGTTCGTGGTGAGTCCCCGATCGTGTTTCACCCTTCGCTTTAGACTCTACTATGTTGTTGTCGGTGATCTGTGTGTCGTCGCATTTATCGCCGCCGTGGCCGCCATGGCCGTCGAGTGTCATCTCTGGTGTGCCCTTTGCTTGTCCAAGGGTCTGGGATAGGTCCGCCGTGAGGTGGTGATCATGTTGGTACCAGGTCCCCTACGAGGAGCCTCATGACGCGTGTTTTTGCCGATCGAGTAAGAGCGCGCCACGTCTGTCTCTCTGTGACGCCGACATTTCGAATTGTCGAGAGAGAGAGAGAGAACAAAGTGAGCTTTTTCTAATTAACAATTTTGAATAGTGCAGCAATTTTGCAATTTTGTAGGAATTTATTTACAGATCTAAAAATTTTGAAAATTTGTGGGTAGCTTCTATATATGTTCTACTATGGTTTAAAAATATGAAACTTGAAATTTGGATGAATTTTTAATGTTCAAAAATTCAGTCAATTAATTAATAAATGCAATTTCCATGATTTTTGTAGGCCACTGTATAACTCCAAAAATTATGAAATTTATTTTTTTACACAAATTTATCATGAGGATGCTTGTGTAAATTTTTGAGATCATTTGGAGCAAGTTCATTTTGAGCTTAATTCTAAATTAATTCAAAAATAAATAAAGGTAAACCCTAAGTGTAGGTTTAGGGTTTGATCTTGATTTGGGTCGTGTGGTGTGACCAGTAGGGTTTCAAGATCCATTTGGTCAAGTCCCATGTATGGTTTTTGATGGTAGGATTGCAAGTTGGTTTTGTTGGCTTGCAATGGTGCAAGTGAAATAAAATCATTTATGGGTGTTGTTACATTTCATGTAGTGAAAGCATCATGTTTACATTATCACCATGTTAAAGCATATGTTATCATTTGGTGTAGAACGGTGGAGAGTGAAACGATTCTAGTTGAACAAGTCTTTGGAAGAATACCCGGTTGTTTAGCGGGATTTGGTAATTGTAGTGAGGACCGATCCAGGAACACGAGATGCACATGAAGGCAAGCCAAATTTATGCATTAAACCATTACCTTGTTTACTTTGAAAAGTTTATCACTTATGTTACTTATCGCATTGTTGTTTAATTCAAATGTTACCTAGGAATTGCCTACCTTGTTAATTATTTACCATCCTTGAAGATGATTTCATTTACAAAAGCGTAGAATTGCTTAGTGTGCTTTGTGGTAGGCTTTCAAAGTAAAAGTTTTGATACAATCAAAGATGGCATATGGCCAAAGAAAGAAAGAAGATAGAATGAACTAGAGACTAGTCGGGTGACTTATCTTGAATGTTGGGTAATGTTGCCGACTATGTCGCTTAAAGGCCACTCATTGTGGATCTTACGAGCGAGACACTTTGTAGTATCTTGGTCACATACTCCGGTAAAGCCTACTTTGGCTAATCCGATACCAAGCGAATGCCCACGCCTTTTGGGAGTGGTGAGATGGCAAGTGTACCCTCGTGGCTTGAATGTGGCGGATTTGAGGTGATGTGCTCTCGGGTGGCATGGAGACGGCTTAGTATAGGAGGATGAGGTTGATATATGCAAGATTAAGTTCTACATATGTGTGATAAGAAGATTTGGGACTTGAATCAAGTTCATGGACATGGAGACTCGATTCAGGGCAATGTAGGACCTGGTGAATTACTAAAACATGAGAAAAAGAATGGAATGAGAAGGATTGGAACATGGGATATGAACACTTAGTTGGAGATATTGAACTAAAATACTTAGTGGTAAAACTTGAAACTAGGATCAAGAATAGTAAGCTTTTGGCAAAAGAATTTTGAATCTTTCTACATCCTTACCTTGACCCAACACCAGCATCCCTAAGACCTTCGCCCTTTTTGGTCGGGTCATCTTGTTGAGTACTTTTGTGATGGTTTGTTAACCCTTGTTGTGGGGAGAGAGCGATCAGTGAGCTTGTTTTGGTCCCCGCACGAAAATGAAGTCGATGACGATGAGGAATGATGAATGGCCTTTGGACAAGGCACTAGTTTGTGTGAAATAAATAATGTTAATGTAATATTATCTCGCTACTATGGTTGTATGACACTTATGGTTATGTAAGTTTGAAACAACTAGTTTGTAATATTAAACTTAAGTCTTCCGCTTTATTACCTCTGGTATGTATATTGAAAAATGTTGTAATCTACAATGACTGTGATTAGAATCCTGTTTGAAACGTGGATGATTCGGGTTTCCCGAGGACACCCGACAGACCTGTTAAGTTGTTGGGAACTTGTGTACGCTATCTGAGGTCTGTTGAGACATCGATAGGTGCACGTGGGCCCGATTTCTTAGGAGGTTCTGCCACACACTCCATCATGCTTCATGGCTAAGGCCACTAAGGTACAAACTTATGATGATGGATGTGATGAGGAACATAATAATGAGGGTAAAAGTGAAAGTGACAATGATGATGAACCAACTAAGAATGAACTAATTGATATGTTAGAAGATGTTAAAGAATATTTTGACATTAAGAGAAGGGAATGCAAAGACTTGCGAAAGGAACTAAAAGCCCTTAAGCAAGCCTTTGATGAGCTCAATGCATCTCATGAGAGGCTAGAGGAAGCCCATGAGAAGCTTGGCAAGGCTCACAAGAATCTTGAAAAAGCTTATTCCTCTCTACTTAATGAGCAAAATGAGAAGGAGCATGTGTCACATGTGACAAAGGCTTAACTTGTGATATAATTGATGAATCATTCTATAAGCCTATCGTTATTGCTCCCACTAACCCTTCTTGTAGCATATCCACTTCTAGCTCATCTAGTAGTGATGATTTCACTTGTGATGCCTCACTAATGGTTGAGAATGAGTCACTCAAGAAGGAGTTAAAAGAGCTCAATCACACCATGGCTAAGGCCTATGGTGGTGAGGACCACTTGCTTATTTGTTTGGGTAGCCAAAGAGCTTCTCTCTATGAAGAGGGATTTGGCTATACCCCCAAGAAAGGCAATGCGGCATTTGCTCCTAAAAAGACTAGTTTTATGAAGAACAATGGTCTATTTTGCACTAGTTGCAAGCAAGTTGGTCATATAGAGCAAAAGTGCATGAAAAATAAGTCTCAAGCCGATGTATCCTCAATTAAGCTTGATTCTTTCTATGTGCTTACTAAAGGTACTAATGGTGTGAAGGCTAAGTTCATTGGTGCACCATGGATGGGCTCAAAGAAGAAAGTCATTTGGGTGCCAAAGAGTTTAGTAACTAAGCTTCGAGGACCCAAGCAAGTTTGAGTACCTAAAAAGAATTGATCTTCTTTTATAGGTCAATTACAAAGCTGAAGAAAGACAATGGGTTCTTGATAATGGATGCACTCAACACATAACCGATGATGCAAGAATATTCAACTCAATCAATATCAATGGCAATGATAGTATCATATTTGGTGACAATGGCAAAAGCAAGGTCAAAAGGCTCGATAAGATTACAATATCTAATGACATGAGCATTTCAAATGTGTTGCTAGTTAAGAACTTGAACTTCAATTTGCTATCCGTGGCTCAATTATGTGATCTTGGATTCAAATGTATATTTGGGATACATGATGTAGAGATCATAATTGTAAATGGCTCTAACTTGATATTCAAAGGCTTTAGATATGAAAATCTATACTTGGTTGATTTCAATGCTAGTGAAGCTCAATTATATACATGTTTGTTCACTAAGTCTAGTATGGGTTGGTTATGGCATTGAAGACTTGGTCATGTTGAAATGAAACAATTGAATAGATTGGTTAAGCATGACTTGGTTAGAGGCTTGAAAGATGTTGTGTTTGAGAAGGATAAGCTTTGTAGCTCTTGTCAAGCCGGCAAATAAGTTGGAAACACTCATCCTAAGAAAAGCATAATGAGCACTAGCAAGACATTTGAGTTATTTGTGAATAAATTTGTTTGGGCCAACACAATACACTAGCATCGATGGAAACAAATATGGCTTTGTGATAGTGGATGACTATACAAGATACACTTGGGTATTCTTTCTAGTGGACAAGAGTGATGTGTTTAGAACATTCAAATCATTTGTCAAGGGCATACACAATGAGTTTGAAACAACCATCAAGAGAGTTAGAAGTGACAATGGTAGTGAGTTCAAGAACACAAGAATTGATGAGTTGTGTGATGATTTTAGAATTAGACATCAATTCTTGGCGAAGTACACTCAATAATCAAATGGCCTTGTTGAGAGGAAAAATAGAACCATGATTGACATGGCAAGATCAATATTGAGTGAGTACAATGTGAGTCAATTCTTTTGGGCCGAAGCTATCAACATGACTTGCTATTGTAGCAACCGCCTCTATTGTCACCCCTTGAAAGAGAAGACACCATATGAGCTCTTGAATGGTAGAAAGCCAAACATTGTATATTTTCAGGTCTTTGGTTGCAAATGCTATATCTTGAAGAAAGACACTAGATTAGGCAAGTTTGAGAAGAAGTGTGATGAAGGATTCCTACTTGGATACTCTACTACAAGCAAAGCATATAGAGTTTGGAATTTGGCAAGTGGTAGTCTTGAAGAGGTGCATGATGTTGAATTTGATGAAACAAAGGGTTCCCAAGATGAAAATGAGAACTTGGAAGATGTTAGAGGCATTCAACTTTTAAATGCTATGAAGAACATGGATATTGATGAATTGAGGCCTAGACAAGTGAATGATGAGGAAGATGATCAAGTACAAGTGCTCTCTAACTCAAATGTGCAAGATGACACTAATCAAGCAAGTACAAGTGGCTCTCGTGACAATGTGTAAGATCAAGTGGCTAGTATATCATCTCAACCAAATGACCAAGCAAGTGCAAGCAATGTTCCAATACTCCAACCAACCAATATTATAAGAGATCATCCATTGAATACTATAATTGGAGATATTTCTAGAGGTGTACAAACAAGATCAAGATTAGCATCATTTTGTGAACACTTCTCATTTGTGTCATCCATTAAACCAAAGAAGATAGATAAAGCATTGAAGGATGTTGATTGGGTGAATGCTATGCATGAAGAATTGAACTACTTCACAAGAAATCAAGTATGAGAATTAGTGGAAAGACCAAAGAGACACAGTGTGATTGGAACCAAATAGATCTATAGAAACAAGCAAGATCAAGATGGGATAGTAGTAAGGAACAAAGCAAGATTAGTAGCACAAGGATATACACAAGTTGAAGGTCTTGACTTTAGAGAAACATATGCTCTTGTTGCTAGATTGGAAGCAATTAGAATCTTGCTAGCCTATGCTTGTGCCCACAACATCAAGCTCTATCAAATAGATATCAAGAGTGTATTTCTCAATGGCTACATCAATGAAGAAGTTTATGTTGAGCAACCTCCCGGTTTTGAAGATGACAAGAAGCCTGACCATGTGTACAAGTTGAAGAAGGCATTGTATGGATTGAAACAATCACCTAGTGCATGGTATGAGAGGTTGAGGGACTTTCTCCTCTCTAAAGGATTCATGATGGACAAGGTGGACACCACTCTTTTCACCGAGAAGATTGGAAAGGACTTGTTTGTATTGCAAATCTATGTTGATGATATCATATTTGGATTAACCAATTAAGATTTTTGTGAAGAGTTTGGCAAGATGATGGCTAATGAGTTTGAGATGTCCATGATTAGAGAGTTGAGTTACTTCCTTGGACTTCAAATCAAGCAATTGAAGAATGGTACATTTGTGAGTCAAGGCAAGTACATCAAAGATATGCTCAAGAAGTTTGGCATGTATGAGAGCAAAGCCATAAGTACACCAATGGGAACAAATGGCAATTTGGATACTAATACAAGTGGCAATATGGTGGATCAAAAGTTGTATCAGTCTATGATTGGAAGCCTACTCTATGTGACCTTCATCAAGACTAGATGTCATGTTTAGTGTTTGCATGTGTGCAAGATTTTAAGCCTCATGAAGAGAGTCATTTGAAGGCTACAAAGAGAATATTGAGGTACTTGAAGCATACACAAAATGTTGGTTTAAGATATCCTAAAGAAGCAAAGTTTGAGCTAGTTGGTTACTCCAACTCGGATTATGCACGGGATATAAGGTTGAAAGGAAGAGCACCTCGGGCACATGTCAATTATTGGAAAGATTACTTTATTTCATGGTCATCAAAGAAGCAAAATAGTGTTACATTATCAACCGTCGAAGCCGAATACATATTCGCCGATAGTTGTGCACAAATACTTTGGATGAAGGCCACCTTGAATGACTTTGCAATCAAGTTCAAGAAAGTGCCATTGCTTTATGACAATGAGAGTGCAATCAAGCTCACCAATAATCTGGTTCAACATGCAAGAACAAAGCATATTAATGTCCGTTATCATTTTATTAGAGATCACCAACAAAAAGGGGACATTTGTATTGACAGTGTAGGCACCGAAGATTAACTTGCAGATATATTCACCAAGCCATTGGATGAGAAAAGATTTTGCAAGCTAAGGAATGAGTTCAACATATTGGATTTCTCAAATATGTGTTGATGCACCCCCACTTATATGACATGCCTCTTCTTCGAGCAATCCAAGATAAAAGTTGATTGGCATGCATACATCCTTTGTTAAGGACTTGTTTAGTGCATCTAGTCATTCCTCATGTCTTTTAGGCTCATTCATGAAAATCAAATGAATTTGATGCTTATATAGTACCACTATTGCTTCGATGATTGACTTAATCTATTGGTAGCATATGACATGTTTGTGGGCTTGTGAACCTAGTGTTTGATCTAGAAAATGAGCTACAAGTGTTTAACTCAACATGGTACAAGATAACCCTTATTTGAAGGTGTGAAGAAGCTTATCCTTGGATCAAACCGAGTTAAATATCTTTGGCAAGTGTTTTAGATTGGATTAATTTGGGGAAAATTATCCTCACTTCATTGATTGACATTGATAATATTAACCTATCTAAAATTGAACCTTTGTGGTCATTCATGACAAAGGGGGAGAAATTGCACAAAGATAAGGTTAAATGACAAAGGGGGAGAACTTTGACATAGGGGGAGAGATATGAGAAAGTAAGAGAATCAATTAAAATTTTGAGCACACAAGTAGGGGGAGCAAGCTCATAAATTTGATTGTTGTATTTGTATGTGCATTTCATATATTTGCTTGCATGGCACAAGCTTTAAATTTAAAAATTCCATGCTTGTGTGGTGGATACTAGTTGTAGGTTTGATTGATGAAATGGAAAACTAGCATGCATAGGTTGAGTAACTAGACTTGTGTTTATATTGTAAAAACTAGACCCTTGCTTCTAATGTTGATCTCACGGGGTATTCTAGTTTTTGTGTATGTCTAATTACTAATGGTGCTAAGGATGATATATTTGGTGTACTCTGATTGGTATCACACTTCAAAGTTCCATCTCTTATACTTAGCATCATTTGGTAGATATTACTCTCTCATAACTCAAATCCATGCATATGTGCAAGCTTTCAATTCAAACTCTTAGCATATATGTAGGGGAGCAAATGCTACCAATGGGGTTCATGAAACTTGTCCAAATCCTTTACACATGGTAAAAATGCTTGGGCAAACAACATGGAATCAAATTTAAATTTATTTTATATTTTTGTGGAGGCAAGTCCAACACCTTGAGATGATTTGGACATGTCCAACAGAGACCTCTAGAGACACTGGTGTATAGTGGAATCCTAAGCCAGGATAGTAACGTGAAGAGAGGCAGAGGAAGACCAAAGTTGACTTGGGTAGAGGCAATAAAAGGAGACTTGAAAGGATGGAATATACCTAAAGACTTAGCCTTAGATAGGAGTGCTTGGAAAACAGCTATTCACATGCCTGAATCTTGATTGCTTCTGCTGGGTTTCAACTCTAGCCTACCCCAACTTGTTTGGGACTTAAAGGCTTTGTTGTTGTTGTTGTTGTTGTGGAGGTTGTCATCAATTACCAAAAAGGGGGAGATTGAAAGCCCTATTTTGATTTTGGCTAATTGATGAAACCTATTTGGACTAATCCTTGCATCTAAGTGTGTGACTAGATAGGATGGTCCAACCCAAGTAAAGTAGCTAGGTGGCACTCATGGATGGAGATGGCCACATGAAATGAAGTCCATGGTGGTGGTGTAGACATGTGATGATGATTAAGCTCCAGGACTTGGAAAAGAAGAAAGAGAAAAACAAAAAGGACTCAAGGCAAAGGTAAAACTTGATATGAGCTTTTTGGTTTGGTGATCGAGACACTTAGCGAGTGTGATCACATTTAGGATAGATGGTTGTACTATTAAGAGGGGAGCTCTTATCGGACAACTTGATCATCTAGTGCCACTAGGTGTTGAAATACTTGCATTGCATTTTAGGCCTAGAGCACAATCGGTGTGAAGTGATTAACCTTTGAAAATTGATTGTAAAAATGCTAACACACTTGCACGTGATGGTGAAACACTTGGAGTGTTATCACATTTACAAAGGTGGCGAGAAAGGTGAAAAAAGGAGGCAAAACTCGGCTTGGGGTGCTGCCACGGGGGCACCGCCACCCCTTGGCCGGTGCACCACCAACCCTGTCTGTGGCGGTGACCGACTGGGAGGCCGAGAACAACAAGTTGCCCTAGGGGCACCGCCACTATGTGCCCGTGGCACCGCCACCCCTAGGGTGGTGCCCACCTAGACATGGCCGAGACTCAGGAGAAGTGAAGCGGGCACCGGTGCGTCCAGTGTGCACCGCTGCCCTAAGGGCGGTGCACCGCTCGGACACTGCCATGAGGAGGGCGGTGCCACTGCCATTTTCTTCCAGAGACTAGTGAAATGGGGTTGGTCACCACCTCGGGCACCACCGCCATAAAAATCCAGAGAGGGGGTATTCGCGTAGATGGTCGGGTGGTCACCGCCACCCTAGGGTCGGTGCCACCGCCACCCTGTCCAGTGCCCCAATGGCTAGTTTTTAGCCATTGGAACGTGACCATTGGGAGGGGCACCGCTATGTCCGGTGCCAGGCACCACCGTGTCCGGTGCCATCGCAGAAAGCTGCTTCAAAGGGATAACGGCTCTATTTGCTTATGGGCTTATAAATAGAGCTAGTGACCGGCCTTGGCCACTCTTGGCACTTCTAGCAGCTGCATACACCCTTTGAGAGCTAAGCACACCACTCCACTCACTTGCACACTTGATTTCATCATATTGAGTGACTAGTTGTGCATCTCTGTAACTCAAGAGAAAGGAATATACATTTTCCATGCTGAAAATAATATTGGCATGTTTAGATATATTCAAATATTGTATCGACCTACATGATGTACCAACTGTGATAGTAGCTTCACAGACTAAAAGGAAATACCTTTACCCTAGGAATGTTGTACTTATGATAGTTTTTTCATGAAACCTTTTGATCATTGTAATGCCGCAGCCTCGGATGAAGGACCAAAAAAGTAGGGCTTCTAGCTTTGACAAGGTCATCTGCAAGACAAGCAAGGAGATGTGCTTTAGATCCACCGAAAACTAATCCAACACCACAAATACGACAGAATGAGATGACATCTTCACTATTAGTTATGTCCAGGCCAGGTATGCATGTGGCATCTCCGAACTGAGCAATGTTAGGCACAACAAAGAGCATGCTCCCTTCCTCCTCCATCAATGACCAATAGTTCATAGTTCATCAAGGTTTAGTTTTCCTCAGAAACCATATATTTCCAGCAGCATAATCCATAAACAACTTAATGAATTTATTTCCTTCTTCACCCAAGCAACATATAATAATTTCTTGAATTTTTTCGCGTGATGAGTTAAATGAGAACCCTTGTTTTTGCTAGTTTGGCGCAGCCATTTACCTCAAAGCGCATGAGGCCTAAGATTTTACTCAAAAAGCAAAAAAAAAACATACGCCCAGTACTTTAAATCCGAGCAAAATTTTGGGAAGCATCATGCATAAACAGTTCAACGAAGTTACCCTCTCTACTGGATCAGAGACAATAGATACAAGTTAACCAGAATTCCAGAACAGCTCCAAATCATATCTTACCAAGAACCTTGACGTGGCCATTAGTCGAAGAGAGTGTTGTGTTCTGGTGTCTGCCCTTCAAAACATTTTAAAGATAGCACTATTTCGTCCCTGGATGGGAAGATGAGTTTTGCCAAGTGCATTAATTAAATAAGTCAAGAAATAAATTTTTAAGTAGAGTGAGCGAGGGGCTTGCCTGCAAGATGGTGCCCAATGCATGGAAGGTGTATGCGTCTTTGGCGAGGTCGTCCTGAATGAACTTCAACCTACATCAATGAAGAAAAGGAAATACCAAATATCAAAATGCTCAAGGTAGCAAAAGAAAATGTGATAGTATACATAACCGCAACTGGAAAATAGATAATGATATGCACATCAGTGAACATGTAAGAGCAGGAGTTAAAACATATATCTTGTTTACAGGCAATGCTGTCTACCTGGACCAGCGTGTGATTTCGGTGTGCAAGTCTGTCAAGAACGCACACTTTGCTCATTGCTGGCTTTCCTAAAAATCAATGGCACAAGATAACATAATAAATAAAGAGAACCAATGATTAAAACATACTCAATATGTATTATTTGCAAAAGGAAGGCTTGTGTGAAGAGTGGAAGGACAGAGGAAGATGTAGTAATAGAATTATCCTTTGAGTAGAATTTAATCCGAGAGAGCACACGAAGGAGCCCTGCAAAAAATTACCTTAGTGATATTGAAAGCTCTAGTTTAGTTTTGGCTAATGGATGAAACCTATTTGGACTAATCCTTGCATCTAAGTGTGTGACTAGATAGGATGGTCCAACCCAAGTAAAGTAGCTAGGTGGCACTCATGGATGGAGATGGCCACATGAAATGAAGTCCATGGTGGTGGTGTGGACATGTGATGATGATCAAGCTACGGGACTTGGAACAGAAGAAAGAGAAAAACAAAAATGGCTCAAGACAAAGGTGAAACTTGATAGGAGCTTTTTGTTTGGTGATTGAGACACTTAGCGAGTGTGATCACATTTAGGATAGATGGTCATACTATTAAGAGGGGAGCTCTTATCGGACGACTCGATCATCTAGTGCCACTAGGTGTTGAAATACTTGCATTGCATTTTAGGCCTAGTGCACAATTGGTGAGAAGTGATTAACCTTTGAAAATTGATTGTGAAAATGCTAACACACTTGCACATGATGGTGAAACACTTGGAGTGTTAACACATTTGATATGGTGGTGAGAAAGGTGAAGAAAAGGAGGCGAAACTCGGCTTGGGGTGATGCCACGGGGGCACCTCCACCCCTTGGCCAGTGTACCGCCAACCCTGTGGCGGTGACCGGCTGGGAGGCCGATAACAGCGAGTTGCCCTGGGGGCACCGTCACTGTGTGCCTGTTGGCACCGCCACCCCTAGGGTGGTGCCCACCTGGACATGGCCGAGACTCAGGAGAAGTGAAGCGGGCATTGGTGCGTCCGGTGTGCACCGCCGCCCTAAGGGCGGTGCACCGCTCGGACACTACCGTGAGGAGGGCGGTGCCACCGCCATTTTCTTCCAGAGACCGGTGAAATGGGGTTGGTCACCGCCTCGGGCACCGCCGCCCTGAGGGCGGTGCACCGCCATAAAAACCCAGAGAGGGGGTATTCGGGCAGATGGCCGGGTGGTCACCGCCACCCTGTCCGGTGCCCCAATGGCTAATTTTTAGCCGTTGGAACGTGACCGTTGGGAAGGGGCACCGCTATGTCCGGTGCCCTTGCAGAAAGCTGCTCAAAATGTGTAACGACTCTATTTGCTTGTTGGCTTATAAATAGAGCTAGTTACCGGCCTTAGCCACTCTTGGCACTTTTAACAGCTGCATACACCCTTTGAGAGCTGAGCACACCACTTCACTCACTTGCACACTAGATTTCATCATCTTGAGTGAGATTGGAGAGCATCTAGTGTATTGCATAGTGTTTAGTATCTTGTGGCACTAGTTGGACGATTTGGGCTGGTGGAGTTCTTGTTAATTGACGATGATTCGCACGGAGAGGATAAATATAAATCAGGGAATAATAAAAAGTAAAAAAAATGAAAGAAAGGAGAGAAAAAAAAGAAACTGCAAAAGAAATGCATGAAACAGTAGATGCCCGTGCGGGTGGGCTCCCTGGGCCGAACAATTCCGCGGACTGGGCTACCGCCTACCGCCGTCCGCCGCAGGCAGCCACCTTCGACCCGCGTGCTTCTCTCTCTCACTCTTTCGCCCTGGGCTACCGCCGCCGCCGCCCTACGCCAGGTGCCGAGGTCTTCGTCGATCTCTTCGCCGGCGACGAGCACACACAAGGTATTCCCACCCCTTCCCTTCCCTTCCTGATGTGCGAAACCGAGCACCCAACATAACTTAAGCTATTTGGCTATTTGATTGATGCCTACTTACTTCGAAGCCGTCCAGGATGGGATACAACCGCCACAGGCGCGGCCGGGGATCCTCCTCCTCATCGTCTTCGCGCCGTACCAAGCAAGAAGCCTCGTGGTAATTAGCTCTGTTTCAACTCTAAATTATATTTACCTCGGTGTTTAGGCTTTGATTGGAAATTTTTATATAGAGGCCGAGTCGGTTTTTGTTAATTTTTTCATTTTCTGTTGCGGTATTACAGTTGGCACCCTGTTGAGCTTGCTTTACCTTCCAGACAGAGGATATTGTGTGCTTCAATTTAAATTGCTATTTTGGATTATAAAAATAGCCAACAGATGGTTGTTAAAATCACCCTTTTTATTTTTCAGTTTCAGTGATGACGGCCCTGGCACGTCACTTCCAAGGCAAGAAGGTACACATTTTCTTGTATTTATCGATGTTCTGTGAATTAAATGTGTACGGTTAAGTTACTGTATAATTTTGTGATAAGTTTTCATGAAAAATATACTGATTGTCTCAACTGTCAATTATGATTTTTGCATTTTTGTCTGGGACGTGAGCTAAAATGATAAACTGGACTAGGCTAGTTGATTACAACTACAGGGAGCGAGCATACCAACTATCCTTTCTTAATTATATTGTATCAGTTATTGGCAAATCCATTTAAGGGTTCAGTGTTCGTCAGCTTCATGAAATCAGTTTACATCATTCCTCAGGTTTCAAGATTCAGTGTGTATTAACAATAAAATAATTTTGTTTTTTACCCAGAAGACACAGAAGACGAATTTAAAGGTTCAAGAATTCAGCTTGCAATGTGGGTAGGTGCAATGTTTTACATATAATCATTAAATGATATCATTCTTATTCCACACCGTGTGTAAGCTCTTCTGTTTGTTTGCTGTATAGGACTTCGGCCAGTGTGATGTCAAAAGATGCACTGGTCGTAAGCTTTCAAGATTTGGGCTTTTGAAGGTAAGGCACCTCTTGCTTCACAATATTTAAACATTTTTATGTTCTTGAGACCGATCTACATGCTAATGCTAAAACTGAAAAAATACATGAATAATTCAAATGTGGCACAGTCATGGACATAAGGACTGTAGACATCTGAATATGATGTTTTGAAGCTTATTTTCTTCAAACCTTTAGTATATTTTTTTCTCTTATAAGCAGAATTTTGTCAAACATTAGCACTAAGAACCACAAACTGTTCTTGACAAATTGTTATTTGTCTAACAGGAGTTGAGAGTGACCAATCGTTTTGGTGGTGTTGTTCTCAGGTAAAATAAGCTATGGGGCTAAACATTTTCATAGTTAGTTTAACTTGTATATGAGTTTGTAAAAGACAATAGTTAATCGCTCAAGTAAAATTGATCTTTGAGATGTTAGTTCTACTACTTAATTGTTTAATTTTCTTTCTTTCAGCCCTGTTGGAACACAATGTGTATCCAAGGAAGATCATCCTATTGTGCAAAGAAAAGGATTGGCTGTGGTTGACTGTTCCTGGGCACGTTTAAGTGATGTCCCTTTTGTGAAACTACGTTGTGGTGCTCCTCGTCTCTGTAAGATCATCATATCTTAATAATTTGAGTGAAATGCACTAGGGATCCTTAAACATTTCCTGAACTGTGGACCCAGATTCTCACTTGGAGTGAACCACTTAAAAACTTGACCCAGATCCTCAGAGTTTAGGGACCTAGTTGAGAATTCAGGATAAATTTAAGGATGCCCAGTGCATTTCACTGTAATTTTAATAAGACAGTGATTCATATGTTCATTATTCATTTTGATTTTTGTATGTAGTCTTTGGGATTACTCTGTCCTACCTGTTCTGCATGAATTCTAGCAGCATATTAGGTTGTTTTTTGGTTGCCCGCATTAGACTGTATCAAGGCTTTTTGAATGCAGGACACCCATGTTTGGATGTCTGCATAATCCCTTATGCAGGTTTCACAGTCCTTGGAGCACACTTTAGCCTGCATTGCGCAATTTGGTCATTTTGGGTGTAGTAGCTAATGCAGGCTTGGGCAGTGCAGCTGTTGGGATCACCTCTCTTCGCCACACCTACACGGCAGCAACACCACCTTCCCCATCAGTGCGAGCACATCTCTTATGCTTGCTCCAGTCATAGCACAGCCCCACCTCGTCTGCCGGCTCCCCTGCATCACCCTCGCCGCCTAGTGAGCGCCCCTCGAGGTATCATCGGCCTGTCCCACCCGGTGCTGGTGGTGAGATGCAAACATGCCACACCCTGCACACGAGATCAGCTGGATTTGCAGGCCAGCTAGACATTGTCAGTGAGGAGCTCAGCCACACATCCCTGCCCCTCTCCGCCATTAAGATGCTGGTGAAGCGTGGCCACGAAGCAGCAATGCGCAGCGGCTCCTCGGTGCGTGTAGCCATACTCCTGTGCAGCCTGATGGAGCAGCTCAACGATGGGTTTCCAGCCAAGCAGCTCGGCATCGATGATGAACTGCTCTGTCTCCTCCCCATCCGCGCCCACCTCGGCATTGGTGATGCTCGCGTGGGGTCACGGGTGAGTCCAAGTCTGATGAGCATGAAAACGTGGCCGCGCCGGAGTCCAGTGGTTCAAGGCTGCTCCCGTCATCTGCCGGTGTGCCGCCTTCCCCGGCATTCCCTGCGTCGGCCTCCTCATGCAGCCTGTTCACCTGCATCTCCACCTCATCTATGCTCCCAGAAGCAATGTCAACTTCTTGGCTTAGATTTTGGGTGGGAGGAGTTCAATTTAGAATGGATGATGTATTGATGTCGATTCGATGGGGACAAACTTCGATCGAGTGGAGCAAAGGTTGATTTGAGAGGCTGTGAGCCTGCAGTGGCGGCCGCCCACCATTGGCCTTCCTGTCTAGCAGAATGGTGCACCAGGAGCTTAAGGAAGGAGAAGGATAGGAGGAGGGGAGGTGATAAGATTTTAATCTTACCGCAGCACAATGAGAAGCAGGTTACCATATGCAATCAACTAAATACGGTCTTGTGAAATGCAACCTGGCTATGCAGAGCAACCAAACACCAGCTAATCACATAGGATTGTCCTGGCTTGGGTTTGGCCTTCATAAGCCCTTATGCAGGCTTTGGTTTATCCAAGCAACCAATCACACCCCTTAGCTACTATTGTAGAATGATTTTGTATATAATGCAAAACTTATTTGTTTGAGTCCCCGCTTAAAAGGGATCATAAAAAGGTTTAGGCCCTGCTATTCCAATTCAGATTGTGCTTTTGGCTTGTTTTGTTATAAAGAGAATTTTTCATGTTTTCCTTCTTGTACCAAATATGTACGCTCACTCTGTGCCCTATTGCCATACAAGGGAGAACCTATATAATGAAGTAGGTCCTCCTTTATGGCTTTTTTCTCGAAAAACGCAGGAGAGCTGCGCATCATTATATTAAGAAGTGAAAAAAGGGAAAGAACCCATACAACACACCCCAGGCTAGCCAAAAGGCATGCCCACACACTCACACCAACTCACGCCAACTCACACAAAACTCCCCCAAACTCTCTGATCCTTAGCATATAAGCACGCCCGTGTTTCAAAGGGCGACCAACAGCAGCACTAGGATCTTAACTTTCTGAGTGGGGGGCAGTCAGGAGAGAAATTCCTCAAGCCCCAGCCAACGACCATAGTTTTCGCTCCTCTCCAGCAACGATCAGAGTTCTTGCAATATCAGGGGCTGCTCCATCAAAAACACACCTCTTTTATGGCTTCATATATGTAAACTGGAATTGGATTTGTTAAAGATATTTGTGCTTTATTTAAATAATTGCAGTACCATGGTTGGTAGCGGCAAATCCTGTGAACTATGGTCGCCCATGTGAACTTTCTTGTGTGGAAGCTTTATCAGCAGCCCTCATAATATGGTAAATTTTTTAAGCATTGCTTAACAATATTGTTTGGAATATGTAGCTCATATAATCCTGTAGCTTGATTTATAATTAGATGCTTTCAGGCATCAGCTTATGTTGTGTACATATTTGCAGTGGGGAGGAAGATACAGCACATTTGCTGCTTGGGAAATTCAAGTGGGGTCATGCATTCTTGTCTCTAAACAGGTCAGTTCAGTGGAAATTTTTGTGTAGTCATACCTAGACTGACGGTGAATCTTACTGAAGCGGTTATACACCAATGAACTAAATTATCGTGATGAAATTCAAGGATGGTGTGAGGGCAAAACACTCTGCCCTATTTGCACGATTATACCATAGTACCATACTATTACCATTGTTCAACAAATGTTACAAGAAAGTTTGTGTGTACTCATTATCCAGCAATACTATGGATAGAGACATTCAGTTATCCATGAATATAATATTCTAGTTTATTACTCATGTTTATCCTTAGCAGTAAATGCTGTTAAATGTCGAGCCTGTATCCATCCTACTTGATATGCCCTGTTCACATTATGTATTTAGGTCAGGTTTTCATACCTTTCCATTGTAACAATATGCAGAGATCTCCTGAAAGCATACTCCCAATGTGAAAATGGATCTGAGATTATCAATGTGCAGAACTCATGGTTATCAAGTAACTCAAGTGTTCCAAAGCCACCTGTAAACGGTAATGTGGTTTCACAAGTTATCCGTCTGTAGAGTATAAAACTTGTTAGTGAGGTATTGATGCTAGATTGACAGGGACAGAGGAAGCACGGCAAAGCACGGAGGAGGGATCTGAAGGTGATTCAGACGATGACTTGCCCCCTCTCGAGAAGAATCTGAACCACCTGAACCTCGACGAAGACGAAGAAAGCGAGGAAGAGAGTGAAAGCGAGTAAACTTATGGGCTGAAAGTGCTGCCATGGTAACTTTACGGCAGTTTTACAAGTGAATTTGAGCTGCCTGCTGTGGAGCAACCGCTGTAGGGGTCCTTTACTGTCTAATCAGAATAAACTTCAGTGGTATTTTCGTCCTGATGTTGTATGCATCGTTCGAAAAGAATCCTTGTGCACCTGTAATAGTGTGTACCTATTGCACAGGCTTTGAAGATAAATGATGAGTTGAACACCATTTGGGATCATTTTCTTTTTCTGGGAGACTACACATATCGGCTGGGTCATGAATTGGGCGGGTGTGTTCCTGTACTTGTTGGTTTTTTTTTCATGGATCAGTCAATGCAATATATGGTTTTTTTTTGGGAGAAACACCGATCATCAAAAAATACAATAGAGAAATGGATGAGCCGATACTGTAGAAGGGGAAGTCTTGATGATAATCATCGAAATTAAACAATGAACATGCATACATAGGTATATATATATGTGCCATGTCTGGTACGCGTGCTTTGTTGTGGACTGATCAGTGCCCAGCACAACTAGCAAGTCTCAGAGCATGGCACTGTTATTAGCCATGTAACCCGTGTACGTTATCATTACCAGGTCCGTACGTATATCATCAGCAGTGCAGGTGCAGGATCTGTGGAGCTTTAGAGCGGAACAGCGCTGCTGCGTACGCCGGTGCTCGATCAGGCCAGGAACTTCTTGAGCCTAGCTGCGGCCTCCAGCACCCTGTCCCTGCTGTTGAACGCGCTGACACGGATGAAGCCCTCGCCGCCGGGGCCGAAGCCGCTGCCCGGCACGGTGATGACGTGCGTCTTTTCGAGGATCTCGGCGAACACGTCCCAGGAGCGGTGGCCCGGGAAGCGCACCCAGACGTAGGGAGAGTCGGTGCCGCCGTACACCTCCTTGCCGAGCGACGCGAAGGTGTCCACCAGCACCCGCGCGTTGTCCTTGTAGACGCCTACGACGCGGCGCACGGCGTCCCGGCCTTCCTCCGTGGAAAGGCAGGCGAGGCCGCCGGCCTGCGCGACGCTGGAGGCGCCGTTGAAGCAGGTGCAGACGATGCGGTCGAAGTCGCGCGCGACGATGGAGCCGTCGGCGTACCGCAGCTCGTCGGGCACCACCGCCCAGCCGAGGCGGACGCCCGTGAAGCCGGCGAACTTGGAGAAGGAGGAGATCTCGATGGCCACCTCCCGGGCGCCGGGCACCTCGTAGATGGACGCGGCTTGCCCTGCCCCTCCGACACGTACCACGCGTACGCCGTGTCGAACACGATGATGGAGCCGTTGCGGCGCGCGAAGTCCACCAGCTCGCGCAGCTGCGCCGCCGACGCCGCGTGCCCCGTCGGGTTGTTGGGCGAGCAGAAGAAGATGACGTCGGTGCGCGGCGCGCGGGAGAGGTCCGGGAAGAAGTGGTTCTCCGGCGCGCACCGCATGTAGGCGATGCCGGCGTACTTGCCGGCCTCGTCCGCGCTGCCGGTCTGCCCCACGATCACGCCGTTGTCCACGTAACCCTGAACACGTACGCGCGCGCATGCATGTGAGCTAGCCGATCGAGCAACTGCTGCAGAACCGGACCTGAGCGAGACGGCACGTACCGGGAAGGTGGGATCTTGGACGGCTATGGTCACGTTGGGCCCGAACAGCGTCTGCGTGCAGAGGGCCGGGAGGAAGAAGATGAGATTCTTAGCAAGCAAACTGGAATTGAACACGCGTGTGTGGACTACTCCTAGATAGATGGCCGTGTATGTGTAGCATGATGTTACGTACCTGGAGGCGAGCAATGTCACACTGCGCTCCGTCCGAGATGAACACCTCGGACTCTTTAATCCCCATGGCTGGGTACACTTTCTCAGCTATGACCTTCCGCAGATTCTGCACATGTTCGCGAAGCAAAGCAGGTTCAGTGAATTGAAAGTGAGTGTGTTAATAATCTAGCTCTTTTTTTTTCCATAGTAATGAATCAACAAGGTGCATGATATCCCTAGCTTCAGATTAACTACAGTTTAGAGTTCAGTGTAGATGCAGGTTTCGGCAGGATCTGCATTACCATTTGGCCCTGCTCCGGTCCATAACCCTGGTATCCTTCTGGAGTGGATAACGCAAGTACATACTGCAAAAACAGGACAAGTAATTTGGTAATGTATCTAAACAAATCCACAAATAAAATTACTCTTCTAGTATATATAACATAATCTTGGCCAAAACAAAAAGGAAATTGATTGGGCTGGGCGTGGCTGCAGACGTGCATGAACCCGCACCAAATTCAGCGAGCAGGCTTCTGCAGATTTGTTCAAGGGTCGCTCTCATCAAATCTTTTTTTGTCCTCTGCAGTCAATATAAGGCATGTCGATTCCTCAAAAAAAAGTATACGGCATGTCATGATCTGAAGACATACCGT
Organism: Miscanthus lutarioriparius; assembly: GCA_904845875.1. Taxonomy (NCBI): domain Eukaryota; kingdom Viridiplantae; phylum Streptophyta; class Magnoliopsida; order Poales; family Poaceae; genus Miscanthus; species Miscanthus lutarioriparius. The sequence continues at coordinate 13,126,671 of CAJGYO010000001.1, read as the reverse complement.
TGACCGAACACCGAAGAATGCTGCGGAGTATATTTGTAAATGCTCTCTTGGAGTCTTGGGTCGGTGTTTTTTTTTAAGGATCGGCCAGCTGTAGCTGTACGTAAGTTTTTTTAGAAACAAACGTGGTGGCTCTACGTGTGGAAAATGGCGAGAATAAGGAGGGCCATGATGTGGCAGCAGTGACGTACGCTAATATGAGTCACAGACGAGAGGAAAACCTTGACAGGCGAAGGAACTTTCTCGGTAGAAAAAGTGAAGCATGTAAAACAAAATGACATTATTCCTACTGTAGATTCAGAATCTGACGGGACGGGTGCATGCATTTAGCTATTTTCCCGACTGATGGTGGGGCAGAGGGACTGATATTGGCACTTACCGAATACTACAACGTGTTCTTTTCCGTCTAGACGAAACTTTTTTTATGTAAGCGAAACGTGTGAGAATCTGGTAGTACGACGTGGTATATAATGTGAACAAATAATTCGGTGTTGATATATACTTGCTCCATCCCAAAAAGACTGTTGTTCTAGAATTATCAGCCATGGCTATATTGTCACTCCCAAATTAGTTTCCTTGGCAAAATTATAAAGCTCACCTGACTATCACCACATCTGAACCGTTAATATCCAGCAAATTTTTATCGGTATATATATTGTAGGTGTGGTCCTTGCAGGGTCCAATGTAAAGTTTGAATCGTCACGGCTAGACCCTCCAGTGTCTTGCTCAATATATTTTATAGCATTCATCTTTGAGATAACATCTCATTAATATATAATGTTATGGTAAGATCTTATTTATCCAATTAACTTTTTTTTTGCTAGCTGATCAGAATACTGATCGACCAGCCACGCATGCATTTTCCAGTATACTTCGGTGACCGTTCCGTACCCCTGCATGGAAGGTTCTGCCTTGCGTGCATGTAAACCACTTCTGTTGTTTATATATATGATGAAAAATACCAGAAGTACATATTTTGCTTTAAAAAAAACGTATTGACACTATTTTTGCTTAAACACCGCCTCATGTAGCTTTACATTGGCTCAAACTTTCTCATGCATGCATGTTGTTCATGTTCAACAGAAAAGGAGGCAAGAAGAGTGATGAGAAGTTCACAGAAGAAAGAATACCTCGGCCATAGCTGATGTTATGACGCTTGGAATGGGTTCAGTTGTGTCGCCGATGCCCAAGCTGATGACCTTGGCATCAGGGTACTTCTTCAGATGAGCTTCATGCTTAATGCTAATCTGATATTTAAGGAGGATCAAACACGTTAGGAAGGAAGGACATGGTGAGTTACGCTTGTCAAAGGTCAAGTCGATCGGCACCTCCGGGAACAGGTAGCCCTTCTGAAGCTTCTCCATGTTCGGATTGCGCAGCACACTGGTCCGAGGAGCTGAATTGTAGTGTTAGTAACATGTGGAAGTCGTAAATTAAACCTGATGAACCGCGAAGAATGCAACGAGGAACAAAGAAACAGAGCCATGCCATGATCTTTAATTCATATATATTTGTACACGTATGTATACGTATGTACCTCCTCCAGTTGTCTTCACATGGATGGGTGCAGCATCCAGCGGAAGGACAGACTTCTCAAGGAACCTAGATGGAGGATCATCAGACAAAAGGGAGAGACTTACTGTTAAATTGATTTGAAATCCTTAACTATCAATATGCATGTATCATATATATCTTGCGTAACTAAACTAGCTGAAAACTAAGTAGACGCAGTACTTGGAGATCATGTTTGCCGGCATGAATGGAGCTTGGACTAGGTAAACTATTAGCAAGAGGCCGGGGCCTGGGGGGCTAGAATGTGAGTTTTGCTTGCACTTTGGAGGCAAAAGGATGAGCTCCTGATGAACGTGTTCACAGTGTTTCAATACAAGGCTATCATCCAAAGGTGGCAAGAGCAGAATGTGAGCAATGCTGGATTTATAGAATCCAGAGAGAGCCTGTGGCCTCGCTCTATATCGGCCAGCTGGGTCGAAAAGCTAAGCGTTGAAAAGTAGTCCGGTCCTTTTCTTTTAAAGAAAGTTAGCATATACTCCGCAAAAGAATAAAAGGAAATTAAGGGCAGACTACTCTGGTCTGGTGCCCCGAATGGTCCACCTTGAAAATGTTTTCCATGGTCTTGAGTTTCAAACAGCCGAGTCCTCTTGCTGTCGAGGCGGCAGTCTTGAGTTAGCTAGGAAAGGTTGGTCCATTTTCACAAGCTAGCCAGTGCCACGCCTTGGTCTATCATGTTCACACTGTGCCTCTGCATGCTGCCACATACACAGTCCAAATGTCCTATGTGACTATGTCTATGCATGTAACCGGAAGTGACCAACCTTTGTTCCTCATCACCGGCATTCCCATAGCCACTAATAAACAGGCTGTGAACTCGATGATATAACTACCCTCACAGCTAGCTCACATGAATGCATGGATCGATCGATGTTGAAATCTTCTGATCGATATGCAGTTATGCATACGCAAACGCATGCATCGTTACCTGAATATTTACTTGCATTGGCCATATGGAACCGTGTAAAATCGAGTTGAACCAACAGCGAAGACTAGCATCCAAAAATATTGTTCGCCTATCAGTTGGCGTGTGGCCTCGAGTGTACATCTGCGTACCCTACATATATGCGATGAAGAACCATATACTCGACAATCCGCTGCTCCAGTCCAGGGCAATGAATAATTCGGACCTCCCTGCACAGAAGAGACATGCATGCTAATGCGCAACTTTCCAGACAACTGTTCTAACTTGGATTTTCCATTGCATTCCGCAATCCTCATGTGGCCTGGTTCTGTTTGTGCTGGATCATCGATTTTGCATATGTTTTGCCGGATCATTTCCCCGTGCAGTTCCCGGAGGAATTTTCAACGCCGGACTCCGACTCCGAGAGAGACCCTGACCAGCCGGGATAGATTGTCTACAGCCCCTAGACTCATAGTAGCATGCAAGGGATAGATTGTCTACAGCTAGCTGCTATTTTTTTTTTCTTTCTTTTCTCTATTTGTACGTAAAACTAAAGTTACTGAACCATTATGAGTAGTCAGTCAATTATTACTCCATACGTATGTTTCAATAAGACTATTCGCATTGCATTATATCATGTCACTGTTTCGGTGTTTCCAATATTGTCATGACACTTATGATATAACTCACCCAATGCATAATATCATGGTATTATTTCTTAGGAGCATCTAAATAGTTATATCGTATATCTTCTATCCATGACAATGGGCCCAAGAATTCTACACAGTTTTCTAACCTTGGATATATTGTGCGCAAGCTGTATCTCCATGACGATACAACTTATCATGATCTTCATTAATTCCATGCCACGTCTTTTAGAACCTTGGATATAGGCCATGTTCGCTTTACTGAAAAGTTATGGCTAAAAGTATTGTTCGCTGATTTGTTGTGAGAGAAAAGCATTGTGCGTTCGCTGAAATAGTACGGCTCATAAGACAAATGAACAAGGCCTTGCCCAAGTATTTTTTTATTACTTGTAGGCAATAAATATGAACTTTTAATGCTTGTGTCTTAGAAAATTGTAGCCCATGTGTCGGGGACCGAATACCGGGGTACCCGAAGAGGAGGAGCTAATAACCATCAAACGTTGACGCTTCCGATCAGACAAGAACGCAACTACACTTCTTGCCCGAACAACGGAAGATTGGTTCTGCCTCGTCTCGACCCCCGAGGGCTAGACTCCGTCTCGCCCGACGTCCGAGGGCGGGCTCCGCCTCGCCCGACGTCCGGGGGCTGGCTCCGGCTCGTCCGACGACCGGGGACTGGATCTGCCTCGCCTGACCCCCGAGGGTTGGGCTCCGCCTCGCCCGACGTCTGGGGGTAGGCTCCGCCCCACCCGACGTCCGAGGGCTGGCTCCGCCTCGCCCGACGTCCGAGGACAGGCTCCACCTCGCCTGACCCCCGAGGGTTGGGCTCCGCCTCGCCCGACGTCCCGGGGCAGGCTCCGCCTCACCCAACGTCTGCACCCTGCTCCTTCATAATGACGAGCACATGGCAAGACAGACACTCAAGTCAACCGTAGTATCGAGGACCATACCCTACACGTCTGCGGGAAAGTATCATTAGGATATGACGGGACGGGCGCTTTAAGCCCTTCCAGGCATGACAGAGCCCGAATATTGTTGTAGGCGCCGACTTTTGTCTTACAATGTTGTGGGCGCCGCCATCAGCCCTCGGACGTGGATCCTGACATAAGCATACGACAACCACTATAATCCAGGAGGGAACTCACATCATCTACAATATGGACGTATGGTCACTTCCCTGTCTGCTCCCCGTAGAGTCACGACTTGGCACCCTGGCACGCCGCACCGTATCCGGAGTAGGATGGACGTGACCACTTGCTGAACGAAGCCAGAGCATCGGCCCTATCAGGATCGACGAATGTGCTATCCCTGGCACCGTCTGTCTTGTTAGCTAGGCAGGCTCAAGGGAAAAGGAAGACCCGGCACCTTCGAAGGACCTTCTCTACCTCTGGTTTTTCCTCTTTCTCCCATTTGTAATCCCTACTCCCCCTTAGTCTATAAAAGGGAGCGTAGGGCACCCCACTAAGGGGATGGATCAATCCTACACACCACGCACCACATAACACACATCAGAGCAGCAACCGAGCTCTCAGCGCCCTTTTGACCTTTCCATCAGAGACTTGGGACATGTCCCTCTCTCGACCGTTTGTACCCCCTACTACGAACCTTTTCAGTGCTAATAACACGAGCAGCAGCAGACTAGACGTAGGGACATTCTTGCCCGAACCAGTATAAACCTTGTGTCCTTAAGCACACCATCCGGGCCTAACGCGCAACAAATATAAATTTACTAGTTGGTGTTTATTCGAAACACCGACAATTGGCGCGCCAGGTAAGGGACCTTTGCGCGTTCCGACGTTAAACATTAGGCCATGGATGGCTAGCCACGGAATCAGCTGGGTCTCGAGCGCACACGTATGCTTCAGTGACCTGGACTTCATCGTCACGGTGGGAGGAGAGGTGGCATTGGCTCATGCCGCCATCCAATCTCTCCCCTCCATCGGCCTCAACTACGAGAAGCTTGAGTGCCAGCTCGGTGTCTCCTTGGGACCCCAGCAGTAAAGGGAGGACCAGCGCCGCCTCACCCTTTCCGACGCCAATGACATGGCACGGTTTGTCGGAGGGGGATCCCTCACTCCGGAACACCACACATGGAGCGCCCCGACAGCGTTTCCGTTCGGTCTCTGCAACGCTGCGGCGACCGTTAGCCACCTTGTGGCACGATGCATGGTCCTACCACCCGTGAACGACGAGTTCATGGGGGTGATCGAACACATCATGGAGTCTCTCCACAACCTCCTCATAGAGGAGCCGGGGTCATCATCTGGCTCTGACTCAAGCAGGGGAAGCCATCACCCCTCTCGTGAATGCTTTATGACGGGTACCCTCGAGGGACACGTTGAAAGAGTCTCCGGGGAGGGGGCTACCCCGGTGAACAACCTCGACGACGATGTCGAGGGGGAAACAACAGCCCCACCTCGAATGAGGGTGGAGCAGCTAAAAGCCCAATATCGAGAGCTCAACGAAGAGCAACTCCAGCTTGAGCAGGAACACGCGGAGCTCGATCGGGAGATCGAGTGCCACGAAGACGGTGGGCACACACGCGCCATGGCCCATGATGTGAACGAAGAAGGATCATCGCCGACGATGAGGCCCTTCCTCGCTTTGCTCGGGTGAGCAGAACATCGCCGTCGCGACGGCCTTGCTCCATGGCCTTCTAGAGGCCACGACGCCCAAGGATCGTTAGGCCCACCGTGAGATTCGCACGCTGCTTGAGCGTGCGGTGGCGCACAGCAGGCGGAAAGCTCGTTGTCTCGGCAACATGGGCTCGACACCAGCCAGCGTACGCCCTCCGACACATCCCGGCAAGGACGTGTCGGTCCACCAAACACCATCGGGCGACAGGCAGCACACCGTGGTCCCGGTGCATCAGCACCTCGGCCGTAACTACGACGCACGCAGCACTCTCGATGCTCGCAGACGTACCTACGGCGACCCGAGAGAAGGAGTCCGCCATGGCTATCATCCTCGTCGTCAGCGGACACTACGACAGCGACGAGGACCGAAGCTCGAGCCTCGACCTGCCGGGCCCTTAGGCCTTCGGCTGTCACATCCTCAACGTTGCTTTCCCACCAAGGTACCGACCACCGACCAATATCCCAAAGTACTCTGGGGAAACAAACCTGGATTATGGCTTGAAGACTATCGGCTTGCCTGCCAAGCCAGTGGTGCGGATAATGATGACTTCATTATCCGCAACCTTCCACTGTTCTTAGCTGATTCGGCATGAGCGTGGTTGGAACACCTGCTGCCCAACGCAATCTAGAGTTGGGTGGATCTAAAAGAGATCTTTGTGGGGAACTTTCAGGGCACATACAAGCGCATTGGGAACCCATGGGACCTCAAGAACTACCGATAGAAGACCGGTGAGACCCTCCGTGGGTACATCCGGTGCTTCTCTCGGTAGTGCAACGAGCTCCCTAACATCGCCGACGCCGACGTTATAGGAGCCCTCCTGTCCGGGACTACCTGTGAGTCTTTGGTTCATAAGCTGAGACGCAAGGGCTTGTGAACCACCAAGGAACTCTTGGACATCGCCACCAGCCACGCCTTAGGAGAAGAAGCGGTTGGAGCAATCTTTGATCGTCTTGACGGCAAGGCGAGGCGGGACGAGGGCATCGACGAAGGCGCTTCCAATCATTTTGCCAAAAGGAAGAACAAGAAGCAATGGCGCGAGGACTCGCTCATGGCCGCTGCTGACCACAAGGGTAGTCGGAAGCCCACGGAGGGCACTCTAAACCACTTCAAAAAATTACTCGAGGGGCCGTGCCCGAACCATGCCTTCCCGATTAAGCATCTGCTCAAGGACTGCAGCCTCATGCGGCGGTTCTTGTCCGAAGGTTCCAACAAAGGGGAGCACGGAAAGGACCCCGCCCCCACCGTGGACGACGCCGAGGAGAAGGACGATGCCTTTCCAACACCGGATGGGTGCCTCATGATCTTCGGAGGATCTGCGCCTACGACTCCATGCGCCATCAGAAGGTCACGCGCCGCAAGGTCTATACGGCCGAACCAGCCACACCTGCCTTCCTTCGGTGGTCCAAGTCCGCCATAACCTTCGATCGAACCAACCACCCAGAGAGCGTCCCACATCCGGGAAGATATCTGCTCATGGTTGACCCGATCGTTGGCCCAAAGCGGCTCACCAAAGTACTAATGGATGGAGGCAGCAGCCTCAACATCATGTACGCCAAGACGCTCGACGAGATGGGCATCGACCGGACATGCCTCCACCCAACCCGAGCACCTTTCCACGACATCGTGCCTAGGAAGCAGGCCATGCCACTTGGGCAGATCGATTTGCCCATTACCTTCAGGGACCAGTTCAATTATAGGACTGAAACCCTCACCTTCAAGGTGGTTGGGTTCCTCGGAACCTTCCACATCATCCTGGGACGTCCATGCTACGCGAAGTTCATGGTCGTCCCCAACTATACATACCTCAAGCTAAAAATACTAGGCCCCCATGGGGTCATCACTATTGGCACCTCCTTCCAGGGCCCCTATGAGTGCGAGGTCAAGTGCTGCGGTCATGCCGCAGCAATCGTCGCCTTCGGGAGCTCACCGCCCTCAAGGAGGAGGTCACCAAAGAAGCGCCCGACGCCAAGAAATCGACCGGGTCGTTTGAGCCTATAGAGGGCTCCAAAGAAGTCCTTGTAGACCCTAGGAGCACCAAGGGTAAAACAGTGCACGTTGGTAACACGCTTTCCTCCGAATATGAAGGCGCGCTCATCGGCTTTCTCCGTGTTAATAGAGACATCTTTGCGTGGAAACCCTCAGATATACCAGGCATTCCGAGGGAAGTCACCGAGCGTACCTTGAAGATCCGCCTAGGCTCCAAGCCGGTGAAACAATGCCTGCGTCGCTTCGATGAGGAGAAACGCAGGGCCATCGGTGGAGAGATAGCGAAACTTTCGGCAGCTAGGTTTATCAAGGAAGTATATCACCCAGAGTGGTTAGCCAATCCCGTTCTTGTACGAAAAAAGAGCGGGAAATGGAGGATGTGTGTTGACTATACGGGTCTCAACAAGGCGTGCCCAAAGGATCCGTTTCCTTTACCGCGCATAGACCAAATAGTTGACTCTACCTCGGGGTGTGAAACTCTCTGCTTCCTTGATGCGTACTCCAGGTACCATCAAATCATGATGAAAGAGTCCGACCAGCTCACGACATCTTTCATCACCCCCTTTGGATCGTTCTGCTATGTCTCAATGCCATTCGGTTTGAAGAACGTTGGGGCTACGTACTAGCGATGTATGCTCAAATGCTTTGGGGACCTCATCGGGCGGACCGTTGAGGCTTACATTGACGACACCATGGTTAAGTCCAAATAGGCTGACCACCTCGTTGCTGATCTTGAGTAGACCTTCGCAAAACTCCGAGCAAATGGCATCAAACTCTATCCCGAGAAGTGTGTTTTTAGGGTCCCAAGGGGTATGCTGCTCGGCTTCATCGTCTCCGAGCGTGGCATCGAAGCCAACCCGGAGAAAATCTCAGCTATCACAAGAATGGGCCCGATTCAGAACATAAAGGGGGTTTAGCGAGTCACAGGGTGCCTCGCCGCACTCAGCCGATTCATCTCATGCCTTGGCGAACGAGGTCTCCCCCTTTATCGACTCTTGAAGAAAGCCGACCACTTCGAGTGGACATCCGAGGCCCAGGAGGCACTTGACATGGTCAAACTGCTTCTAACAAAGGCCCCAATCTTGGTTTCTCCAACCGATGGAGAATCCCTTCTGCTATACATAGCAGCCACCACGCAAGTGGTCAGCGCCGCCCTGGTGGTGGAGCGGGAAGAAGAGGGGCATGCCCTCAAGGTGCAGCGCCCTGTGTACTTCATCAGTAAGGTACTATCCGACTCTAAGACCCGCTACTCCCAAATCCAAAAGCTCCTGTATGCTGTCCTCATCACCAAGAGGAAGCTACACCACTACTTCGAGTCACACCCGGTGACGGTCAGAAAACTTTCCCCCTCGGTGAGGTCGTCCAAAGACAAGACACCACGGGAAGAACCACAAAGTGGGCGCTCGAGTTGATGGATCAAGGCATTACGTATGCCTCCTGAATGGTGATCAAGTCCTAGGTGTTGGCTGACTTCATCGCGGAATCGACCGATGTCCAAACGCCACCGGCGGTTGTCGATCAAGAGTACTAGATGATGTACTTTGATGGATACGCTGATGAAGAAGGGCGCCGGTGCGGGGCTGGTCTTCATATTGCCCCTTGGGGTACGCATGAGGTACATGGTTCATCTCCATTTCCCCACATCCAATAATGTGGCTGAGTATGAAGCACTCATCAACGGCCTACGCATTGCCATCTAGTTGGGCATCCGACGCCTCGACATCTGGGGCGACTCAGCTAGTTGTCAACCAAGTCATGAAGGAGTCAAGCTGCCACGATGCCAAAATGGCTACATACTGCCAAGAGGTCCGATGGCTAGAGGACAAATTCGATGGCCTCAAACTCAATCACATCCCAAGATGCCTCAATGAGGCGGCCAACGCGCTTGCGAAGGCGGCATCTGGTCAAGAGCCGGTGCCAATAGGTGTCTTTGCCAGCGACCAACACAACCCCTTGGTGCACTATGAAATGTCAGAGCAGGCCAATGATGATCCATCCGATCCAGCCTTGGGGGCTAACCAACCGATGGCTCCGTCCGGCCCTGAGGTCATGGAGCTCGAAGAGGATCCAGCGATAGAGCTTGACCCTTTGGTCAACTGGAGAACACTCTACCTCGACTACCTCCTCCGTGACACGCTGTCGACGGACAAGACGGAAGCTCGACGACTCGCGTGTCGTGCCAAGTCCTTTGTTCTTGTAGAGGGCGAACTCTACAAACGAAGCCACACCGGGATCCTGCAGCTCTGCATCCCCATTGAATAAGGGAAGCATTTGCTGGGTGATATCCACGGTGGGGTCTGTGGTCACCACGCCACGCCTAGAACCTTGGTTGGAAACGCATTCTGACAGGGCTTCTACTGGCCCACTGCAGTAGCCTACGCTGAGCAGATCGTGCGCACCTACGAAGGGTGCCAGTACTACGCTCGGCAAACACACCTCCCAACCTAGGCACTCCAGATGATCCCCATCACATGGCCCTTCATGGTCTAGGGGCTCGATCTGGTTGGGCCTCTCAAGAAGGCACCCGGAGGATACACCCACTTGCTTGTCACCATAGACAAGTTTACAAAATGGATAGAAGCTCGGCCGATCTCCACAATCAAGTCCGAGCAAACCGTACTGTTCTTCATCGACATCGTCCATCGCTTTGGAGTCTCGAACTCCATTATCACGGACAACGGTATGTAGTTCACCAGAAAAAAGTTCCTTCAATTTTGTGATGAATACCATTCCGGGTCGATTGGGCCGCCGTCGCGCACCCCGAACGAATAGGCAGGTCGAGCGCACAAATGGCATGCTCCTATAGGGCCTCAAGCCCAGGATCTTCAACCGGTTGAATAAGTTCGGTGCACGGTGGGTCGCCAAGCTCCATTCAGTACTCTAGAGCCTGAGAACAACCCCTAATCGAGCCATCAGCTACACACCCTTCTTCATGATCTATGGTTCTAAGGTCGTCCTTCCAACTGACCTCGACTATAGAGCGCCAAGGATCAGGGCATATAATGAACAGGGAGCCGAGGCTTCCCACGAGGACGCCATGGACTAGCTAGACCAAGCCCACGACGTCGCCCTCCTCCTCTCGGCCAAGTACCAGTAGGCATTGCGATCGGTACCACAGCCGACAGGTGCGGTACCATGCCTTCAACATCGGGGATCTAGTTCTCCGCCTCGTGCAGAGCAACAAGGATCGCCACAAGCTCTCCCCGCCCTAGGAGGGGTCGTACGTTGTCACGGAAGTACTCTGGCCAGGCGTCTACAAGCTGAAAACCATCAATGGCGAGGTCTTCACCAATGCCTAGAACATCGAATAGCTACATTGTTTTTACCCCTAAATAAACACATACTTTCTCTTATCAGTTTTGTCATCAAAATCTCCGATCTTTCATGACATCTGACCCCTGCAAGTGTGAGGGGTCGGACCTCACTCGGGGGCTAGTATGAGTACGTTTATCTTACAAACATTCTCTATGTTTTCCCTCTTTTCTCATGGTAAGTTCTAAGGGCTAGGATTTTGGGAACAAACTCTGAGTATAACTAGTAGGACTGCGGGAAACCCACGCCCTAGCGGCTACGGTCTCCTTGCTCACCAGCGATGATCAGAATTGGCTCACCCGCACTCCGAGCTTTTTGCGACCTTAACTACGGGAAGGGTCGGAAGGCACTGAACCTCTTTTGCAAAAAGAGGGAGAAGAGCTGAAAAGCTGTTTGCCGTAACGAAATTTGAGAACTTGTTCATTTTTTCACAAATTCATCGCTTACAAAGTGATTTCATCACAAAAAGGGACTGATGTATTCATGAATATAAAAAATTATTCCCACGGGGGCTCCCCCACAACTTAAACAATTACATTTTCTGACCAGTTCTACTCTAAGTACTACTACGGTCGCCACACCATGCTCTCCATCGGCAACGTGCTACCGCTCCACGGGATCCCTAAGGGCGCTGTCATCTGCAACGTCGAGCACCACGTCGGTGACCGTGGTGTCTTTGCCAGAGCGTCCAGGGACTACGCCATCGTGATCAGCCGCAACCCTGACAGTGGCACCTAGACGGGGGGGGGTGCCGCCCACCGAAGAATGGCCGCCATGGCTGATGGATGTCTCTGACATCTCATCAAACTTCATGAACTGGCCGATTTGAGAGGCTACAAGGGCAAAGCCGCCCATCGACGCAGTCCTGGGCGGCTTCCCCACTAACAAGGCTCGCTCGGAGAAGATTCGCCAGAAGAGGTTTTCGTACGGCTCCATCCCGACGAAGGCCTCGTGGACGACAACAAAGCCGACAACGCTTAGCACCCTCTAGTGCGCCTCCTCCTTTGGCGGAAGCGGCCCCTTCTCGGTGAAGGCGGCCAGCACCATCTCATCTACGTTGGATGACCTCCAGCTCGACATCGCGCTCCGGATTCACGAACGGATCTGTGAGTTCCCCTCTCCCTCGCATTACCCTCTCTCACTTAGGAACCGCCGCGACATGCGAACATGCTCGGTGAGAAGGAAAAAGGAGGAGAGGTAGTAGCTCAAGAATAGGTGGAGGAATGGGATGAGAACCCTCTCCATTCCCCTATTTAAGGAGGAGACGTAGCAGTTGGAGAAAGGTGAAAGGTTGGGATGAAAAACCCTCTCCCTTCCCCTATTCAATGCAGATGGGAATTCAATGCTGATGGGAATTCGAGGGGATACGTCTGGACCGACGGGACGTGCCCTACTCAATGAGACGACACCCGATCAAATGGGACGTGGCCTGGGCATGGCCCACCACTACCACACGACTGGGCGCGAGAAACAAGGCGCACCCGCATACAGGCGACTCTCCGCTTCCACAGGTAGGACCTGGAAGGACCCAATGACAGAACCTCCATCAAGGGGAGCCCAACATGCCTCCTGGGTCGATCAGACGACCCAGGCGAATGCTGAACGAATGGTCGCCAAAAGATAAGCACCCTTGTTTACTTACTTTGCGTGTCAATTTTACTATCGAGCCTCCGACCTCAGCAACGGTAGGGGCACAAACAATGCTCGGGGCTACCGAGAGTGTCTACTCGTTTAGACATTCTCTTCGCCTGACCCCTCCTTACGTTTAAAAGCCAGAGGCGTGGTGTGCGGGTGTAAAACTTTGAGTAAAACTAGACGAACCGCTAGACCCTACGCCCCAGCGGCTACGGTGTTTTTGTTCACCAGTGTATTCGAATTCACAGTTCTCCGCACCCCAAGCTTTAGCATCCGCCTTCTCGAGAAGGGTTTGGAGAAGTCTGCCTATGGAATCTCCTTCAAGGAGAAGCTATCAGGTCGCCCAAGTCAATCGAACGGCTCAGATCACCGCCGAGAGACAAAAACGAAAAATTGCGATGCTCATGCAGGTTACACCGGCCCCGTTGTAAACGTCGGACCCGAACCCCGCACGGACATGTCCGGTAAGAACTTCCGATCACTCATACCACCAAGGTAACATCATCGACCCTCGCTTTTGTTTCCATTACATCGTACATTCAATCCCATACATCCAAATGTTGCATATGCAATTGCTGCATCTCAATGCTTCGCGTCACGTCACGAAGTGGTAGTCACCTTATTCGATATGAGCGGCAATTGACTGAGGTTCGAAGGCTCGCCCACGAAGGGCTCGAGGCCGCCTCATGCCAAACAGAGCCAAGGGAGAAAAACCAAGATGAGCCCCAGCGGCCTTGCATGACCTCGCTCAAAAGCGGACAGGGACATCTCGACCTTTCTCGTTCGATTCTAACCTCGAGCCAAACCCACAGAATTTCCTTCGAGGAGAGGCCAATGGGCCACCCGAGCCTATCGAATGGCTTGGGCATCTACCGGGAGGTGGGTTAAGAAGTAGTGGAATGCCACATGAGGGCTTTGCCGACCCCATCAGAGAATGATGGACCCGGATTCCACATGAACATGCCTATTAGCGAGCTCATTGAGCGCGACACTCGAGCCATTGAGGCAAGTGTCATTAGCTCAGCCCCTTGGTTGCGAAAACCAAGGACGGGGTGACACGTGAAACACGGCCGACCCTTATCAGACCCCAAGGGGCTAGGGGGCTTGAGCCATCTGATCCTAGATCGAGAGACTGAGGTTCGAAGGCCGGCCCACGAAAGGTCTGAGGCCGCCTCACGTCGAACAAGAGCCAGGGGAGAAAATACAGATGAGCCTCAGTGGCCTTCGCCCAACCTGCATAGAGGCGGATAGGGTCATCTCAACCTTCTAGTTCAATCCAGCCTCTAGCCGAGCCCATAGAATCCCCATTGAGGGGGAATCTGTTGGAAGACGGGTTAAGGAGCAACAGAATGCCACCCGAGGGCTTTCTTGACCCTGTCATGAGCGACGGGACTTGATTCCATCCGAACATCCCCGTTAGCGAGCTCATCAAGCATGTCACTCGAGCCATCGAGGCAAGTGACGTCGCCTCAACCCCTCCGGTTGCGATAACCGTGGATGGGGCGACAGTCACAAAAATGAACCGACCCTTGACCAAATCCCCGCCACGTGTGGGGGCTCAGGGAAGGCCAGACTTGCAATGAGACTGAATGCACGATCGTAGAATGATAGCTAAAATCCTAAGGAAAGGGTACGTGTGAATACAAGAGTAGTTCCGCTATCCTCTCTTCGGTCTCCAGTGACATTCGACCCCTGCAACCGCAACGGATCAGACCTCACTCGGGGGCTGGTAAAGGTATAAATACCTCCTTTTTTCAAAACAGTCGCTGCGTCGGACCTCTTCCTCATGTTAAGGTTAGCGGCAAGGTTTGTGGGAACAAATAACCGATTGTGCCTGGTAAGACAACAAAAAACCCACGCCCTGAAGGCTATGGTAACTTTGCTCACCAGCATGATCGAAGTTTCTCTCTTATACACCTCAGGCCCTACGGTCTTAATGAATGGAAGGGTCGGATCGCATGAGCACCTTCTTTCGAACGCAAAAAGGGAAGAAAGCAAATTCAACCAAACGAAACGAAATTACGAATTTATTTAACGAAACGAAGTTGCGAATGTGTTTAACGAAACGAAGTTGCGAATCTGTTTTTGAAAACACAAAAGTGCTGACACTTGTCCACAGATTACAGATAAATGTCCATCAGACTCATTCGACTAACTACCCCCTCTCGGGGAGAACCATATCTTCAATTTTGCTCGCCAGGGTTTCCGCAAAAGGAGTCACCGTCGCTTCTATGTCATCTAGATCGGAGGGTTCATAACTAGGCACGAAACCAAGGCTCATCGCCTCAAAATCGATGTGGTCATCGTAATACGAGTGGGCGACGGTGAAGGTTTGGATGATCCCTGAGCGAAGAGCTTCCTTCTCTAGCTGGTGCACCTACACCGTGATATTTGCGGCATGGGCCACGAGCGAGCTGGTCCCCTCCACCTACACCACCTGCAGGTCATCGCAGACTACGCCAAGGGCAACCTTCAAGATTTCGAGCTCGTCGCTCTCCACCTGAAGAAGACTCCTTGCCTTGGTGAGATCCGTGGCTAGTCCGGCAGCAGCATCCTTGGCCTCCAGCTTCTGGGCTTTTGCGGTCTCTAGCTTGGCTTGGAAGGAGCCGATCCTCTATTGCGCCTAGCCACGCCTCGGACCGCCTAGTCGCGCTCCCCGCAGGCCACGCCACACTTTGTGTAGAGCCTCTCCGCAGTATGGCATAGCTCATCTCGCTCCTTGCGTAGTTGGGCGACCATCTCGGCATCTAGTTTTGCCCTCTGCTCTAGGGTCATGGACCTCTCCTCGGCTACCAGCCTAAGATCCCGCTCCCTCTCGGCCCCGGCCAGGAGGTCGAGGATCTACTGGTGGGTCTCGGCGTCCCACTAGAGTAGCTCATCCTGCTCCTTCTGCACTCTGGTGGCCTCCTCCTGATCCCGCTGTGCCCTCTCCGATAGTTCATCAAAAGACTTCTCGGTGAGATCCACATCCTGGCGGGCCTCGGCCTCCCACCGTCGAAGATTGTCCGCCTCCATGGCAAGAGGAGTCAACTCGGCCACCCTCTGGTAGAGCTAGGCGGTCATGTCCCTATGCAGCCATGCCTCATCAACGAGGTGGTCCCAATCCTCCTTGTGTTCACAAAGGAACCGAGATTTCTCTCGGCTGCGAGCAATAAGCGACTGAAAAAGACGGTGGTCAAAAAACAAAAATAGATGAAGAAAGAAGAGATCAGGAGGCAAGACCAAGTGAATACCTGGCCGGTGGGAACGATGACATCTCAAAGGGCGCCACCTGGCCTGGTTCAGAGCTTCCAGCGAGGTCGTGAACCCCTCGCGGAGCTTCTCCCGCTCCATGCCCTCGACGGCATCATCGATGGTGAAGAGTTCCAACGATGGGTCCCACGGACTCACCCACTAGAGTGGGGGCTCATCCCGCGCGGGCAGGTGGTGGCCCTCCGATGTTAGGACCAGGGACAACTCCCTACCGGACTCCTCGGCAACCACCGCGGTGTCAGAGGGTCCCTCGGCCATGACCCCCTCCGTCCCGCCCACGGCGGGCGTCTCCTCTAGGGCCGTCGGTGGCACGGCACGTGCCGCTGCCTCGGGCGCTGCCACCACAGCTCCTGGCTGTGACTCATCCATCGTAGCCACCATCGCCTCCACCTCCATCGGTAGGACCTCGTCCGGCTGCGCCGTGCCTGTTGTGGTCGACGCAATGGGTGCAGTCGACAGCTCCACCCACCCCGACATCGGCGTCGACATCACTTCCGTCGTCGGTTGAGTGGCAACCTCCGAGGGTGCCCCCTCGGCCTCGCCGACCGCTTGACCTGCCGAGGACACGGGCACCACCGCGGGTGGCGCCAGACTAGCCAACGAGGCTATGACGCCGGCTCCGCTCTCGCCCAAAATGGGAGCGACGTCAGGCGGCGGCCCCACCTTGCCTAAAGAGCGATGGTTTTCTTGGACGCCAGCGCTATAGAAGTGCCCCGTCTGACCCATCTCCTGACGCTGCAGAAGAAACAAAAGGCGTGAGTCACTATGAAAAATAGAGAAAACACAGAGAAAAACGGAGGAGTCGGCAATTTACGCTGGCGCCGTTGGGCGGTGGAGACATTTGGGGGACGAACCCCTAGCTCCCTGCTCCTCCTCGTCGGGGTGGGACCATTTTGAGCCCATCCCCTGCTCCTGGGCCGAGGGGCTTGCCTCTCTCATATCTGGGGGCAGGCTCCGCCCCGCCCAACGTCCAAGGGCTGGCTACGCCTCGTCTGATGTCCGAGGACAGGCTCCACCTCGCCCGACCCCCGAGGGTTGGGCTCCGCCTCGTCCGACGTCCCGGGGCAGGCTCCGCCTTGCCCAACGTCTGCACCCTGCTCCTTCATAATGACGAGCACAGGGCAAGACAAGACACTCAAGTCAACCGCAATACCGAGGACCATACCCTGTACGTTTGCGGGAAAGTACCATCAGGATATGACGGGACGGGCACTTTAAGCCCTTACAGGCATGACAGAGCCCGAACAGTGTTGTAGGCGCCGACTTTTGTCTTACAGTGTTGTGGGCACCGCCATCAGCTCTCGGATGCGGATCCTAACATAAGTATACGACAATCACTACAATCCAGGAGGGAACTCACATCATCTATAGTAACGGACGTATGGTCACTTCCCCGCCTGCTCCCCATAGGGTCACGGCTCGGCACCCTGGCACGCCGCACCGTCCGTCGAAGTAGGATGGGACGTGACCACTTGCTGAACGAAGCCAGAGCACGGCCCTATCAAGATCGACGAACGTGCTATCACTGGCACCGTCTGCCTTGTTAGTAGGGTAGGCTCAAGAGAAAAGGAAGACCCGGCGCCTTCGAGGGACCTTCTCTACCTCTGGTTTTTCCTCTATCTCCCATCTGTAATCCCTACTTCCTCTTGGTCTATAAAAGGGAGGGCAAGGCACCCCACTAAGAGGATGGATCAATCCTACACACCACACACCACATAACACACAGCTGAGCAGCAACCGAACTCTCAGCGCCCTTTCGATCTTTCCATTAGAGACTTGTGACCTATCCCTCTCTCGACCATTTGTACCCCCTACTACAAACCTTTTCAGTGCTAATAACACGAGTAGCAGCAGACTGGACGTAGGGACATTCCGCCCGAACTAGTATAAACTGTGTGTCCTTAAGCACACCATCCGGACCTAACACACAACAAATATAAATTTACTAGTTGGTGTTTATTCGAAACACCGACACTATGTGAGATCATAGGTCGTTGATGTCCTAGTTTTTCTTTTCTTTTAGAACGATGAGGAAGAGCTAGCTCCATTTACCCTCTAGGACACCAAGTCGGAATGATAATTCAATGGTTGGACGATTGCTAATTAATCATAGATATGTATACTTCTAGGTCATGACCTAACCTTGAAAACAAGAATATCTCTAACGTGTAAATAGACCAGCTGATCGACTTGACCCCAAATTCCCGTTATTGTTTTCAGGTTGACTTCTCAATATCTAGATGAATCAAGTCACAATGCAAGATCGAGTTTCAGCTCCTCCGCAGGGTCAAAACTACTTTAATGGTAGTAGCTATGAGTTGTTGACAAGTGCACGCAGGCTCCTTGTCCTTGTTCAACTTTTCTACAGATTTTCTATGTGTGCTTGTCTGGTGACGGTAGCTAGCATATGTGTGTGTCTGATCATTTTCTATCTGGATCTTCTCTAAATTTGTCCAAGCAGGAATATCTTATCGGAGGCGTCCAAACCTAAAGAAACATGCCTCATGCATGTGTCGTCAGAGAACCCATATATATATGCGAGAAGCATGCATGTGCAGCATAGCATTTGCACATTACATTTGCATGGGAAAAGTAAAGTTATAGTTTTTTTGTAAGAAAGTATGAAGTTGCAAGCTAGTAGTACTTTTTATCTGTAGTTCATATATACTGCTTCAAAAGTGGCGATGCTTTTGATTTGGATCGGAGTATACATACTGTGACCAGGATGGAACAATCAACAAAGATGATTAACAGTCCGTCACTAACATCCCGGATATATGAACTATGTCAGGGTAAGTTCTTACTTATATGCACTCATTAAGCTTCCAACAGCTGAAGCATATAGGACGTCCTTTCGATCTCACATTGGTTCTTGCAACACTGAAAGTTCCCAAAATTATTATCCTTAACTATAGGAACAGACGCAGGTTTATTCACATATATACTTTATTTCTTTAGAATCTTCTCTAAGTATATACTTGAGATAGTTCTAATACCTCTTTTTCTTTTGTCTCGGTAAGTTCCAATTTCTAGAACGAATGACGTTTTACCAAGATCATTCTCATTGAAACTTGAGGACAAGAACTGCTTCTTCTCCAACAGTAGATTAACACCACTACTAGCGAGCAAGGTGCTATCCACGTGCAGGATTAGGGAAATTGATTTCCCATGTTTAAACTTTGCATAAATACAATTATCCTCTACATTCTCTTTAAACCTAAACTTTTTTATTGTACTGTCAAACTTCAAGTATCAATGTCTTGAAGCTTGCTTTAATCCATAAATGGATTTCTTCAGGCAACATCCCTTACATTCTTTTCCTTCCACAACAAAACCTTTTGAGTTATGCCATGTAAACTTTTCCATACAAATCCCCGTTGAGGAATGTGTCTTTATATCTTTCTGATGTAACTGTAAATCGTAGTGTGCCATTAACGCCATTATGATTCTTAAAGAATCGTTGCATTCTCATTATAATCTATTCCTTCTCTTTGTGTAAATCATTTCGCCACAAGTGGCGCTTTATAGCTTTCCATATTCCCTTTGGAGTCACATTTGTCTTGCAGACCCATTACAGCCTACTGTTTTGGCTCCATTGGGAATTTCTTCTAAGTCCCAAACATCGTTGGTATTTATCGATTTTATTTCATCTTCCTTTGCTTCTTGCCATTTAGACGAGTGAACGCCTCTCATGGCTTTTTCAAATGAGGTGGAATTACCCTACATTTGAATTTCTTTCTTAACATTGACTCCTTAGTAAACAGAAATATCTGATTTTCTTATTCTTTGAGACCTTCTGGGGCCTCGTGGCACTTCTTTCATATGGGGCTATTGTTACTCTTCATTGCCAAAAGACAATTGTTCTATAGCCTCCTGTATCACAAGATCCTTATTTACTTATTCATCTTCTTTAAGAGCTAACATCGGGTGTTGTATATGTCATACAACATCAACATGTATTAAGCAATTTGTTGCTCTAAAACACTATAGTGGATATGTAATCCCACTTCTATTCAAGCCTTAGGTATCTACATACCATGCTCCCCCAGATTACTCTATCTTCTGTAAAGATGGTGTATCTTCAAATTTCTTATTTTGGGTTTAATCTGCTAAAAACTCATATGGCGCATTTAGCACTGCCTTAATAACTTTGAACTCGTCCAGTATGAATACTAGCTGAATATGCTATCTTCCTATCGGAACTGTAAAAGGTCTAGGAATTTAGCTATTTCTTTACTTTAGGGGTATCATTATTATGACCGTCTTACTCACTCAATAATCACATTCATCTTTTATAGATCACTTTTACCTTCAATGCATAGTATGAATTGCATTATCTGAAGTATGGGGAAGTATCTTTCTTAATTGTCTTTCTTAATTAATCTCACATTTCTCCCCCTCGAAATGTGGTATGAACTTTTCTACCACATTTTCGAAAAATATTCAGAACTCTTGTTAATGAGGAAACTTTGATTACTTACTTCATCCACATGATTACATCATGCAAACAAAATTTGTATGGGAGTATATTTTCCTCATTTCATTTCAAAACTCAACATAGTCTATTATTATCAATACTTCTGCAAGTCACGCTTGCATATCATTCTTATCTTTTGGTTCACATGCAACTTTCTTTTGTTCTTAAACTCATTGAGTACTTAATGACCATGACACAATCAGAGTGTACGGTCAATACTAGGATAGCATAAGAGCTACCCCAAACTTCTCTCCATGTGCAGGATACACTTAGAGCACATGAGTCATCACATCCTTCTCCCGCCATGCGGGATAAGTACTATGCCAAAACTCTCCGCCATGTAGGAATC
The DNA here is from genome assembly GCA_904845875.1 of Miscanthus lutarioriparius. Classification (NCBI taxonomy): domain Eukaryota; kingdom Viridiplantae; phylum Streptophyta; class Magnoliopsida; order Poales; family Poaceae; genus Miscanthus; species Miscanthus lutarioriparius. The sequence continues at coordinate 13,105,906 of CAJGYO010000001.1, read as the reverse complement.
ATTAACATAAGTACTATGCCAACTTTGCCCCGCCATGTGGTTATTTTCTCAAACTTTTCCCTTCATGCGGGTACTATCATAAACTTTTCCCGTCATGCGAGATAATTCCCTTGAACGGACATAAATGCCAGGATTGGCTCATGCTCAATCATCAAATTCAGAAATAAATCTGAATATTCTTTTAACACACATGTTTAATCATGTATATGACTTTTACAACTCTCATAAGTGAAACTAAAAATAAATTCTTCTTCACATAAAAGACATTTATCAATAAAGACTCTCATTGATCTATCTCTTTTCTTGAATCAATATCCTAAAATTCTTTTCTTTTCAAGTCATTCTTTAAAGAGAACACAGTCCCTTAAGCAATGACATTCTTTCATACATAACTTGTCCTTAGGCATTTCATCATTTGAGTCACAAGTACCCAGCTTATTTCTCTTACTGCCTTCAAGAATGAAAGCATGGAGGTCTTTGTTTGAAAAAAAATCAACAATAATGCTCATTAAACTTTGAAATCTTTATATTCTATTCTATATCACCGTTGAACAGAAATAGAATAAACATCATTCTTCTACATTAATTCCACATCACCGTTGGGCAGAGATGGAATTAACGTATAGAACCTCAATAATCTTGAAAACATAGAAGTGCTCCTCAAAATTAAATTCTCCGTTGGTTCGAATTTAATTAGAAGACAATCAACTTCATTGCAGCGGAAACATGAAAATACAATTCTCTAGTTTAAGAGCATTCCTTGATCTTTATCTAATCTCTGAAAAATTGATCACTTTGATGCAAAATTCATCAGAGATTTAAACTTCAAACATAAAACTCATAAAATTATAATATTGTTATCATCAACGTTGGTCAGAAAATAACAATACCATAATTTAATTTTAACTATCAACCGACTATTCCTCCAATTAAAATTTTCCCGTTGGTTCCAATTTTAACTGGAGGATCAACTTTTCATCATTTACTGAATAACTATAACTGCTCTTCAAATTAAATTCTCCCGTTGGTTCGAATTTAATGAGAAGATAATAAACTTTAACTTCGCAGCGGAAAAAGAACTCATTTTCTTGAATTTTATCCACAGGGAAAAAATAAATACTTTTTCTATTTTCTTTTGAGCCAATTTCCATTTTTCAATAATCTGTAAAAAAAGAAAAGGAAATTCAGGCTCATTCTGCCTCTCTGGGCCCAAAAACTGGCAAAAGCTGGCTCGACCCAACTCAACTCGGAGCTCGGCTGCTTGCCACTCGCTGCACCGCCACCTAAGCCATAACGTGGGCTGGGCCGACAAAGCGTCCGGTCACAAGACTCCACTTTGGGCCGCGATGCAGCCCGCACAATCCCCGCCGTCCGCGCCGATCCGACGGCTAAGCGGCCATTCCGGCCGATCAAAACGCCCCGGCCGTGACGGCCGAAACCCTAGCTCCCACTTCCCTTCTCCCTTCTGCTCTCTTAGCCGCGCGAGCCTGTCAAAGAGCAGGCGACGACGAGAGCGAGTAGGGCCTCGGCGCCGTCGTCGTCGCCCCTCGCCCGGCGCTGCGCGCGCTCCCAAGCAGTGAGGCTGGCCGCTGCCGTCGAGCGGCCTAGCCACGGCGCCCCTTTGGCCTGAGTCCGGCGAGAGGCTTCTCCCGGTGCTCGGCCTTCTTCTCCCCGGCTTGGCCGTGAGGCAAAGAAGTGTTCTTGCAATGATGTGAGGTAAGCCCACTGACTCTTCCTCATCCCCTTTTCCCTTTCTGTTTCTTCGGATCTTCCTTTTTCTTCTCGGTTTTGACCGATTGGGAATAGGGTTGGAGATCTAGGGTTAGGGTTTTGGGCCCTATTCCTCTTCCCCGAGTTCGAGTCGCGGGTTTAGGGTTCGGATCAAGCGGTCTTGAAATCGAGCCCCTTCCATCTTCACCTAGTTAGGGTTAGGGTTAGGGAAAACCCTAGTCTGTGTGCTCAGATCCGAAAGGATCTAATCCGTTCTTTTCTTTTCTGTTCTTTTGATTCTCTTCCCGCGCGTCAGCAAGCTGGCGGCGGGTGCTCCATCCCGCGTGAGGCGGTAGTGACGGCGGCGGGGAAGCCCTAGTAAGACTTCCCCGGACGGTCCAATTTCTTTAGGGTTAGGGTTTCATTTTCTCCGAACCGAAGTTCGTTTCTCTTTATTTTCTTTCTTCTTTTCTTTGCCCCGATCTAGATCACACGCTAGCAACCATGGCTTTGATATCAATGTTAGATACTTTGGACCATCTAGGTGTAGATCAGAGGGTGATATCTTTACTAATTGAATCAAATAGACCTAGAGCTTGCTTCGGGGAAAGGAGACAGAGAGAGAGAGAGATGTAGGAGCATCAGACCGTCGGAGGGGTTGGAGGAGCTCCCTGCCATCGCTGGTTCGTCGGTGAAGATCTATGCACGGGCAGCGACGATTGGTGTAGCGGTGGAAACCGGCGGTGGTGGCAAAGGCAGTGGCGCTTCCCGCCGCTGGCAGTGCCTCCCTCTCGACCGGACTAGGGTTAGACGGTGGGGTTGTGGCGGCGGCAGTGAACCTCGTATCAAGAGCCGTTTTGCCCCACCTCCTCTTTATAGGCACTGTGCGACGGGGGCCCACTAGCCACTAGATGGCTAGGGGTCCGTCTCGACCGTTGGGTCAAGACGGATGAGATCAATTCTAACATGACTAAGTGCAGTGGTTATCACACTACTAGGAATTGACCCTTAGAGCACCATTTTTTTCGCAACACCACACATTTGGTTGCAATATTTTGTTTTATAGCAACCAACATATTAATGGGTTGCGATATCTGGATCTTATGGCCACAAAAAATGTGGGTTGCGTCAGTTAAAACATTCGTTGCAATAAGTTGGTGTTAATGCCACAGTGAACAAGGTGGTTGCCTTTTTGGGTACCTATTGCCACAACTAATTGTGCATTGCGATAATATTGATTTAGTGTTGCGATAGATTTGTGTTTGTTGCCATGAATATTTAGTTGGTTGCGATTATGCCCGCTTGCCAGGCCACGATGAAATAGCGTTGTCAAAACTTAACCTTTGTTGCGATAGCTTATGTGCCTGTTGCATCCAGAAAACAATTCGTTGCGTTTGATTTGTGTTTGTTGCCATGATTATTTAGTTGGTTGCGATTATGCCTGGTTGTGGCCACGATGAAATAACGTTGTCTAAAACTTAACCTTTGTTGCGATAGCTCATGTACTGTTGCATCCGTAAAACAATTCGTTGCGTTTGATTTGTGTTTGTTGCCATGAATATTTAGTTGGTTGCGATTATGCCCGGTTGTGGCCACGATGAAATAACGTTGTCTAAAACTTAACCTTTGTTGCGATAGCTCATGTACTGTTGCATCCGAAAACAATTCGCTTGCGTTTGATTTGTGTTTGTTGCCATGAATATTTAGTTGGTTGCGATTATGCCTGGTTGTGGCCACGATGAAATAACGTTGTCTAAAACTTAACCTTTGTTTCGATAGCTCATGTGCCTGTTGCATCTAGAAAACAATTTATAGTTTAAAAACAATTTATTTGCTTTAGTTTGAATTGCCTAATCATCAAAACAATTTAAAGTTTAAAAACTTTAGAGACTATAGAGCTCTAATTACTAGAATCAAACGCTCAATTTTAGAACTTCATTTATTATTTATTAGAAAAAAATAGAGAAAAAACTGCATATTTATTAGAAAAAAATAGAGAAAAAAAACTGCATGTAAAAACATGCAAATAGAGGAGTCGAACTTCGAACCCACCTCCATTTCTACTTGAAATGGTCCTTACCACTGCGCTACAAATCACTTTGCTCGTAGTCCTTGCATTCAACTTTTTTGTATACAGTTTTGCCACACGCCGCCATGTCACCTTTGGACACCCGGGACCTCGGACTACAAACAAAGTGCGACAGACCATCACACCACATCGCTGCTCGTGAAAGGGCTCCTTGGCTCCTTGGTTCTCACAAGAAAATGCACAGTCAACACCAAAGAAAATGCACAAGAAGGTGCTGTTCATTTGTACAGGAAGCTGACTACTATTGCTTCACTTTTAGAATGAGCATCTAAAATACAATTGCAAAAGGCAACGAATTGCATTTTCAGCTTGCAAAATTGAAGTAACACTGACGACATCCAAAGACAAATTTACGCACCACTTAAATTGCGTAATTCAAGTAAAATCATAATTTAAGCTCAACACACGGTCTAAATTAAACAAAAGTTTGCATACTAGATACCAATTAAAAGAAACAAATATCACATTAATACATATAGTATCACAATTATGTAAAAAGCTCATCTTCCTCTCCCCGGCCTAAAGTGTTGACAGTGCAACATGCCCGTCGTTGATGTAGGTGTCATCATTCTCATCATCATCATCGTGTATGTCATCTTGATCCGGGTTCTCGCATGTATAGCACTTTGAATAATGTTGGCATCTCCAATCACTCCATCGAGGTCATTCCTTGTCCAATTTCTCAACTCTCTAAGTGGATACAAATGTCCATGTCCTCCACACCTACATCGATCGAGTCAATATCAATCTGTCCTCGTTGTTCGGTTTCTCCTTGTTCGCATGGAAAACAAGGTCCTAGGCTTCATTCTAACAACACTACTCCATTTGGATTTATTTGCACATTTAACGTAAAAAAACCTGCTCCACTTGAGTCCCCGTAACGTAAGGATCATTCATATATCGACGACGAGTTGTATCAATATCTATAATCCCATATTGATCCTTCATCGAACCCTTTACTTTTACTCTTGGATGCGGCAGAACATCAAACCAATCACACTCAAACAATATGACTTCTTTTTCACCAGTGGAAATCTAGTGCGATTACCTTATTAAGGACACCGTACCAATCCATATTGCTCGTAGATACTATCATCACCCTTCACTAGAACTCCTGAATTTTGTGTATTGAAGCTAGCCTCTATAGCAATGTTCGAAAAAAAAATCATTAATTACGATCTGTTGAAAACCCGAGCCACATAATGAGGACCCCGTGAAAGATCATATAGCTCTTCACCGATCTTCCGCTCTTCATAAAGTTCCTTGGCCTACACGCAAGAAAAAAATATAAGGATCTGCCTGTATTTTAAAAGTGACACTATATATATATATCAATGCATAAAGTACCTTGAACCCCGACACTATATATCAATGCATTATTCTTAACTCTCCACCGATGATGAGATAACAAAAGATCACACCCAAACGCAAAGCAAAGAGATATTATTTTCTAGCAAGAAGAGAGATTACTTTGACCAACCACATAGCAGATTTCGAAATGTAAAATTTAGCAGAATTCTACTTTGACCAACCACATAGCGTAATTCTACTATATATTATTTTCATACAGATTTCATTCTAGTATATACTGCTAGAATTCTGCTATGTGGTTGGTCAAGTAGTAGTGAAGAGAGATTTATTGGAGCGGGCAAAGAGATATTAATTTCTAGCAAAGAAAGAGATATTATTTTCTTAGTAACCCTTCTTCTGGAGTGGGCTTAACTCTACTCAGATTGGTTAAAGGCTCCACAACAGGGGATTATTTTTGTAAGTATATTTGAGATTCTTAACTTGAGAAAAGAATCGATGATGACTAATCCTTCTTCAAAGACAAGGGGATTAGTTGGAGGTCACTGTTTAACTCCAGTACCTAAATTGAGACAGGAGCAATAACTCAAATGTTGAGCCAATGGGGTAGCATCTCTTCACATATTTATATTGACAAGAGATTGTTTAGGAACAAGAAGAGCACATGAGGGAAGTTATCACAGGTAACATGAGGGATATAGTAGTGCAATGACCAACAAGGCAACTGTGATGGCTGGAATTTAAACCTAATGGTCCTAGTTCCATGGAAAGACATACATGATGGACACAAATACAACCAGATATGGCGATTATTGACATAGTACTACATCTTATTGTAATCGATAAAATAGTGTACATGAAGTCAAAGCAATGTGAGCCAACAAACATGTTGAAAAAGCATCTCACAATGAGAGTTAAGCCTCTTGACACTCATGGCATTCCCTAGCATTGCATGAGATAGCAATAGGGGATGACAATACATCACTTCAGTTTCCCACAACATTTGAAGAGTTCGAGAACTGAAAATTAACATTGCGTAGAGGCTACTCAAGTGCACATTACTCACCTTACGTTCAAACCATCCAACAAAATGCTCCCTGTGACGCTTATCAACGCCTTTGTGCGCTAGTTCTTCTCAACACTCCTTATGCTTCCTATACATTTATTTTGGGAAAAACATATTAGTATGCATTCAACTATAAAGCGTGTAAAAACACAAAGAAAAATGTTTCTAACACTTACTCGATCCATCTCAGGTGCCTCATCACGGTTTGATAACATATAGTGCCGCATCCGCAACATTTCAGATTTAGGAAGATGCTCTAATTTGCAGCCTTTCTTCATCTTGTAGTCGATCTTGCCAACTATGCTAGACCAGTAGGTGGTTCATTGACCACGCTCCTCTCATGGCGCATTGGTCGATCCAGCTTCGTTTCAATGTCTTCTAGGAAGCGAGAGCAGAATGTCATGCACTCCTCTAAGATATATCCCTCTGCTATCGAACCTTCTGGATGTGCCTTGTTCCTAACATATCCTTTAAGTGTACGTAGATACCTCTCGATTGGATACATCCACCGATAACACACAGGTCCACCAAATTTAGCCTCCTCAGCTAAATGAACCGGCAAATGCATCATAATGTCAAAGAATGCTGGTGGAAATATCATCTCAAGCTTACATAAAGTCTCTGCAATTGAAGAGCTTAGTGTTTCTAAATGAGTTTGCACCAGCTCCTTTGAACACAGCGCATTGAAAAACCTGCTAAGCTCAATCAATGGTCTAGCAACAGCTTCAGGCAAGATATGCCTTGCAACTAAGGGCAACAGTTTCTGTAAAATAACATGATAGTCATGTGATTTTAGTCCAGAAACCTTACATCCATTCACATCCACACATCTCTTTATATTAGACGCGTAACCATCAGGCATCCTCACTCCTTCTAAGAATGTGCATAGCATCTTCTTCTGGTCCCTGTTTAAGGAGTACAATGATGATGGCAAAATATACTTTCCATTCTTCACCACCGGATGCTGATCCTGCCGTATCCCAAGATGTTGCATGTCAAGCCTCGCCTTTTCACTATCCTTACTCTTACCATCTATGTGAAGCAATGTCCCAATAATGCTTTCACAGACATTTTTCTCGATGTGCATAACATCCAAGTTATGCCTTACAAGCAATTTTTCCCAGTAAGGAAGCTGAAAAAATATACTCTTCTTCCTCCAGTTGTGCCACCTACTGTCTTCTTCACGTTGCTTCCTCTTCCTTGTTGCTTTCCCAAATTCTGGTTGCTCAAAACTTTCATACTGTTGTAGAACCTGAGCACCGGTTAGTGGCATAGGTGCCTCCCTCATCTCTGTCATGTTGTTGAAGCTTGTTTTGCTCTTGCGCCACCTATGGTTCTGAGGGAGAAATCGACGATGACCCATGTAACAATGCTTTGACCCAAATTTCAACCATAAGTACTCTGTATCTTTGTGGCAGTATGGGCATGCAAACTTTCCTTTAGTACTCCAACCAGATAGCATGGCATAGGCAGGGAAGTCATTTATAGTCCACAACAGAAGCGCATGAAGAGTAAACGTCTCCTTCTTATTCTCATCCCATGTTTCAACACCTGTCACCCATAACTCTATGAACTCATCAATTAGAGGTTGCAAATAGACATCAATATTCATTCCAGGTGATTTTGGCCCTGGAATCAACATAGACATCATCCAATAGGGTTGCTTCAAACACAACCAAGGAGGCAAGTTGTAAGGGATTAGGATGACAGGCCATGTAGTATATGCAACATTCAACATCCCAAACGGATTGAAGCCATCAGCTGCAAGACCGAGCCGTATGTTGCGAGGGTCCTTAGGAAAATCCTTATACTCGCTATTCACATGCTTCCATGCCAATGAGTCTGCCGGGTGACGCATTTTCCCATCATTTACTAGTTCTTCCTCATGCCAACGCATCAGCTTTGATGTCGATGATCTCATATACAATCTTTGCAAGCGAGGAATAAGTGGAAAATAACGAAGGATCTTACGTGCAAAACACTTCTGCTTCTTTCCACAATCAATGTCAACATGATCATCCTTTTCAAGCATCGCTTTGTCTCTTTCCATCTAGATTCTCCACATGTTGGACACTTATCCAATTTAGCATAATCTCCACGAAATAACACACGATCATTGACAGGCATGAATCTTATCGTAATGCAGGCCAAGATCTCGAACAACCTTCTCCACTTTTTCCAAGGAAGCTGGGAGACAATGGCCGCAGGAAGCACAAGCAAGAACAACTGAAGTATGCGTTCTAAACTGCTATTACTAATGCCATCCATGCATTTAATCTGAAATAGCATGACAATGAAAGAAATCTTTGTAACCTCTTTGCAACCTCGGATACAACTCTTTCTTTGCCTCTTCTAGTAGCCTGAAAAGTTTTTTTGCGCTTGCATTTGGCTCGTCCTCATCTCTTCTCGTGATTTCTCCATGTATAACACCTCTAATTAGTGAAGAAACTAAATCATGGGAACTTTCAAAGATGATCTACCATGCAGGGCCATCATTGTTATCATTCTCAACTAACGAAGGCTCGGAATTACCTTCTCCTTGAATGAAACTCTCATCAAACCCTCTCGATTGCCACATGAGTTCGAACCTCCTTTTCACTTCGATAAGACATGCGGCGACATCGAGTACACGGACATGGAGCTGTTTCTTCACTAGATGTGCCCCAAATACACTCTGTAAAAAATTCTTGAATCTGCGCCGCCAATCGAGATGTATATCTGGACATCCGCATCCAGCTCTTATCTTCATTTGACATCCCTACAAAGTGAGCACGAATCCACAGAATAAATACCCACTATCAAGCTAACATTATGAATTGAAAAGTTTCTTTCCTAATGAGCATGATATGCCTTTGCAGACTCTCCCAAGAGTTCAAGTTCTTCAAAAGTTCACCAAGGAGAGGAAAATTAACTAGGACCCTGTGTTTTCTCGCTCACCTTGTTTGAAGCACAATAAAAGCCGGTGAGGGGGAGCAAGTGGGTCACGGAGGGGAACAGGGGGAGGTGCCTCTTTGTCGCTGCCGTCACCGCTTGTTTTACCTATCATGAGGCGGCTATGCGATGGTGGTGAAGAGCGCTTGACGCGTCGAGGAGGCGCCGGTGAGACAGAGCGGTGGACGACGTGGCCCTTGGCGAGGTGATGAGGAGGTGTTGGCCATGACGCGAGAGCTCGAGGTGCGGTGGCGGTGAGCGAAGGAGGCGGCGTCTTTGGTGCACACGAGGTACTAAATAAATCTGCTAGCTACCTTCATTTGGATTGCCCCTAGTTGTTGTTGAAGAACTCCAGTTTTTTTTTTTCTTGTCTCAACCATAATAGTTTCAAAGCAGACTTCTAGTTGGGTATACATATACATATACAAGTGCGCTTCTGTCTCTATTTAACCAAAGACCAACAAAGGTAATGTATACATATACAGAGTGTGCATGCATGTCCTTGCTAAACCAAATTTAATTATATTTTTACAATTAGATCATATTGTGAGAACTCATAATATAATAAGCAGGACTAATGTTACTATGTTTTATATGCGAGGAACCATTGACGGATGAAATGTGGACAATTTATTTACAATTGAAAGGGCATTTCGAGGAAGATGAACTTATCGAACTTGAAGTCGATAGAGTTCATCTCACATTTCATAACCTGATGTATTTCAAGGAACAGTTTGGCTATGGATCAAGGGATTATTTATACTACAAGAAGCGCTATGGAGGCAATGTAGCTACAATTGAGCCCATTGAATATTTACGAGATGCGAGATAAAATGCTACATGACAATGCTAAGGAAAAGGAAATCAGGTTGATAATGTTTGATGATCGGGGACTTTTTGTTTTTTGCTGCATGTTTATAGTTAGTTTAGTCATATACGATTCTGAATTATCTCTTTTATACTAGACTTTGTTGTCAAGATGTCCTTGTTCAACCAAATTTAATTGTAGTTTTATAATTAAATCAGGTTGATAATGTCAAAGGAGCCCGAAGTTCAGGGAGATGTCAAGATAACGCCAATTAAACAACATGGGGGAAGCGAAGACATGTCGTCATCGAACCGATAGGCAAAGACAACTTGATGCCTACAAGGTTTGGTTAGTAGAAATGCAAGAGGAAGACCCGTAAATAGGTATACTCATTATTTCCATAACTCATTAAATCGGTTAGGATCAGATATAATGTTGTTTTGACAATTGCATTTGGTTAAACATGGTTCACAGACTTCAGGGATGACTTCAGGGACGAAACAATTGATACGTACAAGGAGTGGCTCAGGCACACAGGCCGGCGTCGCCATATGCGTAAATAAATTTCTTTATTCACATCATCAAATACTTGTTCATTGAATAAATTAATTGATATATGCTCTTTTTTTTGTTGTGTGTAGTCTCGTTATTACAAGAACATTCAGATATGAGATAATGATCATTTGTCTCAAGGTGAGGGAGGTGAGGGAAATCAGAAAGGAGAACAACAAACAATAATAATAATCGGCCATCTCATGCAAGAAAACCAAAGGAAGGGAATGGTATATGCTTGTCTCTTATTTTTAAAATGTATGTTGTAAACTCTTTTGCTGACCATGCGTGTTATATTTGTCTCAAATGTGAATTAGGTGTATCAAAACCCGTCGACGTGGATGTCTCAAAGGTTACAAAGCAAATTGCTAAAAGAATCGGGGTGGAACTCGTAAATTAAAAGTTGAATTTGATGCCTTGACGGGAGGACCCCTGTGGTGACAACAATCGTACATTTGTGGATGAGATTGTAGTGTTCACTAGGAAAAAGACTCCACTTATAGGAGTGAAATCTTGGAAGAAAGTCAAGGAAATTGTAAAAGAATCAATAGTACAAGAGATGATGGTAAGTAAATTTTGAGCTTTAGCCTAATCTAATGATTTCAACGCCTCTACTTTACTCTTATATTGGTCATTACATTTGAAACAGAAAATTTGGGACTTAGACACTCGTTGAAGATGCTAGTGAAAAGATATTGGCAATTGCCAAAGAGAGGTACAAAGGATGGAGAACTTCATTCAGTTCTACATACAAGGCATACTCCACTGATGTTGAACGTATGAAGCATAAGCCTGAAGACTTAGACATCGTGGAGTGGTACTACTTGATCCAATACTTTGGATCCGAGCAATTCAGTTTGTTTGTGACCAAATTTGTTACTAATCCCGGTTTTGTAATGCAATTAACAGCACTATGCTCATTCACCTTTTGCGAAACTTAGCACAAAGAATTCAGAAACCGAAAGAAACAAAAGACTAAGCATCTCATGGGGAGCGAAACCATTTTCCCAGATTCGTTTGAGCAATGTAATAACTACATTAAATAATATGTAGATTACTTTCAAATATATGGCCATCACCTAATGCTACATTTTTGGCACCTTAGACAAACCGTACACTGTGTGAACAACCTCTTGATCGCAACTTTGGATGAAAACTCACACCAAGAATGGGGAATGGTCAACTCGATGAAGCTAGGGATGTTTATGTGAGTTCTTTGTGTATGTTTGCATCATTAAAATTACAGCATGTTTACCTTAAAATTTGGAACTTCTTAATCTTACATGCTCCTAATTTGTTTGACATGTTACACTTAGGAAAAAGCTTGCATCGAAGTTACAAATGTAGAAAGAGGGAAGGATAGGCCTTTTCTTACGGTGAGGAGGAAAACTTAGTTTTCCAACTCAACTACTCAAAAACTCTTGGAACAAAATCATACAAGTCTCATGGACGTGGCTACATGGCTAAATATCCAACACGAAGAGCTCTCACTGAAACAAAAAGAAGAAGATGCAGCTCGTCTTTGAATTGGATGCCCAAGAAGAAAGAATGCAGCACCAAGAAGAGGTTCGAGAACTAAAAGAACAGCTTGCAAATGAAGTTTCAAAGCAAGGCAAAAGATAAGGAAGAAAGTAAGAAACAAATGGATGAAATGAGGGTAGAATTTCGTCGACTTTTGCAACAGTATCCCCTTTGAAACATGTTTCAACTATTGTTTTAGCTCCGTATTCCTCTAATTTCCCTTGCCTTACATCTCCGCACAAAGCTATGTCCGGAACCATGATCCCCACATTGTGTTTCAAATGGACCTACTAACAGAACTTCATCACACCACCACGCTTAGAGGTGATGATGTCTGATGTGTAATCTGTTGTATGATCCCGACACATGCTTCCAAATGAAATGCATTTTGTTTACACCAAAGTTTCTTTGTGGCAGACTGCTGAACCACAAAGCGTAATGACTACTGTAAAAGGAAGTTGTTGCACCTCACACCATAAAAGCAAAGAGTACTTCAGCTAGGAATATTTTTACAAAAACTAATGCTGTCCGCTTTGGATCAACGATGAGTTTTGTTAGTTCCGATCAGCTATTGAGGACTCGTAATCGTTAAAGAATCGGCAGGTATGAATAATGTTTTGATTTGAATCCTCATAACTTGATCTCGCACGTGATGTTTACCATGTCATTGCTAGATTTTTTCCTATGCCTTCTGTTGTGTATGCCCTCCAAGAAAAGAAACAAGTGATGTTTACCATGTCTATTTAATAAACTTTGCCATTCCAATTTCTTTACTTGACTACGGTTGTTTTGCACTTGACATTTAAGATGATTGAAGAATCGATCGCTATTGCTTTTGTTTAACATGTGGGGATAAATAAACTACATTTGACAACTCTAGTGTCCCATTGGATTCTCACTGTAATTTATTTATAGATTGAATTGTTAAACATTTTTTCCTAGCAGGTTGACAAGACACAGCTTGTTCTCCTTCTAGGGTTGATCTCAATTTCTCTTGTTCTATGATTGCTAATTACTCCTTTAATTTAATCATATATGTTTTCATGAATCGCAGAGAAACTCGGACAGCCAAAACAATTAGAGAAAGCTTCTATGGCTTAATGTTGATGGCCGCCACACAACAAGAATGACAAGTTACAAAGATGCTTATTTGTGGTTGTGTAGCTGATTGTCGATGGAGCAACCAATGAACTCATTATTAGATCGATTTATTATATGCTAAACAATGTTGTGAACTAAGTTAAATATGGTTTCTTTTATTTTGTTAGTTGTAGTCATGTTCTTTAAAGCACAATTTGGTCATTGTGTGTTACTTTGGTTTGAGACAAAATTTGAATTAATGAATGTATCAGCTTGGTTATATGTGATGTGCATCTTTGAGAAAATAATCTAAAAACTGCTATTCAAATTCCCCTCGTTATGATAGAATAATAGGCAACCATTGATTTTGGTTGCAATATGCATTATTATGCGACGAACTTTATGTGTTGCATTACCATATCATCTATTGACACCAACAATTGTTTGTTGCATGTGCCTCTATTACCACCAACACAAATTTGTTGCAACTTCCATATATTACCTCGAATACTAGTTTGTTGCATTATCATATCATCTATCGCCACCAACAATTGTTGTTTGTTGCATGTGGCCTCTATTACCACCAACACAAATTCGTTGCAACTTCCATATATTACCTCGAATACTAGTTTGTTGCATTATGATATCATCTATCGCCACCAACAATTGTTTGTTGCATGTGGCCTCTATTACCACCAACACAAATTCGCGTTTGCAACCTACATATATTACCTCGAAGACTAGTTCGTTGCATTACCATATCATCTATCGCAACCATATATCGACACGTTGCAAAAGCACTTTGATGCAATGGATCACACTTTGCGATAATATGACCATATGGCCACGTAATTTTGGAGTGGCAATACTTTTCTATTGCAACACTTTCGCTCGTGGCAATCATGAAATATTGCAGCCAAGTGTTTCGTGGCTATAGAACCTTAGGCAACCAATCTAATCGTTGTAATATTTGTTCTTGCAACCAAGTATTGGTTGCGATGAGGCTTTTTTTTTACATTGCAATAGCAAAATCTGTTGCAACACCACATCTTCAATGGTTGCTCGAGGCTATTGCACCGCTCCAATCGCAACCATCTATCGACCACCAGACTTAGATGCAATTGATTCCAGTTGCAACCAAAATAGCCATATTGCAACCAAATATAGGCGTTGGCCAAGGCCTGATTCCTAGTAGTGTGTTCTAACCCTTCGTAGCGCACTGAGGGCTTGTGTTGGTCATTGGCGAAGACACCTGTTGGCACCAACTCTAGACCGGATGCCGCCTTCGCAAGCGCATCGGCCGCCTCGTTGAGGCGCCTCGGGATGTGATTGAGTTCGAGGCCATCAAATTTGTCCTCTAGCCATCAGATTTCTCAGTAGTATGCATCCATCTTGGCGTCGTGACAGCTTGACTCCTTCATGACTTGGTCGACGACCAGATGGCAGTAGCCCCGGACGTCGAGGCGTTGGACGCCCAACCCGATGGCAATGTGTAGGCCGTTGATGAGTGCTTCATACTTAGCCACATTATTGGATGAGGGGAAATGGAGACAAACCATGTACCTCATGCATACCCCGAGAGGCGATACGAAGACCAGCCCCACACCGGTGCCCCTCTTCATCAGCGATCCATCAAAGTACATTGTCTAGTACTCTTGATCGATGGCTGCTGGGGGCATTTGGACCTCGGTCCATTCCACGACGAAGTCTACCAACACCTAGGACTTGATCGCTGTTCGGGAGGCATACGTAATGCCTTGATCCATCAACTCAAGTGCCCATTTTGCAGTTCTTCCCATGGCGTCCTGGCTTTGGATGACCTCGCCGAGGGGAACGATGTCACGACCATCACCAAGTGTGACTCGAAGTAGTGGCGTAGCTTCCTTTTGGTGATGAGGATGGCGTACAGGATCTTCTGGATTTGGGAGTAGCAGGTCTTAGAGTCAGATAGTACCTCGCTCATGAAGTACATAGGGTGCTGCACCTTGAGGGTGTGCCCCTCTTCTTCCCGCTCCACTACCAGGGTAGCGCTGACCACTTGTGTGGTGGCCGCTATGTATAGCAGAAGGGATTCTCCATCGGTTGGAGGAACCAAGACTAGGGCCTTTGTCAGAAGCAGTGTGACCATGTCAAGTGTCTCCTGGGCCTCGGATGTCCATTTGAAGCGGTCGGCTTTCTTCAAGAGTCGATAAAGGGGGAGACCTCGTTCGCCGAGGCGCGAGATGAATCGGCTGAGTGCGGCGAGGCAACCTATGACTCGCTGAACCCCCTTTATGTTCTGAATCAAGCCCATCCTTGCGATGGCGGAGATTTTCTCTGGGTTGGCTTCGATGCCACGCTCGGAGACGATGAAGCCAAGCAGCATACCCCTCGGGACCCTAAAAACACACTTCTCGGGATTGAGTTTGATGCCATTGGCTCGGAGTTTTGCAAAGGTTTGCTCCAAATCAACAACGAGGTGATCAGACTGTTTGGAGTTAACCACGATGTCGTCAACGTAGGCCTCAACGGTCTGCCCGATGAGGTCCCTGAAACACTTGAGCATACAACGTTAGTATGTAGCCCTAGCATTCTTCAGACCGAACGGCATTGAGATGTAGCAGAACGATCCAAAGGGGGTGATGAAAAGATGTCGTGAGCTGGTCGGACCCTTTCATCGCGATTTGATGGTACTCGGAGTATGCATCAAGGAAGCAAAGGGTTTTGCACCCTGAGGTAGAGTCAACTATTTGGTCTATGCGCGACAAAGGAAATGGATCCTTTGGGCATGCTTTGTTGAGACCTGTATAGTCGACACACATCCTCCATTTCCCACTCTTCTTTCATACAAGAACAGGATTGGCTAACCACTTTGGGTGGTATACTTCCTTGATGAATCCTATCGCCGAAAGTTTTGCTATCTCCTCACCGATGGCCCTACATTTCTCCTCGTCAAAGCGACACAGGCATTGCTTCACCGGCTTGGAGCCTGGGCAGATCTTCAAGGTATGCTCGACGACTTCCCTCGGAATGCCTGTCATGTTCGAGGGTTTCCATGTGAAGATGTCTCTGTTAGCGCAGAGGAAGCCGACGAGCGCGCCTTCCTATTTGGAGGAAAGCATGGTACCAACGTGCACCGTTTTGCCCTCGGTGCTCTTGCGTTCTATGAGGACTTCCTTAGAGCCTTCCGCTGGCTCGAAGGACCCGGTGGACTTCTTGGTGTCAGGCGCTTCTTTAGTGACGTCCCTCTTGATGGCAGTGAGCTCTCCGGAGGCGACGATTGCTGCGGCATGACAGCAACACTCGACCTCGCACTCATAGGCACGCTGGAAGGAGGTGCCGATGGTGATGACCCCACCGAGGCCTGGTATTTTTAGCTTGAGGTATGTATAGTTGGGGACGACCATGAACTTCGTGTAGCATGGACGTCCTAGGATGGCGTGGAAGGTTCTGGGGAACCCAACCACCTCGAAGGTGAGGGTTTCCATCCTATAATTGAACTGATCCCTGAAGGTGATGGGCAGATTGATCAACCCAAGTGGCATGGCCTGCTTTCCGGGCACGATGCCATGGAAAGGTGCTCGGGTTGGGCGGAGGCATGTCCGGTCGATGCCCATTTCGTCGAGCATCTTAGCATACATGATGTTGAGGCCGCTGCCTCCATCCATCAGTACTTTGGTGAGCCGCTTTGGACCAACAATCGGGTTGACCATGAGCGGATATCTCCCCGGATGCGGGACGCTCTCTAGGTGGTTGGTCCGATCGAAGGTTATGGTGGCCTCTGACCACCGGAGGAAGGCAGGCGTGACCGATTCGGTCATATAGACCTCACGGCGCGTGACCTTCTGATGGCGTTTGGAGTCGTACGCCGCCGATCCACCGAAGATCATGAGGCAATAGTCCGGTGTTGGAAAGCCATCGTCCTTCTCCTCGGCGTCATCCACGATGGGGGCAGGGTCCTTTTCGTGCTCCCCTTTGTTGGAACCTCCGGACAAGACCGCATGAGGCTGTAGTCCTTGTACAGATGCTTCACCGGGAAAGCATGGTTCGGGCATGGCCCCTCGAGTAGTTTTTTGAAGTGGTTCGGAGTGCCCTCCATGGGCTTCCGACCACCCTTGCAGTCAGTAGCAGCCACGAGTGAGTCCTCATGCCGTTGCTTCTTATTCTCCCTTTTGGCAGAACAATTGGAGGCGCCTTCACCGGCACCCTCGTCCCGCCTTGCCCTGCCATCGAGACAATCGAAGATCGCTCCGACTGCCTCTTCTCCTGAGGCATGGCTGGTGGTGATGTCTAGGAGTTCCTTGGTGGTTCGTGGGCCCTTGCGTCCTAGCTTATGAACCAAAGACTCGCATGTAGTCCTGGACAGGAAAGCTCCTATAACGTCAGCGTCAGCGATGTTAGGTAGCTTGTTGCACTACCGGGAGAAGCGCCGGATGTACCCACGGACGGTTTCACTGACCTTCTGTCAGCAGTTTTTGAGGTCCCATGGTTTCCCAGGGCGCTTGTATGTGCCCTGGAAGTTCCCCACAAAGATCTTCTTTAGATCCGCCCAACTCTGGATTGCATTAGACGGCAGGTGTTCCAACCACGCTCGTGCCGAATCAGCTAAGAAGAGTGGAAGGTTGCAGATAATGAAGTCATCATTATCCACACCACCGGCTTGGCAGGCAAGCTGATAGTCTTCGAGCAATAATCCGGGGTTGGTTTCCCCAGAGTACTTTGGGATATGGTCGGTGGTCGGTACCTTGGCAGGAAAGTAGTGTTGAGGATATGACTGCTGAAGGCCTAAGGACCTGGAAGGCCGGGGCTCGAGCTTCGGTCCTCACCGCTGTCGTAGCATCCACCGTGATGAGGATGATAGTCGCGGCGGGCTCCTTCTCTCAGGTCACCGTAGGTACGTCTACGGACATCGAGAGTGCTGCGTGCGTCGCGGTTACGGCCAAGACGCTGATGCATCGGGACCACGGCGCACTGCCTGCCGACCTATGGTGCCTGGGGGACCAACGTGTCCTTGCAAGGATGTTCGGAGGGCATGCGTTGGATGGCGTTGATCTCACGCCATCGAGACAGTGAGCTCTCAGAGATGCATGATGCATGTGGCAGCAAATGGAGTCGTGGTCCAAGATATATGAAGCATCATATACTTCAGAGATGCATGATGCATGCATGTTCAGTTCTTGTCTGGGCATGCGTAGTGCCTGAGTTGCGCTGCTGGCGCTGTCCATCTATATCCGTGAAGTCAAAACGATAATACCAAAATATGTCGATTCTGTGCAAACGAAGGTGCAGGTGTGTTTTCTGATGGACTGCTTTGCTTCCTGTTTGTGGTGTTCGATCCAGCTAGCTATCTCGTCATATGTTCAGCCGGCCGGAATACAGGTGAGATAGATCTCGGTTCTCAGAAGAATTTTCCACATGTTCCGTTCACGTGAAGAAGGTACCATGGATACACAAATAGCGTGTTTGGTTGCCTACACTGAGAGGAGCCTCGGAACCAGAGATGCAAAACAATCTTTGTTTGATTGATTGAATCCAGAAAACCAGGTTGAGGAGAGCGCTTGCTTGGTTGCCTGCGCTAGAATATGCTACGTTGAATTGAAATAAAAAATAAGTATTAGGATAGTATTTATTTCGCTTGAATTGGTTGTGTAGCATTTATCTTTATCTCACTAAACCTTAATTTACTTTAAAATATATTAGTATGTCTTAAATTATGCTAACCATAAGCTTATACCATCGTTAATCCATTAATATTCTGCATCCTGCGAGCCTCTCTGAAGAGACGGATTTCATCCATATTTCTCGTGAGCCATGCTCGCTGGGCACTTTCCATCCACGGGGTCAGGCTCAAGCTGTCAATCAAGCAACCAAACAAGCAAGACTTTATCCCTAGAGCGTGGCCGGGAACTATAGAGACTGACTGCCTGATCGAGGTGGTGGTAGACTGGTAGTAACTGATGGATTCAACTGCCATGTGCGACCGTGTGCAGGGCCTCGTTACTACGTTGGCTCGACACCTCAGCGAATGCAAGTTGCAAGTTCATTTTGGGAGCTGCAGACTGCCAGTGCCCTAGCCCCTATATATGATTATGTCTGCCTGTGCAATGTAATACTGAGAGACCAGTGGGTTGAATTTTTTCTGTAACTAGAACAATTCAAAAAAACACCGTAACGTCCCATTTTAGCACGCAGTACCCCCTCTTATTTTTACCGAGAAAGAATGAAAGATCCCGCGCCATTCCTTTGATTACCAAAAATGTAATGCCCCTACCTTTTTTTCTTTTTTACCAAGACTAAAGTTGGAAAAGGTAGAGCTGGCAGCTAGCTAGGATTCCATAGATCTTCCAAAGGTAACTGTGCTAGCTACAGACAGACACAGCAGCGAGTGCAACAGAGGCGTAACTGTGCTAGCTAGTAGCTACAGACGACAGCAGCGAGTGCAACGGAGGCGGATAACGAGGTACTCAGTGTGATATATCATCGACGGCGATGGTGAAGAGAAGCAAGTTCGGCGAGAGGGTTTCGATCGCGCGCGGCGTGTCTGCGTCGTCCGTTGTTACAGTTACAATACAGGACGCTACTACATACAGGGTACAGCCTCCTAAGTTATTCGGCTGCATCTGCTGCCTGCTAGTGCTCGTACACCCGCGGACGGCGACGACGCCACTAGCTGGCGTCCGAGCTGGCGAGATACCTGCTTGACCAGCGAGCCGTGGCGAAAGTTTCCTAGCGCATTTCCTCCGAATTTCCAGGCCGTCCCTTTCGTTCTAGCTCGATCCATCTATCGACGATCGGTCTCCTCTCCGATCCATGCATTGCTTGAACAATAATTCCCATGCCCCGTACGTGCACGCATCGGCACTCGCTCCGCGGTGCCGCGTGCGCCGTGCGCCGTGCCGCTCCGGATCGGACCAAGACAGGAGAGACCGGCCGATCGAGGCCGGGTCGCCGTACGTCCAAATCGAGCGCCGAGCGGTGGCCCGCAGGCGCGACCGGCTGCCCGGGGCATCATGCATGCATGCATATGTCTCCCTCCACAAACACAGCACAATTAGAACGGGCGGCAGTGAAACCACGTGCTCCGCCCGGTGACGCGAAATCGATCGCTACGTCTACGTACGTGATCGATCTTGGGTGTGCCCCGGCCTGACACCCGTGGCAGAATTGGAATCCAGAAATCTCGCTCCCTCGTTCTGCCCCTCCATCCCGTCGGTCCTCATCTGGATTCTCTAGAATGAAGCAGCAGCCTTTGACGGCACGGTCCTCCTAGAGACTCCTACCCGACCGTTCTTCTCTTTAGTGAGTGAGACCAGCACGCGCAGGTAGAGGTAGCAGCAGCATCGATCGGACCTGCCGAAATGGACCGCGCGTGATATGGATCCAATGCAATGCGTGTAGCTATGTCGACCTAACGAGTGGCATGCGGCAGTTCTTGTTCGGAGAAGTGAACGAGAAAACCGTCTGAAGTTTCTCGCGTCGACGATGGACTTGAATTTTGAACCTGCGTGCGTGCTACTGCTCTTCCGGTTGGAATTCATCATCTACTACCGTCTTCAGGGGAGTTAGCTGAATTTTGACCAGGTCCATTTTTGAACCTTCGTCATGCTCATGCATATGGGTTCAGAGCGTGGTTAGTACGGAGTAGTTAGACTTCTATTACACCAGACGACACGACTCTCAATGAGTCAGTGGGTTGCCCCTCGTGTCGTCAGTCGTCACCTCATCCGAGGCGCTGACGTTGTCAAATCTGATGGACGACAATTATTTTTTGATCGGATACAATTTTGGACGCACACAACCCACACACTCCACGCTCACACCACACATAATACTGAGTAGTTAGACTTCTATTACACCAGACGACACGACTCTCAGTGAGTCAGTGGGTTGCCCCTCGTGTCATCAGTCGTCACCTCATCCGAGGCGCTGACGTTGTCAAATCTGATTGATTTCTCCAGTTCTGAAAGGCCGGGGACCCGGACGGAATGCGAACTCCTTCCGGTAACGTGCTTTTCTTCATCATCAAATAATAAGGCCCTTTATTCTTGGATGGAGACGGCCCAACCAGTGTCTTGTAGCACATGCACAGCCCGTTTGGTGCCGTCGCTAGCAGACCCGCACGCCTCCTCCGGTGGTGCCGCTAGCAGGCCCGTGTCTGAGAACCAATAGGCCCCTAGGCCCGTGTAGCACTTTAGCCCAATCTCCGCAGCATAACTGGTTCTTGTGCCGCGGACAACCAGCTCCGGTCCGGTCCGTGCTCGGTCACGTGTACCTTCCTTTCCTTCCGTGCGTCCGTTTTTCATGCCTCTAGCGGCACCGCATGCACAGCCCCATAAAAGCCGCCTCTCGCAGCCGCCCGCATACCCTCGTTTTTTCTATCTCCTGCGCTACGCCATCCCTCACCTCTGCCGCGGCGCCGCCGAATCAGAGTCTCCGATCTCCGGGTTCACCGTGACTCCCCGTCCCGATCCGCTCTCCTCTCCGTCGCGTCAGGTGGTCGCCTCCTCCAACTTGATGTACAGCTTTCCCTTTTGTCTGATACTTGTACTCATATACAGTCACGGACCTAGGTTTTTAACTCTGGGTATGCGCAGCAAAAAAAAAAATTCTTATGCAATTCGGTAAATCATATATAATTTGGTAAAACCATATTCTCATTCGGTAAAACCATATTCTAAAATCATATAAATTGTTCAAATGAAATACAAAATACTTTAAAATATAGCCATATAAGAGACTTACAATATTACTGGAGTTCTGGACCTCGCGCGTCGCCCTGAGGAGCCGAGCAGATCGCCGTCGCCACCTCGCCGGATCGTCGCGGGCTCGCGGCTTCTCCTTTCCGGTCGCGGCGTCGCCCTGAAAGAGCCAGGCAGGAGCAGATCGTCGCGGACTCGCGGCCAGGAAATCCCGCGGATCGCCGTCGTCGCCGTCTCCAACTCTCCCGTCTAGTCGTCTTCTCGGCTTCTCCAGTTCTCCTCGTCCTTGATCGAGAATTCGAGATGTGTCACAGCGCCGCCCAGCAGTTACTCCGTCCGCGGAGTCCGCGCCTGCTAGGTGCTAGCGAGATCGCGGAACCGAGAGTCTAGAACGGAAGCCAAAGCGCCGATTGTTTCCTTTTTTATTTTTTTTTACATTAAAAATTTCTACCTATCTCTATGACTGGCGGACCCCAGGGTATGCGGTGGCCCACCCTGCATACCGTGTGGGTCCGTCCCTGCTCATATATACTACGTAGCGTGTCCGTACGTTGCTACGGTATAGCTAACATTTTATACTAAAAACACACGGATCGCACGATAAGATAACAATACTGTAAAAATTAAATACCAACATTAAAATGACATTTAATCCAAAAAGCAAAGTTTATGAATTTAACACAGTCACGGAGTGCGCGGCGTCGCAGGCTCACAAACTCTACTTTATAGACATTTTCGTGATGCGGCTAACATAATATTTTAAATTGGCAGGAAGAAATCTCCGATATCAATTTCTTTCGTGCTCACAGACTAATGACCCTGGTGCAACAAAGGAAAATACAAAGGAGCTATCCTCCTGAATGTGCGGAACCAACGCCACTACGATCGAGCCATCCCACGACCACTGGTATGGTGTTGTTTAGCACTATTGTTCATTATTATCGTTAACTTACTTCGTTGGTTTTATTCAAGTAATTTATGTTTGTAATTATGCAGGTGCTAATTCGGTTGATCTCACATTGGCACTTAGAAAAGTGGAAAAAGTCGACAAAACTTATGGTTTTGAGAACATACACGTGTAATAGTTATGAATGGTTACAAAACGAAATATTATGAACAAAACACTCAAAATGTCATTTTATAACAATAATATAACATATGTTCAATTTTCATTATGCCATCACATAAGTGTATATACAACATCTCTGTGTAAAGTTTGATAAACCATTTAAAAATATCTAGGAATAGCAACAAATATGGCATCTGTGAGATATTATTTGTACAATATAAATTGAATGGAAAAAATGCATTGTATGTGTTAGTAATGTTCTGTTACCACGTCTATGGCGTTAGAATCTCCTTAAATACAATATTCTTCGTGAAAGTTCCATTCGCTATTGGGGTCTTCTTATCCTTATCTTTTTTATTTGACGCATTATTATTTTTTTCCCTCGGCATTCTTTTTAGTATTTTTCTTCTCTATCTTTTTGGCCTCCTTCTCTTGTGCCTCCGCATCAGGCGGGAGGGCAAGGATCTTAATATTGGTTCTTGACGTGGCTCTAGACATCGCAACGTACAACTGACCGTGAGGGAACACCGGTGCGGGTAGGTACACACCCACGTTCGGGATAGTTTGGCCCTGTGACTTGTTGACTGTCATGGCAAAGCTTAGCCTGATAGGAAACTGCTTCATCTTAAACTGAAACAGGAATATCTCGTCATCAGACGGGCATAGCGGTATTCGAGGAAGGAATACCCGCTTCCCAGCATGCTGCCCCACCACGATTTCCACGTCGATTGTATTTCTTCAGAACCCCCGCACCACCAGCCTTGTACCGTTGCATAGCCCATTAGCAGGGTCAATATTCCTAAGTAATATGACAGGACACCCGAGCTTGAGCTTCAAGACGTGTGGAGGCAGCCCGTTGGGAGTCAAACTGTTAAGGAACTCCGATGGATAGTAGTTATGTGGATCATCTACCGCGGAGTCAAAACTGTGATACATCGTCTCACCGCCCTGGAACATATCAATCATTTTTATATTGATCATGTCCACCCAATCGTTACGTGTAGATAAAATCGCTCTGGTGGTGATGTAGTCTTTGTCCATCATGTTTGCATTTAGATCTGGAAAGATGATGTCGATCAATGTATGAAGATCTTTCTTGGCATCGCCAGAGTACGGGACACATATCTCGTCTGGAATATGTAACAACCCAAAAAAATCCATACACCAAAAATACCAACTGCAAAATTTTTCTTAGAACTCCCATGTGTTGATGAGTGTCATGTATAGAAACCCAACCTAAGAGATGCATTAGGTCTAACCCCAACCCAAGTCAACACATAAGCATGGCATGTCATTAGTTAACTGTGTTTATTTAAATTCTAACAAATAAAGTATTGCATACATTGTTAATTCAAATTGTGATTTGGATTTCCATTTGTTTCATGTAATGCCTAACAACTCTTTTAAAGAAATAAACCTTAAAGTAATATTTAGTCAAAACAAAGAATAATTGCTTAAAGAGAAAACTAATCCTATTTTTGTATAACAAAACTACATCTATTTTTGTTATACAAAATAACTAAATAAAATTCCTTAAACTTCAATGAACAAGGTACATCAATTTTGAATTCAAATTCCAAATCAATTTGAATTTAAACAACGGAGAAGAAAGAAAAACAGAAAAGAAAAGAGGAAAAGCCTCGCAGCAGCCCAGACCTGCTCGGCTTCATGGCCCAGCCAGCCCCAACCGCGCCGCAGCGCGTAGCAGCAGGCCGTCCCGACTCGCGTGCGGCCCACGCAGCCAGCCAGCGCGCCGCTCACGCCCGCGCGCCCGTCTACCTCGCCTGCTGACGCTGCCACACAGGCCCCGCACGTCAGCCACACCAAACAACAGTGTCGTCTTCCTCGCCCATGCCAAATCCTTCTCTCCGACCAAGCCCCGACAGCGTTGGTAGGAGCGGGCCAGGGGGTCACGCCCGGGGCATGGTCCTGTCTCCCCTTGCGCCGCGCCTACGCAACCTCACGCAAGCCGTCTGATGCGATGCACGCGCCTCCACCGCTCGATTGCCGTCCGCCATGGGAGCTTGGAGCTTCGGCTATAAAATCCATGGCCCTAGGAAGCCCTAGCGCTTTCCCATCGCCCCACAACCACTTGGTGGCCATCCACTGCACAACTGAGCCTGAGAGAATATGGAGAAGAGGAAGAAGAGGGGGGAGCACCGAAGCCACTGTGGGGGGGGAAGCTCGTCGGTGCCGAAGCCGAAGCGGGCGACGCTGCGCTACACTGCACTGCGCTGCTTCTAGAGCTACACGGCCGCAACCCTCCACTGTGTCACCATCCTGTCTTCCACGACACCAAAGGTGAGCCCCGGTCTTTCCCCTGCTCGCCGCCGGACCTCGCTGTTCGGCCATGGCGCTCCACACCGTGAGCGTGTAGGCCAAGGCCATCTCCAGCCACTGGGTACACACGCACGGCACACTCACGCGCAACTCGACAACCACCTCCTAGCCCCTAGACGTCGTAGCAGTACATGCGCTCGCCGTGCCCGCAACGCCGCCGTCATGGCATGGCCACCGCCTACGCGCCTGGCCACCTCGCCAGACTAGGACATAGTCGTAGCACCGCCGTGACGTCTGGAGAACAGCCACGTAGATCGAGTCGTCGATAGCCGGCCATAGCACCTTGGCCACGAGCACCGCACCCCTGCCGGCGCTCCACCGTGCACCACCACCGCGCGCGGACTCTGCCACGCCCTTTGGTCACCGATGGCACTTTACCCCGTCGCTCGCTAGCCACATGAAAGGAACCAGGGCAGCAGGACCCCTAGAACAGCCCCGAGAAGCCTCACCGACGAGCACCACCACGCCGAGCCACGGATCGCCATGGACAGAGACCTAGGAAACCCTAATCATCGCCTCGACCCTACCATCACAGTCGCCGAGGCTTGGCAATGCTTTTCCCCACGTCAATTGGGCGCTGGTGAGTCGTCGATAGCCAGCCATAGCACCCTGGCCACGAGCACCGCACCCTGGCCGGAGCTCCGCCGTGCACCACCATCGCGCACGGCCTCCGCCACGCCCTTTGGTCACCGACAGCACTTTACCCCATCGCCCGCTAGCTGCATGAAAGGAACAAGGGCACCAGGTCCCCTGGAACAGCCCCGAGAAGCCTCACCGATGAGCACCGCCATGCCGAGCCGCCGATCACCGTGGACAGAGACCTAGGAAACCCTAATCATCGCCTTGACCCCACCATCGCAGTCGCCGAGGCCTGGCAATGCTTTTCCCCACGTCAATTGGGCGCTAGCGCCGCTGCGGAAGCTCGCCGGTAAGCACGTCGCCGGCGGGAACACGCCGGCAAGGAAGCAGGGGAAAATCCCCTTGTCGGCCACACACGCGTGAACTCGGTGCACGTAGGCTAAGCCAATAGGAGGAAGGGTGGACTTGGTCCACCATGGACCCTGTCTTAGGTCCACAGACCAGCACCTCTTGGTCCACCGAGAGCCAGCGCTGAGAATCGGAGCCCAGTAAAGGCCCATGGCTGTGACGTGGCAGCGCCACAGCACGCCACGTGTCCAGGCCGGCCCGGCCCAAATCCAGCCCATATCCAGGCCCAACCGGCCCAGTTCGGACCCGGTCCGTGTTGATTGTTGACCGGTCAACGTTGATAGTTGACCTGGCCCCACATGTCAGTGTCACAAAGCCTTGGGACCCACATGTCGGTGGGTGACGTCGTGATGATGTCACGCGGGACCCACCTGTCAGTAGCAACACAGCCGAGGTGATGTCATGCTGACGTCACGATGACATCAGCTGCTGACGTCAGCAGCCCCGGCCCCACACATCAGTAACCCTGACCCGTTGACCATTGACTCATCGTTGACTTTGGCCGGACCCACATGTCAGTGACCCAAGAGCCCCTGGACCCACCTGTCGGAACTGATGACGTTGATGACGTCATGCTGACGTCAGCTGGACACCGCCTGTCAGCTCGGAACCGAGATGATGACGTCATGCTACGTCAGCATGCCACGTGGACCAGTCACAGCGTGACACGTGTCAGCCCAGGATTAATTCAGCCTTTTTCATTTTCAGAAATAGATTTAATCTTCAGAAATTCATAACTAATTCATATTACCTCAGAAAAATACGAAACCAGGACCAAAATTCATCTAAAATCAAGCTCTACGCAATGAACCCATGTTTGAGTGCATTTGTCACTTTTGAATTTTCATTGCATCTTTGTGCTATTCTATAGACGTCGCTAACGCGACTATAATGCGATCGTTTGCAGACTCGGAGGAGAACCAGACGAACGAGGATCGCGAGTACCGTGAGGAGTACGGAGACGACTAGACTGAAGGTGCCACATCCCACCCAATCTCGTAGCACCTATTACGCATGGCTAAAATAGAAATGCTAGTGCTTTACTTTATTGTTATGATCACACTATGATAGGACTTGCATGGTAGTATACTTTCTTGATGACCTTTACCTTGACGCAACCTTACCCCTGCTCACCCTGCTATTAGGCTAGCCACACGCTTGCTACTATATTTTATTGCTTATTACTTCTACTACGCTTGCACTACATTGATGCGTGGTGGAAACTGGTGTTATCTAGACTATGGGGAGAGTGCTGCGTGTGTGACTTGGGTGCGTGGAGGGTGACGGTTGTGTCGACCAAGTTGGAGTATACGATGAGCCTGGGGCAAGTCTTGCCATGGGGTGCTACCTAGGCACCCTAGGAATGGATACCTGTGGTAGGTAAATGGTATATGAGGTGGCCCTGGGTGTGAACCTGTGATGGGAGGAGCCCAGGGTGGAGGTGCTTTGGTGGCACGGTAAATGGAAACCCTGATGAAAACATTCTGGCTTGGTCATCCCTAAGGACTTACTAGTACTCAGATTCACCGAGAAGCCTTACGTACCACTCGCCCTATATGGTGTGGGACGGCTGGACTACTTGGTAGGATATTGCCACTACTACTAGGTTGATAGCGGACAGTGTGAGGGAGGTACGGGGCGCGGAGGATTTCCCCCACACCCTTCCGAGACTTCATGGAGACCTTGTGGACCCGGCTCATGAATCACAGTTTTAGCCACCCCAGACTAGACTTGGGGTGTACCAGGACTGAATGGTAGAGTGGCATTATCCTAGGCTAGCAAGCGGCCGGAATCAACCCAGTTGACGACGGTCAGCGAGGAAGGCGGATCTTGTGGTTATGTAAAACCTCTACAGAGTGTATGGTTGATCGATCGATACATATGCCGACTTGTCGGCTATGGACCTTTCCTGGGTTTCGCTTAAACTAGATAGAGAGAGGAGTCCTTCTTTTCTCCCCCTAGGGAGTGAGTGTTTGGACGTAGCCAGGGGCTACGGGTCTTGAGACAGTGCCAAGAGGGAGTTGGCCTGTCGACTGAGCGATGGTATGGGTGTGGTATGGTGATGGTGTGGAGATGGTGGTATATCGATCCCAGGATCGAAACCTGGCTCTGGAATGGGAATGGGGTGGAATGTGTGTGGGAATGGTGTTAAAACTTGACCAACTATTATTATGTACTTGATAAGCTAATACATAGGAAACCCCAGCCTTATAGGTTCCTTTTGATTATATCCAACTTGCATCCAATTTCCACAAAACAATGTTCATTGGGTGGGAGTGGCCAGTATAAATCGTACTGATAAATTTTGGCACACAGGTTCTGCTGAGGAGTATAGCTCTGAGGAGTTTGACGGTTGAGGGGTTCGTTCCTACGCTCGAGTTTGGCGATCTTACCTTCAAGTTATTCTGAATGAATGCTACTTTTGATTCTGCCAAAGCGGCGATGTAATAATTTATGTAATTCCGCACTATTTGTACTCTGATATTATCGTTGTATGGATGTGATATTCGACTGGAATTTGGGTAATATGATCTACAACGGTCTTATTACACTTCGACTCTGTGGATTTCCCTTTGTGGAAATCAGGTCGCTTCAGTTAGTATCAGAGCCATACTTGACCATAGGACGAAACCCTTAGAAATGGATGATAGAATAGGACGTGAACAACCCTTCTTTCGGTTATATACCGACCCTGCATTTACTTCTATGCAAGGCTTATCTATTATTGACTCGCTAACACTGTTCCTTGAAACAAGCAGATGGCAACGAACGTCGACTGGCCGCCTCTAGGACCGCTGCCTCTGGACCACGCCAAGCTTACCTTTGACCTACGTGAGCTCGGGGGTTTTGCACAGATCCTCTACCGAGTTCTCGTCACGTTAGGAGTCCCTGACGAGCTTGTCAAGGTCACCTGCACCGGAAAGTCAGCTCAAGAAGGAGGAATCGAAGGACCAGTTGTCACCTCAGCCGAGTTCCCAGCTAGCACTACCTTACCTTCTGTCCCAGCTTTCACTGAGTTGACTATTGAGGACATAGTTGAGGAGGGACTATGAGCTGTCTCACACAAGGCACTTCGCAGAGTGATGAGGGACCACTACGAGCACCTGAAGACGACAGAGTTCCGTCTACTTCCCCAGGCCCTCGACCTCAGCCTTAACCCTAGTGAGTAGAGTTTCACAGCCGGTAGAGTTATCTTTGTAGAGGAGGACAGATGCCTTCGTGTCTCAGCTATCCACCTACTAGAGCAAGACAGGTACGTGACCCAGCTTGAGCAGAAGAGACGTCAGGACCGGGCTCTTCTATGGGAGTACCAGGAGCGAGACTCGCAGGGAGCACAGGAGCGGGCTAGTCTGCTCAAGACAGTTGCCAAGCTACAGGACGAGCTCAACCATCGTGAAGAAGTCCACAGAGCCGAGGTCGCTGACTTATAGGACAAAGCAGTAGACCTAGGCAATAGGAACTGCTACCTCGACAGTAAGGTCTTGGAGTTGCAGAGAGAGTTGGACGATAAGAAGGCCGAGTTCAACCGTAGAGGAGACAGAGAGAGGTCCAAGGGGATTGATATCTTGAAAATCCAATCTCGTAACAAGACCATGACCTAGGAGCTAGAGGAGTTCGGGAAGAAGGCCATTCACAACTGTGGTCACTGATCAAGGCACTCTGTGCATAACGAGTACCTATAGGACAAGTGTGAGAGGACTTAGGGGCTTGGTAGAAGTCGACAAGAAGCGCTTCAGGAGATGAAGGGTATGTGGGATTAGCTACCCAAGGAGATTCGCAGCAAGAAGAAAGCCTAGGATAGAGGAGTTTGAGTTAGTCCTAACTCGCCTCAACCTAGATGCCCGCCCCTACCCTACCTAGAGCCAAGCCCTCTTGAGGAGCTCGCCGAGGCCTTGAAGCACGTGTCCCTACTGCATAAAGTCGGACGAGGAGATCGAGATCGAGAACATTCGTATCCCAGCTGCGGTGTATGAGTTAGAGTAGATGACCCTGTGTGGTCATGAGTCAAGTCAGTGGCTTCCATAAGTTGTACCCCATGATGTACCCCTTATAAGATGTATTATGAGAAATTATGCATAGTACGATTCTCGCACGTCTTCAAGTGTAGCTACTAGAGATGATGCTATGTAATAAAACCCATGTAATGAATGTTTTGGATCTTATTGCATCTGATGGATCTTACTACTTCTTTGTAATGAGTGTTGGATAGTATAAATGTTTTTCTTTAAATCATCAAAATCATGTAATCATATTGAATCATAAGCACTTATGGCACAAGCACTAAAAATTCCTATGATCCGTGTTGCAGATGCCGAACCACCGATCTGCTCGCCTAATGAACCGTGGACGTGCGCCCATCCCCAAACCAGCCGAACCAAACGGGGGTTGTGGTGGCAACAACCGTGGCCGTGGCCATGGCTGTGGACGTGGAGGGATACCCTTCCACCTGGAGAATACTTCGCCGCCTGTTGAGGAGAACATTCCGCCACCACCACCATCGAACTTGGCAGAAGTGATGGCACAGCAGACCTAGCTTCTTGCAGCCGTTGTTGACGGAGCAAACCGTCACCAGGGAGGTCAGCAGAATGACTTCCAAAGGAAGCTGGAAGGATTTCTAAAGCTAAGGCCACCTACCTATGATGGCACCGACCCTGACCCGCTTGTGGCCGATGACTGGCTCAAGGAGATGGAGAAAAAGCTTGACCTCACCACTTTCACCGACGATGAGTGTGTTGGAGCTGCCACACACCAGCTCATAGGTGCAGCACGCGCCTGGTGGGACAGTTTCAGTGATTCCCATGAGGACCCTGCCAATATCTCGTGGGATGAGTTCGTCGAAGCATTCACTGAGTATCACATTCCCAAGGGTATCATGGAGGCAAAAGCCGAGGAGTTCTGCAACATCAAGATGGGAATGGACAAGGTGACTGAGTACACTACTTGTTTCACCAACCTTCTACGCTATGCACCATCCTATGTTGTGAACTCTGAGAAGGAGAAGCTGTACTATTACCGCAAAGGACTTAACCTGCACATCAAGCTGAAGTTTGGCGGTATTGAGAGTAACACGTTGCGTGCTCTGGTGGATCGCTGCATCCAGATTGAGAAGGACCGTGCTGAAGCTAGAGAAGAGTATAGGGAGAGGAAGCGTAAGCCTAAGGAGTCTTTCCGTGGACGTGATCGCAAGAGGTTCCGCAGAGATGCACTATCCAGGGAACGCTCACGCCACAATAGGGATGACAACCCTGGATCGAGTAGGGGTAGTGGAGGCTACACCACCAAATACTCCCGCCCTGCTAAGGATCGTTACACCCGGAACCGTTATGCTTAGGACCGCAACACTCAGGATCGTTTCAACCGTTCCCGCTCAGCAAATGAACGCCCAGCACAGAACCGCTCCACACTAGGCACTGGAAACTAGAAGGACCCGCGCCAACCCCTACAAAGTGGTGCGCCTTTTCACCGCTTCACTTGTGGCCAACGGGTCACAAAGCCGCTAAATGCCCTCGTAACTCAAATTTGCTCGAAGTCTCAGTTCAAGGGATCTGCTACTCGTGGATGTCTCAACCATCTCGGACGCCGAGGAAGCACAGCTGCCCCGACATGGTGTACGGTATGTTTTTAGTTAATGGCAATATCGCATCGTTCTATTTGACTCTGGAGCAACTTGTTCTTACATATCATCCAAGTTTGCACGAGAGCATGATGACGCCTATAACCCCACATGAAAAGCCTATCATCACCAGCTCACCTTTAGAAGACCTAAAATGCACCCACATCTATAAGGGAGTGAGTCTTACCATTGAGGGTCTTACCTTTAAAGCCGACCTAACCCGAGTTACCTTCCACTAACCTAGATGTCATCTTAGGCATGGATTGGCTAACCATTCACTGAGGTATCATATCATGTTCACCTAGATACGTCCAAGTGACCCATCCATCAAGGCCAAATTATTAGATGTGAACCCTAGTCTGGAAAGTCCACCTCTATCCCTATGTGCCCTTAAAGCAAGTTTAGAATCACAAAAAGAGGAAAAGACAGTTCATGGTGTGCCTATGGTCGAGACTATCCCGATGTATTCCTGAAGAATTACGGGTATGCCACCAGAACCGTGATGTAGAGTTCATCATTGATCTTTTGCCAAGAATAGGACCCATTGCCAAGAGACCCTATCGCATGTCGAGTTGATGAACTGGCCGAGCTCAAGAAATAGCTTGATGAGCTCATCTCAAAGGGATATATCGCAGACCCGAGTGCTTCACCCTAGGGATCTCCTATTCATTTGTTAAGAAGAAGGATGGCTCAATGAGAATGTGCATTGATTACCGGAACTTGAACGCAGTCTCCATCAAGAACAAGTACCCCCTGCCAAGGATTGATGATTTGCTTGATCAGCTTAGAGGTGCCAAGTATTTCTCCAAGATTGATCTCAGATCTGGCTATCATCAGATGAAGATTAGAGAGAGTGACATCCCGAAGACAGCTTTCGTGACTAGGTATGGGCAGTTTGAGTTCACTGTGGTATCCTTTGGACTCACAAATGCTCCCGCATACTTCATGAACATGATGAGTAAGGTTTTCATGGATGATCTGGATAAGTTCATGGTAGTATTCATTGATGACATCCTTGTCTATTCATCCACCGCTGAAGAACACGAACATCATTTGAGAACTGTACTTGAGAAACTAGCCCAACATCAGCTCCATGCAAAGTTCAGCAAATGTGAGTTTTGGCTATAGGAAGTTGCCTTCCTAGGCCATGTACTATCAGCTGAAGGTGTTGCAGTTGACCCAGCTAAGATTGAGGCTGTGAAAGAATGGGAACAACCCCGTAATGTGACAGAAGTCAGAAGTTTCTTGAGATTGGCTGGATATTATCGCCGATTCATCGAGAACTTTTTCAAGATAGCCCGTCCGATGACCAACCTTCTAAAGAAGACTAAGGAGTTTGAATGGACGCCCGAGTGCGAGAGAAGCTTCCAAGAATTGAAACAGAAACTTACCACAACTCCTGTGTTAGCATTGCCTGATATCAGCAAAGATTTCGTGGTCTATTGTGATGCATCCCGTCAAGGACTTGGTTGTGTATTAATGCAAGATGGAAGAGTGATAGCTTATGCTTCTCGACAGTTGAAAGAACATGAGAACCATTACCCTACTCATGATCTTGAGTTAGCAGCAGTTGTGCATGCTTTAAAGATCTGGAGGCACTACTTCATAGGCAACAAGTGTGATATCTACACCGATCATAAGAGCTTAAAGTATTTTTTCACTCAAGAAGATCTGAATATGAGGCAACGCCGATGGCTAGAGTTGATCAAGGACTACGACTTGGAAATTCACTATCATCCGAGAAAAGCTAATGTAGTCGCAGATGCCCTCAGCCGTAAGAGTTACTATCACACTTTGATCACTGAATCCGTACCACCTGAGCTCAAGGAAGAGATTGATGATTTCCATCTTGAGATACTACCGCATGGCTTATTGAATGAGCTCCGCATACAGTATGATCTCACAGATCGCATCCGTCAAGCTCAAAAAAATTGTGAAGAGATCGAATATCTCCGTGGTCTGATGAAACTAGGCTACAAGACCAACCACCATGAAGATGAACAAGGGACCATCTGGTTCAAGGATAGAATCTATGTACCTTCTGATCCAGCCCTACGAGGGGAAATTCTGTCAGAAGCCCATGACTCTAAGTACTGTATTCACCCTAGAGGTTCGAAGATGTATCAAGACTTGAAGAAACACTTTTGGTGGAAAGGCATGAAGACGGACATTGCAGGACATGTGGCCTGATGAGACACCGTAATAGAGTCAAGGCTGAACATCAAAGGCCTACAGGATTGCTAAAGCCTCTTGACGTTCCCGAGTGGAAATGGGAGAGCATATCCATGGATTTCATAGTTGGATTGCCCCATTCACAGAAAGGCAATGATTCCATTTGGGTGATTGTTGATCGTTTGACCAAGATTGCTCACTTTGTACCAGTTAAGAACAAGACCAGTGCCGAAAAATTAGCAGATCTATATATTGAGCATATTCTCAGACTACATGGAGCTCCCTCTAGTATTGTATCTGATCGTGGTCCTCAGTTTGTGTCCCGATTCTGGGAAGCTCTGCACAAGTCCATTGGAACCAAACTTGATTTCAGTACCGCTTACCACCCACAGATAGATGGACAGACAGAACGAGTAAATCAGATCTTAGAAGACATGCTTCGCGCTAGTGTACTGAATTATGGCTCTGATTGGGAGAAATGCTTACCCTATGCAGAGTTCTCTTACAACAACAGCTACCAAGCCAGTATCAAGATGTCGCCGTTTAAAGCTCTGTATGGCAGACCTTGTAAGACACCTTTGATGTGGTCTCAACCGGGTGAAAGATCGTTCATTGATTCCGCTAAGATTCAAGATGCAGAAGAAGGAGTTGCTCAAGTGAAGGAGAATTTGATAATTGCTCAAAGTCGATACAAGAGCTATGCTGATAAAAGGAGAAGAGAACTTGAGTTCAATGTGGGAGACTTCGTCTATCTCAAGGTATCTCCGCTACATGGGACTGTCAGATTCCATGTGAAAGGAAAGCTTGCCCCTAAATTTGTTGGCCCATACAAGATTTGTAAGAGGATTGGAAAGCTCACCTACAAACTTGAGCTACCTGAGGAATTGGCGGGTGTACATCCCGTATTCTATGTCTCACAGCTACGCAAGTGTTTGAGAGTGCCCGATGAAGTAGTTCCAACTGATACACTTGACATTCAAGATACACTTGAGTATAAAGAACATCCTATCAGAATTCTGGGAAGAGATACCAAAGAGACCCGAAGCAAAACTATTCCTATGTGCAAGATCCAATGGAGCAATCACACTGAGAGAGAAGCAACATGGGAGAAAGAGTCTGACCTCCGCCTACGATATCCTTACCTCTTCGAAGAGTACGTTATGCCTTAATCTCGGGGACGAGATTCTGTTAAGGGGGTAGGACTGTAACAACCCAAAAAAAATCCATACACCAAAAATACCAACTGCAAAATTTTTCTTAGAACTTCCATGTGTTGATGAGTGTCATGTATAGAAACCCAACCTAAGAGATGCATTAGGTCTAACCCCAACCCAAGTCAACACATAAGCATGGCATGTCATTAGTTAACTATGTTTAATTAAATTCTAACAAATAAAGTATTGCATACATTGTTAATTCAAATTGTGATTTGGATTTCCATTTGCTTCATGTAATGCCTAACAACTCTTTTAAAGAAATAAACCTTAAAGTAATATTTAGTCAAGACAAAGAATAATTGCTTAAAGAGAAAACTAATCCTATTTTTGTATCACAAAACTACATCTATTTTTGTTATACAAAATAGCTAAATAAAATTCCTTAAACTTCAATGAATAAGGTACATCAATTTTGAATTCAAATTCCAAATCAATTTGAATTTAAACAACGGAGAAGAAAAAAAAATAGAAAAGAAAAGAAAAGAGGAAAAGCCTCGCAGCAGCCCAGACCTGCTCGGCTTCGTGGCCCAGCCAGCCCCAACCGCGATCATAGCAACGCTGCAGCAAAGAAGAAGTCGGCCGACTCTGTAAGCGCTGCCCACGCATTGACCAGCCAGCCGCGCCGCTCACGCCCGCCTCGCGCTTCGCTTTCGCTGGCGGCCGACGCCGCCACACGAGCCCCGCAAGACATCGTCAGCCACACCAAACAACAGTGTCGTCTTCCTCGCCCACGCCGAATCCTTCTCTCCGACCAAGCCCCGATAGCGTTGGCAGGAGCGGGCCAGGGGGTCACGCTCGGGGCATCGTCTTGTCTCCCCTTGCGCCGCGCCTACGCAACCTCACGCAAGCCGTCTGATGCGATGCACGCGCCTCCACCGCTCGATCGCCGTCCGCCATGGGAGCTTGGAGCTTCGGCTATAAAAACCATGGCCCTAGGAAGCCCTAGCGCTTTCCCATCGCCCCGCTGCCACTTGGTGGCCATCCACTGCACAACCGAGCTAAAGAGAAGACGGAGAAGAGGAAGAAGAGGGGAGGGCCAAGCCGCTGGGGGGAAGCTCGTCGGAGCCGGAGCCGAAGCTAGCGACGCTGCGCTACACTAGACTGTGCTGCTTTCGGAGCTACACGGCCGCAACCCGCCACTGCGTCACCATCCTGTCTTCCACGACACCAAAGGTGAGCCCCGGTCTTTCTTTTCCCTCGCCGTTCGCCCGCTCCACCTCATTGTTAGGCCATGGCGCTCCCACATTGTGAGCGCAGAGGCCAAAACCATCTCCGCCCCCCTTCGGGTACACACGCACGCAGCACACTCACGCGCAACTCAACGACCACCAGACTAGGACCCAGCCCCCGGACGTCATAGCAAGATACATCGCGATGCGCCCGCGCCGCCATAACGCCGCCGCCATGGCACCGCATGACCTCGCCACGCCGTCACCGATGGCACTTTACCGCCTCGCCGGACTAGGAAATAGTCGTAGACCCCTAGAACCGCCCGTGACGCCTCAGAGAACAACCGCCAGATCGCCATGGACAGAGAGTCGCCGATATCGCCGACCCTACCATAGCACCACGACGGTGAGTCGCCATAGAGCACCGCCACGAGCACCGCACCACCGCCGGAGCTCCGCCTGTGCACCACCATCGCGCGCGGACGGACCGCCACGCCCTTTGGTCACCGAGCGAGCACTTTACCCCATCGCCCGCTTCCTGCATGAAAGGAACAAGGGCACGGTCCCCCGAACACCCCCGAGAAGCCTCACCGATGAGCACCGCCATGCCGAGCCGCCGATCGCCGTGGGCGAGACCTAGGAAACCCTAATCATCGCCTTTGACCCCACCATCGCGATCCGAGGCCCAGCAATGCTTTTCCCCACGTCAATTGGGCGCTAGCGCCGCTGCTGGAAGCTTCGCCGGTAAGCACGCCGCGCGGTGGGGAACACGCGGCAAGGAAGCGAGGAAAATCCCGCCGCCACACACACGTGAACTCGGTGCACGTAGGCTAAGCCAATAGGAGGAAGGGTGGACTTGGTCCACCATGGACCCTGTCTTAGGTCCATAGACCAGCACCTCTTGGTCCACCGAGAGCCAGCGCTGAGAATCGGAGCCCAGTAAAGGCCCATGGTCGTGGACGTGGCGGCCATAGCACGCCGCCGCCATGTGTCCGCGGCCCGCCCAAATCCAGCCCATATCCAGGCCCAACCGGCCCAGTTCGGACCCGGTCCATGTTGACTGTTGACCGGTCAATGTTGACAGTTGACCTGGCCCCACATGTCAGTGTCACAAAGCCTCGAGACCCACATGTCGGTGGGTGACGTCATGCTGACGTCGTGATGACGTCACGCGGGACCCACCTATCAGTAGCAACACAGCTGAGGTGACGTCATGCTGACGTCACGATGACATCAGCTGCTGACGTCAGCAGCCCCGGCCCCACACGTCAGTGACCCTGACCCATTGACCGTTGACTCGCCGTTGACTTTGGCCGGACCCACATGTCAGTGACCCAAGAGCCCCTGGACCCACCTGTCGGAACTGATGACGTCATGCTGACGTCAACTGGACCCCGCCTGTCAGCTCGGAACTGAGATGATGACGTCATGCTAACGTCATGCTGATGTCAGCATGCCACGTGGACCAGTCACAGCGTGACACGTGTCAGCCTAGGATTAATTCAGCCTTTTTCATTTTTAGAAATGGATTTAATCTTTAGAAATTCATAACTAATTCATGTGACCTTAGAAAAATACGAAACCAGGACCAAAATTCATCTAAAATCAAGCTCGACGCAATGAACCCATGTTTGAGTGCATTTGGCACTTTTGAATTTTCATTGCATCTTTGTGTTATTCTATAGACGTCGCTAACGCGACTATAATGCGATCGTTTGCAGACTCGGAGGAGAACCAGACGGACGAGGATCGCGAGTACCGTGAGGAGTACAGAGATGACTACACTGAAGGTGCCACATCCCACCCAATCTCGTAGCACCTATTACGCATGGCTAAAATAGAAATGCTAGTGCTTTACTTTGTTGTTATGATCACACTATGATAGGACTTGCATGGTAGTATACTTTCTTGATGACCTTTACCTTGACGCAACCTTACCCCTGCTCACCCTACTATTAGGCTAGCCACACGCTTGCTACTATATTTCATTGCTTATTACTTCTACTACGCTTGCACTACATTGATGCGTGGTGGAAACTGGTGTTATCTGGACTATGGGGAGAGTGCTGCGTGTGTGACTTGGGTGCGTGGAGGGTGACGATTGTGTCGACCAAGTTGGAGTATACGATGAGCCTGGGGCAAGTCTTGCCGTGGGGTGCTACCTGGGCACCCCGAGAATGGATACCTATGGTGGGTAAATGGTATATGAGGTGGCCCTGGGTGTGAACCTGTGATGGGAGGAGCCCAGGGTGGAGGTGCTTTGGTGGCACGGTAAATGGAAACCCTGATGAAGACATTCTGGCTTGGTCATCCCTAAGGACTTACTAGTACTCAGATTCACCGAGAAGCCGTACGTACCACTCGCCCTATATGGTGCGGGACGACTGGACTACTTGGTAGGATATTGCCACTACTACTAGGTTGATAGCGGACAGTGTGAGGGAGGTACGGGGCGCGGAGGATTTCCCCCACACCCTTCCGAGACTTGATGGAGACCTTGTGGACCCGACTCATGACTCACAGTTTTAGCCACCCCAGACTAGACTTGGGGTGTATCAGGACTGAATGGTAGAGTGGCATTATCCTAGGCTAGCAAGCGGTCGGAATCAACCCAGTTGACGACGGTCCGCGAGGAAGGCGGATCTTGTGGTTATGTAAAACCTCTACAGAGTGTATGGTTGATCGATCGATACATATGCCGACTTGTCGGCTATGGACCTTTCCTGGGTTTCGCTTAAACTAGATAGAGAGAGGAGTCCTTCTTTTCTCCCCCTAGGGAGTGAGTGTTCGGACGTAGCCAGGGGCTACGGGTCTTGAGACAGTGCCAAGAGGGAGTTGGCCTGTCGACTGAGCGATGGTATGGGTGTGGTATGGTGATGGTGTGGAGATGGTGGTA
The DNA here is from genome assembly GCA_904845875.1 of Miscanthus lutarioriparius. Classification (NCBI taxonomy): domain Eukaryota; kingdom Viridiplantae; phylum Streptophyta; class Magnoliopsida; order Poales; family Poaceae; genus Miscanthus; species Miscanthus lutarioriparius. The sequence continues at coordinate 13,066,699 of CAJGYO010000001.1, read as the reverse complement.
TATCGATCCCAGGATCGAAACCTGGCTCTGGAATGGGAATGGGGTGGAATGTGTGTGGGAATGGTGTTAAAACTTGACCAACTATTATTATGTACTTGATAAGCTAATACATAGGAAACCCCAGCCTTATAGGTTCCTTTTGATTATATCCAACTTGCATCCAATTTCCACAAAACAATGTTCATTGGGTGGGAGTGGCCAGTATAAATCGTACTGATAAATTTTGGCACACAGGTTCTGCTGAGGAGTATAGCTCTGAGGAGTTTGACGGTTGAGGGGTTCATTCCTACGCTCGAGTTTGGCGATCTTACCTTCAAGTTATTCTGAATGAATGCTACTTTTGATTCTGCCAAAGCGGCGATGTAATAATTTATGTAATTCCGCACTATTTGTACTCTGATATTATCGTTGTATGGATGTGATATTCGACTGGAATTTGGGTAATATAATCTACAACGGTCTTATTACACTTCGACTCTGTGGATTTCCCTTTGTGGAAATCAGGTCGCTTCAGTTAGTATCAGAGCCATACTTGACCATAGGACGAAACCCTTAGAAATGGATGATAGAATAGGACGTGAACAACCCTTCTTTCGGTTATATACCGACCCTGCATTTACTTCTATGCAAGGCTTATCTATTATTGACCTGCTAACACCTATTCCTTGAAACAAGCAGATGGCAACGAACGTCGACTGGCCGCCTCTAGGACCGCTGCCTCTGGACCACGCCAAGCTTACCTTTGACCTACGTGAGCTCGGGGGTTTTGCACAGATCCTCTACCGAGTTCTCGTCACGTTAGGAGTCCCTGACGAGCTTGTCAAGGTCACCTGCACCGGAAAGTCAGCTCAAGAAGGAGGAATCGAAGGACCAGTTGTCACCTCAGCCGAGTTCCCAGCTAGCACTACCTTACCTTCTGTCCCAGCTTTCACTGAGTTGACTATAGAGGACATAGTTGAGGAGGGACTATGAGCTGTCTCACACAAGGCACTTCGCAGAGTGATGAGGGACCACTACGAGCACCTGAAGACGACAGAGTTCCGTCTACTTCCCCAGGCCCTCGACCTCAGCCTTAACCCTAGTGAGTAGAGTTTCACAGCCGGTAGAGTTATCTTTGTAGAGGAGGACAGATGCCTTCGTGTCTCAGCTATCCACCTACTAGAGCAAGACAGGTACGTGACCCAGCTTGAGCAGAAGAGACGTTAGGACCGGGCTCTTCTATGGGAGTACCAGGAGCGAGACTCGCAGGGAGCACAGGAGCGGGCTAGTCTGCTCAAGACAGTTGCCAAGCTACAGGACGAGCTCAACCATCGTGAAGAAGTCCACAGAGCCGAGGTCGCTGACTTATAGGACAAAGCAGTAGACCTAGGCAATAGGAACTGCTACCTCGACAGTAAGGTCTTGGAGTTGCAGAGAGAGTTGGACGATAAGAAGGCCGAGTTCAACCGTAGAGGAGACAGAGAGAGGTCCAAGGGGATTGATATGCTGAAAATCCAATCTCAGAACAAGACCATGACCTAGGAGCTAGAGGAGTTCAGGAAGAAGGCCATTCACAACCAGGGTCACCTGATCAAGGCACTCAGGCATAACGAGTACCTATAGGACAAGTGTGAGAGGACTTGGCAGGCTTGGTAGAAGTCTGACAAGAAGCGCTTCAGGGAGATGAAGGGTATGTGGGATTAGCTACCCAAGGAGATTCGCAGCAAGACGAAGCCTAGGATAGAGGAGTTTGAGTTAGTCCTAACTCGCCTCAACCTAGATGCCTGCCCTACCCTACCTAGAGCCAAGCCTACTGAGGAGCTCGCCGAGGCCTTGAAGTACGTGTCCCGGCTGCATAAGTCTGACGAGGAGATCGAGATCGAGAACATTCGTATCCCAGCTGCGGTGTATGAGTTAGAGTAGATGACCCTGTGTGGTCATGAGTCAAGTCAGTGGCTTCCATAAGTTGTACCCCATGATGTACCCCTTATAAGATGTATTATGAGAAATTATGCATAGTACGATTCTCGCACGTCTTCAAGTGTAGCTACTAGAGATGATGCTATGTAATAAAACCCATGTAATGAATGTTTTGGATCTTATTGCATCTGATGGATCTTACTACTTCTTTGTAATGAGTGTTGGATAGTATAAATGTTTTTCTTTAAATCATCAAAATCATGTAATCATATTGAATCATAAGCACTTATGGCACAAGCACTAAAAATTCCTATGATCCGTGTTGCAGATGCCGAACCACCGATCTGCTCGCCTAATGAACCGTGGACGTGCGCCCATCCCCAAACCAGCCGAACCAAAGCGGGGTTGTGGTGGACAACAACCGTGGGCCGTGGCCATGGTCGTGGACGTGGAGGGATACCCTTCAACCTGGAGAATACCTCGCCGCCTGTTGAGGAGAATATTCCGCCACCACCACCATCGAACTTGGCAGAAGTGATGGCACAGCAGACCTAGCTTCTTGCAGCCGTTGTTGTGGAGCAAACCGTCACCCGGTGGAGGTCGGCGAGAATGACTTCCAAAGGAAGCTGGAAGGATTTCTAAAGATAAGGCCACCTACCTATGATGGCACCGACCACGACCCGCTTGTGGCCGATGGTGGCTCAAGGAGATGGAGAAAAAGCTTGACCTCACCACTTTCACCGACGATGAGTGTGTTGGAGCTGCCACACACCAGCTCATAGGTGCAGCACGCGCCTGGTGGGACAGTTTCAGTGATTCCCATGAGGACCCTGCCAATATCTCGTGGGATGAGTTCGTCGAAGCATTCACTGAGTATCACATTCCCAAGGGTATCATGGAGGCAAAAGCCGAGGAGTTCTGCAACATCAAGATGGGAATGGACAAGGTGACTGAGTACACTACTTGTTTCACCAACCTTCTACGCTATGCACCATCCTATGTTGTGAACTCTGAGAAGGAGAAGCTGTACTATTACCGCAAAGGACTTAACCTGCACATCAAGCTGAAGTTTGGCGGTATTGAGAGTAACACGTTGCGTGCTCTGGTGGATCGCTGCATCCAGATTGAGAAGGACCGTGCTGAAGCTAGAGAAGAGTATAGGGAGAGGAAGCGTAAGCCTAAGGAGTCTTTCCGTGGACGTGATCGCAAGAGGTTCCGCAGAGATGCACTATCCAGGGAACGCTCACGCCACAATAGGGATGACAACCCTGGATCGAGTAGGGGTAGTGGAGGCTACACCACCAAATACTCCCGCCCTGCTAAGGATCGTTACACCCGGAACTGTTATGCTCAGGACCGCAACACTCAGGATCGTTTCAACCGTTCCCGCTCAGCAAATGAACGCCCAGCACAGAACCGCTCCACACTAGGCACTGGAAACTAGAAGGACCCGCGCCAACCCCTACAGGCGGTGCGCCTTTCACCTGCTTCACTTGTGGCCAACCGGGTCACAAAGCCGCTAAATGCCCTCAGAACTCAGCTGCTCAGAAGTCTCAGTTCAAGGGATCTGCTACTCGTGGATGTCTCAACCATCTGGACGCCGAGGAAGCACAGGCTGCCCCTGACATGGTGTATGGTATGTTTTTAGTTAATGGCAATACTGCATCAGTTCTATTTGACTCTGGAGCAACTTGTTCTTACATATCATCCAAGTTTGCACGAGAGCATGACCTGCCTATAACCCCACATGAAAAGCCTATCATCACCAGCTCACCTTTAGAAGACCTAAAATGCACCCACATCTATAAGGGAGTGAGTCTTACCATTGAGGGTCTTACCTTTAAAGCCGACCTAACCCAGTTACCTTCCACTAACCTAGATGTCATCTTAGGCATGGATTGGCTAACCATTCACTGAGGTATCATATCATGTTCACCTAGATACGTCCAAGTGACCCATCCATCAGGCCAAATTATTAGATGTGAACCCTAGTCTGGAAAGTCCACCTCTATCCTATGTGCCCTTAAAGCAAGTTCAGAATCACAAAAAGAGGAAAAGACAGTTCATGATGTGCCTATGGTCAGAGACTATCCCGATGTATTCCCTGAAGAATTACCGGGTATGCCACCAGACCGTGATGTAGAGTTCATCATTGATCTTTTGCCAAGAATAGGACCCATTGCCAAGAGACCCTATCGCATGTCAGTTGATGAACTGGCCGAGCTCAAGAAATAGCTTGATGAGCTCATCTCAAAGGGATATATCAGACCCAGTGCTTCACCCTAGGGATCTCCTATTCTGTTTGTTAAGAAGAAGGATGGCTCAATGAGAATGTGCATTGATTACCGGAACTTGAACGCAGTCTCCATCAAGAACAAGTACCCCCTGCCAAGGATTGATGATTTGCTTGATCAGCTTAGAGGTGCCAAGTATTTCTCCAAGATTGATCTCAGATCTGGCTATCATCAGATGAAGATTAGAGAGAGTGACATCCCGAAGACAGCTTTCGTGACTAGGTATGGGCAGTTTGAGTTCACTGTGGTATCCTTTGGACTCACAAATGCTCCCGCATACTTCATGAACATGATGAGTAAGGTTTTCATGGATGATCTGGATAAGTTCATGGTAGTATTCATTGATGACATCCTTGTCTATTCATCCACCGCTGAAGAACACGAACATCATTTGAGAACTGTACTTGAGAAACTAGCCCAACATCAGCTCCATGCAAAGTTCAGCAAATGTGAGTTTTGGCTATAGGAAGTTGCCTTCCTAGGCCATGTACTATCAGCTGAAGGTGTTGCAGTTGACCCAGCTAAGATTGAGGCTGTGAAAGAATGGGAACAACCCCGTAATGTGACAGAAGTCAGAAGTTTCTTGAGATTGGCTGGATATTATCGCCGATTCATCGAGAACTTTTTCAAGATAGCCCGTCCGATGACCAACCTTCTAAAGAAGACTAAGGAGTTTGAATGGACGCCCGAGTGCGAGAGAAGCTTCCAAGAATTGAAACAGAAACTTACCACAACTCCTGTGTTAGCATTGCCTGATATCAGCAAAGATTTCGTGGTCTATTGTGATGCATCCCGTCAAGGACTTGGTTGTGTATTAATGCAAGATGGAAGAGTGATAGCTTATGCTTCTCGACAGTTGAAAGAACATGAGAACCATTACCCTACTCATGATCTTGAGTTAGCAGCAGTTGTGCATGCTTTAAAGATCTGGAGGCACTACTTCATAGGCAACAAGTGTGATATCTACACCGATCATAAGAGCTTAAAGTATTTTTTCACTCAAGAAGATCTGAATATGAGGCAACGCCGATGGCTAGAGTTGATCAAGGACTACGACTTGGAAATTCACTATCATCCGAGAAAAGCTAATGTAGTCGCAGATGCCCTCAGCCGTAAGAGTTACTATCACACTTTGATCACTGAATCCGTACCACCTGAGCTCAAGGAAGAGATTGATGATTTCCATCTTGAGATACTACCGCATGGCTTATTGAATGAGCTCCGCATACAGTATGATCTCACAGATCGCATCCGTCAAGCTCAAAAAAATTGTGAAGAGATCGAATATCTCCGTGGTCTGATGAAACTAGGCTACAAGACCAACCACCATGAAGATGAACAAGGGACCATCTGGTTCAAGGATAGAATCTATGTACCTTCTGATCCAGCCCTACGAGGGGAAATTCTGGCAGAAGCCCATGACTCTAAGTACTGTATTCACCCTAGAGGTTCGAAGATGTATCAAGACTTGAAGAAACACTTTTGGTGGAAAGGCATGAAGACGGACATTGCAGGACATGTGGCCTGATGAGACACCTGTAATAGAGTCAAGGCTGAACATCAAAGGCCTACAGGATTGCTAAAGCCTCTTGACGTTCCCGAGTGGAAATGGGAGAGCATATCCATGGATTTCATAGTTGGATTGCCCCATTCACAGAAAGGCAATGATTCCATTTGGGTGATTGTTGATCGTTTGACCAAGATTGCTCACTTTGTACCAGTTAAGAACAAGACCAGTGCGAAAAATTAGCAGATCTATATATTGAGCATATTCTCAGACTACATGGAGCTCCCTCTAGTATTGTATCTGATCGTGGTCCTCAGTTTGTGTCCCGATTCTGGGAAGCTCTGCACAAGTCCATTGGAACCAAACTTGATTTCAGTACCGCTTACCACCCACAGATAGATGGACAGACAGAACGAGTAAATCAGATCTTAGAAGACATGCTTCGCGCTAGTGTACTGAATTATGGCTCTGATTGGGAGAAATGCTTACCCTATGCAGAGTTCTCTTACAACAACAGCTACCAAGCCAGTATCAAGATGTCGCCGTTTAAAGCTCTGTATGGCAGACCTTGTAAGACACCTTTGATGTGGTCTCAACCGGGTGAAAGATCATTCATTGATTCCGCTAAGATTCAAGATGCAGAAGAAGGAGTTGCTCAAGTGAAGGAGAATTTGATAATTGCTCAAAGTCGATACAAGAGCTATGCTGATAAAAGGAGAAGAGAACTTGAGTTCAATGTGGGAGACTTCGTCTATCTCAAGGTATCTCCGCTACATGGGACTGTCAGATTCCATGTGAAAGGAAAGCTTGCCCCTAAATTTGTTGGCCCATACAAGATTTGCAAGAGGATTGGAAAGCTCACCTACAAACTTGAGCTACCTGAGGAATTGGCGGGTGTACATCCCGTATTCCATGTCTCACAGCTACGCAAGTGTTTGAGAGTGCCCGATGAAGTAGTTCCAACTGATACACTTGACATTCAAGATACACTTGAGTATAAAGAACATCCTATCAGAATTCTGGGAAGAGATACCAAAGAGACCCGAAGCAAAACTATTCCTATGTGCAAGATCCAATGGAGCAATCACACTGAGAGAGAAGCAACATGGGAGAAAGAGTCTGACCTCCGGCTACGATATCCTTACCTCTTCGAAGAGTACGTTATGCCTTAATCTCGGGGACAAGATTCTGTTAAGGGGGTAGGACTGTAACAACCCAAAAAAAATCCATACACCAAAAATACCAATTGCAAAAATTTTCTTAGAACTTCCATGTGTTGATGAGTGTCATGTATAGAAACCCAACCTAAGAGATGCATTAGGTCTAACCTCAACCCAAGTCAACACATAAGCATGGCATGTCATTAGTTAACTATGTTTAATTAAATTCTAACAAATAAAGTATTGCATACATTGTTAATTCAAATTGTGATTTGGATTTCCATTTGCTTCATGTAATGCCTAACAACTCTTTTAAAGAAATAAACCTTAAAGTAATATTTAGTCAAAACAAAGAATAATTGCTTAAAGAGAAAACTAATCCTATTTTTGTATCACAAAACTACATCTATTTTTGTTATACAAAATAGCTAAATAAAATTCCTTAAACTTCAATGAATAAGGTACATCAATTTTGAATTCAAATTCCAAATCAATTTGAATTTAAACAACGGAGAAAAAAAAAATAGAAAAGAAAAAAGAAAAGAGGAAAAGCCTCAGCAGTGAGCCAGCACCTTTCGGCTTCGTGGCCCACCGACCAACCTCACCCATGCATCGCAACGTGCAGCAAAGAAGAAGCCGGCTCGACTCGCAGGCGACCCACGCAGCCAGCCGCAGTCGCCGCTCACGCCTGCGCAAATGCGCCTCGCCGGCATGGCCGACGCCGCCACTGAGCCCCGCACGTCAGCCACACCAAACAACAGTGTCGTCTTCCTCGCCCACGCCGAATCCTTCTCTCCGACCAAGCCCCGATAGCGTTGGCAGGAGCGGGCCAGGGGGTCACGCTCGGGGCATCGTCTTGTCTCCCCTTGCGCCGCGCCTACGCAACCTCACGCAAGCCGTCTGATGCGATGCACGCGCCTCCACCGCTCGATCGCCTTCCGCCATGGGAGCTTGGAGCTTCGGCTATAAAAACCATGGCCCTAGGAAGCCCTAGCGCTTTCCCATCGCCCCGCTGCCACTTGGTGGCCATCCACTGCACAACCGAGCTAAAGAGAAGACGGAGAAGAGGAAGAAGAGGGGAGGGCAGAAGGCGCGGGGGGGAAGCTCGTCGGAGCCGGAGCCGAAGCTAGCGACGCTGCGCTACACTAGACTGTGCTGCTTTCGGAGCTACACGGCCGCAACCCGCCACTGCGTCACCATCCTGTCTTCCACGACACCAAAGGTGAGCCCCGGTCTTTCCCCTGCTCGCCGTCGAACCTCCCTGTTCGGCCATGGCGCTCCACATTGTGAGCGCGTAGGCCAAGGCCATCTCCAGCCACTGGGTACACACGCACGGCACACTCACGCGCAACTCAACGACCACCTCCTAGCCCCTGGACGTCGTAGCAGTACATGCGCTCGCCGCGCCCGCAACGCCGCCGTCATGGCACGGCCACCGCCTGCGCGCCTGGTCGCCTCGCCGGACTAGGAAATAGTCGTAGCACCGCCGTGACGTCTAGAGAACAGCCGCGTAGACTGAGTCGTCGATAGCCAGCCATAGCACCCTGGCCACGAGCACCGCACCCTGGCCGGAGCTCCGCCGTGCACCACCATCGCGCACGGACTTCGCCACGCCCTTTGGTCACCGACAGCACTTTACCCCATCGCCCGCTAGCTGCATGAAAGGAACAAGGGCACCAGGTCCCCTGGAACAGCCCCGAGAAGCCTCACCGATGAGCACCGCCATGCCGAGCCGCCGATCGCCGTGGACAGAGACCTAGGAAACCCTAATCATCGCCTTGACCCCACCATCGCAGTCGCCGAGGCCTGGCAATGCTTTTCCCCACGTCAATTGGGCGCTAGCGCCGCTGTGGAAGCTCGCCGGTAAGCACGTCGCCGGTGGGAACACGCCGGCAAGGAAGCAGGGGAAAATCCCCTCGCCGGCCACACACGCGTGAACTCGGTGCACGTAGGCTAAGCCAATAGGAGGAAGGGTGGACTTGGTCCACCATGGACCCTGTCTTAGGTCCATAGACCAGCACCTCTTGGTCCACCGAGAGCCAGCGCTGAGAATCAGAGCCCAGTAAAGGCCCATGGCTGTGACGTGGCAGCGCCACAGCACGCCATGTGTCCGGGCCGGCCCGGCCCAAATCCAGCCCATATCCAGGCCCAACCGGCCCAGTTCGGACCCGGTCCATGTTGACTGTTGACCGGTCAATGTTGACAGTTGACCTGGCCCCACATGTCAGTGTCACAAAGCCTCGAGACCCACATGTCGGTGGGTGACGTCATGCTGACGTCGTGATGACGTCACGCGGGACCCACCTATCAGTAGCAACACAGCTGAGGTGACGTCATGCTGACGTCACGATGACATCAGCTGCTGACGTCAGCAGCCCCGGCCCCACACGTCAGTGACCCTGACCCATTGACCGTTGACTCGCCGTTGACTTTGGCCGGACCCACATGTCAGTGACCCAAGAGCCCCTGGACCCACCTGTCGGAACTGATGACGTCATGCTGACGTCAACTGGACCCCGCCTGTCAGCTCGGAACTGAGATGATGACGTCATGCTAACGTCATGCTGACGTCAGCATGCCACGTGGACCAGTCACAGCGTGACACGTGTCAGCCTAGGATTAATTCAGCCTTTTTCATTTTTAGAAATGGATTTAATCTTTAGAAATTCATAACTAATTCATGTGACCTTAGAAAAATACGAAACCAGGACCAAAATTCATCTAAAATCAAGCTCGACGCAATGAACCCATGTTTGAGTGCATTTGGCACTTTTGAATTTTCATTGCATCTTTGTGTTATTCTATAGACGTCGCTAACGCGACTATAATGCGATCGTTTGCAGACTCGGAGGAGAACCAGACGGACGAGGATCGCGAGTACCGTGAGGAGTACGGAGATGACTACACTGAAGGTGCCACATCCCACCCAATCTCGTAGCACCTATTACGCATGGCTAAAATAGAAATGCTAGTGCTTTACTTTGTTGTTATGATCACACTATGATAGGACTTGCATGGTAGTATACTTTCTTGATGACCTTTACCTTGACGCAACCTTACCCCTGCTCACCCTACTATTAGGCTAGCCACACGCTTGCTACTATATTTCATTGCTTATTACTTCTACTACGCTTGCACTACATTGATGCGTGGTGGAAACTGGTGTTATCTGGACTATGGGGAGAGTGCTGCGTGTGTGACTTGGGTGCGTGGAGGGTGACGATTGTGTCGACCAAGTTGGAGTATACGATGAGCCTGGGGCAAGTCTTGCCGTGGGGTGCTACCTGGGCACCCCGAGAATGGATACCTATGGTGGGTAAATGGTATATGAGGTGGCCCTGGGTGTGAACCTGTGATGGGAGGAGCCCAGGGTGGAGGTGCTTTGGTGGCACGGTAAATGGAAACCCTGATGAAGACATTCTGGCTTGGTCATCCCTAAGGACTTACTAGTACTCAGATTCACCGAGAAGCCTTACGTACCACTCGCCCTATATGGTGCGGGACGACTGGACTACTTGGTAGAATATTGCCACTACTACTAGGTTGATAGCGGACAGTGTGAGGGAGGTACGGGGCACGGAGGATTTCCCCCACACCCTTCCGAGACTTGATGGAGACCTTGTGGACCCGACTCATGACTCACAGTTTTAGCCACCCCAGACTAGACTTGGGGTGTATCAGGACTGAATGGTAGAGTGGCATTATCCTAGGCTAGCAAGCGGTCGGAATCAACCCAGTTGACGACGGTCCGCGAGGAAGGCGGATCTTGTGGTTATGTAAAACCTCTACAGAGTGTATGGTTGATCGATCGATACATATGCCGACTTGTCGGCTATGGACCTTTCCTGGGTTTCGCTTAAACTAGATAGAGAGAGGAGTCATTCTTTTCTCCCCCTAGGGAGTGAGTGTTCGGACGTAGCCAGGGGCTACGGGTCTTGAGAACAGTGCCAAGAGGGAGTTGGCCTGTCAATTGAGCGATGGTATGGGTGTGGTATGGTGATGGTGTGGAGATGGTGGTATATCGATCCCAGGATCGAAACCTGGCTCTGGAATGGGAATGGGGTGGAATGTGTGTGGGAATGGTGTTAAAACTTGACCAACTATTATTATGTACTTGATAAGCTAATACATAGGAAACCCCAGCCTTATAGGTTCCTTTTGATTATATCCAACTTGCATCCAATTTCCACAAAACAATGTTCATTGGGTGGGAGTGGCGATGATAAATCGTCTTGATAAATTTTTTGGCACATGAGTTCTCACTGAGGAGTATAGCTCGAGGAGTTTGACGGTTGAGGGGTTCGTTCCTACGCTCGAGTTTGGCGATCTTACCTTCAAGTTATTCTGAATGAATGCTACTTTTGATTCTGCCAAAGCGGCGATGTAATAATTTATGTAATTCCGCACTATTTGTACTCTGATATTATCGTTGTATGGATGTGATATTCGACTAGAATTTGGGTAATATGATCTACAACGGTCTTATTACACTTCGACTCTGTGGATTTCCCTTCGTGGAAATCAGGTCGCTTCAGAATACATACATTGACATCTCCGTTAATCTCTTCTGTTCCACCACCAATGCGCAACAAATAATCTGCAAACCACGGGTCACTCTGAGTCCTCATGTTGCGGACAAGCTTTAGGTGGCGCATGGATTCCCAAAGATATGACCTTCGTAGAGAAGCACCGGTTATTTGAGCTCTAGATCCTTTCCGCACAGCAGGGAGGACCTGTCTAAAATCCCCACCAAGGACAACAGTCTTCCCACCAAATGGTAGATTTGATCGGCCCATTATATCCCGTAGGCTGTTGTTTAGTGCTTCCACATTTTGCCTCTTTGTCATAGATGCCTCGTCCCAAATTATGAGAGATGTTTGCTGCAGCAACTTGGCAGTACCACTCTGTTTCGTGAAGCTACAGCAACCGCCCTCTTGAAGAGTGAGGGGTATCTTGAAACACGAGTGGGCCGTCCTCCCGCCCGGCATTATGGCTGTTGTGACTCCAGATGTAGCTATAGCCACGGCAAGCTTGTCCTGGCTGCGTAGTTTTGCGAGAAGTGCCCTATACAAAAATGTCTTTCCCGCCCTGCCAGGTCCATCCACAAAGAACAACCTGCCTTGTTTGCTACAGACGGCCATTATCTCATCATAGGCAGACCGTTGCTCGGTGTTGAGTGAGTAGCACAATAGCACATCTTCAGGATTCTGCTCGACGCTAGCTTCCTCAAATATCTCACGAGGAATATGGCTGGCATCGTCATATGAGTGATCAATATCTGGAATAGGAAATGACCTTATGTCCTTCCCCATAGACTGTGGCATGTTTCTAATGTCTATCAAAACCATTTGTTGCACTAGATCCAGGGATGGATGATTGCGGCTGAAGTCCTCTGACATTGCATCATAGTGTTTTTTCCACAACCCCATCACATCATGTGGTTCGTAGAATACCAATATTGTTGCAAATAGCCTCCACAGAGAGGAAGGCATCTGGAATAAAGTAGCTTCAGTTAGACATTCATCCAGTGTATTGTCTTCTTCGATTAGACCCCTCCTTTCTTTAGCTTCACGGAACGAAGGTAGTAGCACGCCATCAACCATCCTCAGATGTTCGTATGAGGTAGCACCAGCAACATTGTTCAAGAGAACACGAAGAAAGTAACGTTCTCCCTCAGCAGGATGAGCCAAGATGACTCTTCCAACTTGAAAAACGGAGTTTTTCCTTTTCTGCTAGAATTTACCATCAGACTGCCAGGTAAAATGCTCCGGGAAGTCCCGATATAAGATTCCGCGGGCTTCCTCATGATGCCTGTTTGCATCGAAGTATGCTGTCAGCATTGACTCTTTTACACCTGGCCTATTAACGATCCGTTCGACCTTATCCCATTTATGAAATGCCACCATGTGCATGTCGGGTAGATAAAGCTGCAACTGCTGTACTGGTGGATGGTTCTTGCTCAAGTCAAAGCCATATATCCTCCATAGTGCTTCTAGAGGCGTCACCCACCGGGCATCTCTATACTACTTGATCTCATCAATGTTCCCTTTCTTGTCTGCTTTGTCGGTCTCCCTCATCACCACCGATGCCCTGTCATGTCCCTTGTATATGTATTTGAATAGATACTTTACTGATTTAATGCTCCCACAGGCCTCAACATTGATATGGTAGTTGAAGGTACGTAGCAGGCAAGGGTTGTAAGGCACAACCCATTGATTGTCTAGGTAATGGCCTTGAACTTTTAGCGTGCGGCCATCATTGCGTCTCCGATAGATGGGGTACGAATGCTTTCCCTGTGACGTTGCCTCACAGAATGGGCGCGGGTAACGGTTCTTGCATGACCCATGGCCCACCGTGCACAGACAGTATGGATTTAGCGTCCCATAGGGACCATGCATCATATGCTTCGTCACCATCTTGTAGAGCTCAGGGCACTTCTTCTTGTTTGGTAGCTTTGCACTAATAATCATGTCATATTGCTCGTGACATGCGAGCTTGCACTTCTGTTCCATTATTAGCAAGAAGTGTGCATGCGGCAAGCCCCTCTTCTAGAACTCCACTACATATACGTAAGCCTTCACCTTCACAAGTATGTCTTTCTCCATCAACATTTTCCTCATCGCCTCTAACTTTGCTCTGAAGACCCGTGTGACAAGATCTGGGCGGTCCTGTGGTGTCTGGCCTGGATAAAGTTCATTCTTGATCACATCCCAGTTAGGGTTGCACGTCATTGTGAGGAAGATATCAGGTTTACCATACTTTCGCACCAGAGCCATTGCATCCATGTATCGTCACCTCATATCACGGGGTCCTCCGATGAATGACAAAGATAGGACAGTACGCCTTCCGACATTCTTAGCAGATCCTTCACCCGAATGCATGCTATCCACCTGGCCTTGGTATAGGTCAGCCCTCAAAGTATCCTGATTGTTCCTCATGTAGTCTAAATGTGAGCTCTCAATCATAATGTAGGTGTCGACGGCGAACTGTTGGAAAAGACGCCGGCCATAGAGTATTGGATTAAATATTCCTAGCTGCATCTGAAACTTGGAGCAGTAGTAGTCGCGCATGGAGACACATGTATTCGAAATAGGTTCTACATGGAGACATTGTTCGAATTAGTATCATGCGTTAACAAAAAAGAGTTTATATTGCATTATTGAAAAGAGTTCAAGTTACCTCCATCATCATTGTCACCGTTCTCGGCATTCTCGGCATGCCTTTTGCGGATTGCTCGAGCTCGCTCAACTTCAGCCATAGTCACACCCACTTTTGGAATGCAATTGTGCCACCCGAGCTCACCCCTTGGAAAGAACAGCGGGTATGACAGTGGGTCGTAGCATGCATTATATGAGCGGATGCCGTGTATAAACCGATCCTTCCCTTGCAGGAGAACACTATGCTCGAATTGGCCATGACGCTCACTCCCCTCAACCCAGACGTCAGCCACCTCTGATGTCAGTGGCACGTTATATGTTCTCTGGTCAAGCCGCTAGTCAAGGTTCAACTCGACCCGATAATCCTCCAGATATTCAACGTGTCCCATACTCCTTAGTTGCTGAGAGTAGGGATTCATTTAAAGATACTAACCAATTGCTCTATAACTTCTTTGTCTTTTTGGGCGCATTGCTCACGGCACTTGCTCATCCGATGCTCGAGGGACGGATCGTCGTCGTAAAAATAAAGCTTGAGGTGTCTCTTTTTGGCACCCTCCTCTTTACCAAATGAACGTATGTTATGGTAAATCTGGCCATGGGCATGGAACGTGTAGACACCGTAGATTCGCATGTTAGTGGTCACACGATCTAGGTGGTAGTACAGAGAAGTGGCCGTTGAAATATCTGATGTTTGCACAAAAGTGCCTAGCATCAGCGTCCGAGCTTTATCACAACCTCATGAGCTCTGGTGGTGTCTCATGAGTTGAAAGATGAATCTTTCCACCTCGACAACAGAATCCGGGTGGTTCACCCTCAAATTTCTTTGCGTTGTAGTGCTCGCAGTTTGGCACCGATGGTAGCATGTGCGACTCTGACGGGACATTAGCGTAAACCTTGTCGTATGGATCCAGGACATCAGGCTCGCTATTGTCTTGCTCATCTGTGTTGAGATTGTGCTCAACGTCGGCTCCCTCCTCGTCGTCTTCTATCAAAATGTTGTTGTGTTACACGTTGAAAGAAAGTCTGTGAAACAATGTTTTGACTATTACATGGTGTACCTTGTCCGGCGAAAAAGTATGCCTCATCCTCTTCCTCGTCCTCCTCAAATATGACATCCTCATCATAGTCTATGCAACACGGTCACATATATGATGAGAGAAACATAATGGCATACAAAAAAGGGATAAATTTAATGGAGACAATACCATCCTCGACCATAGAGTTTGGCGTATGAGCTTGTGCACCGTTTGGAGGCATTGAAGAGGTACCATCAACTACAGACGGTTGTGTCTATGTACCTATGCAATTATTAGGTGGTGGAATTGGAGGTTCCTGGGTGACACCACCTGTAGTAAGAAAAGTGATAAGTTTTTGGAATAGAAGAGCGAAGGTGAAAGTACCAACAATATATAGTGATCAAGGCTAATTACCGTTGTAAACCACACTCGGTTGAGTTGGGTCGTTCGAATCATTGCACTTTCCATCTGCACACCTCTAGCCCTTCTTCAAATGTTTGCTTCAAAAGCCCAATTCCGATAAGAAAGAAGGGCATTTCTCTCTCTAGTGATCACTCGCTGCCTATGTATGGTCTGTGCCATAGCCAATTCAGGGGTCTAGATTTCTGGATTATGAACTACAGATGGCGCGATGTCAACAGGCGTGCCCCTCAATTCGGGTATTTTCATATCGTGTGAAGGCGCTTCAGGCGATTAAGGTGAACAAAGGAAAATAAGCTGACGGTTAAAGTGAGGGCTCTCCATGGCGATTGAGTCCGGATGCAG
This sequence comes from Miscanthus lutarioriparius, assembly GCA_904845875.1. NCBI lineage: Eukaryota > Viridiplantae > Streptophyta > Magnoliopsida > Poales > Poaceae > Miscanthus > Miscanthus lutarioriparius. Next base: position 13,050,901 of record CAJGYO010000001.1, on the reverse strand, counting down.
ATTGTTGGCTCGGCGTTCTCTCACCATTGTATTGTATTTTTTGTTGATCTCTTTTCGTTTCAACTTCGAGTCATTTGCAGTTTCCTTGCAGTATTTTTGGAGAGAATTCCTTATTTGACACTGAAAAATGAGTCGTTCCTTTCTTGGCCCTGAAATTTTCTTCGTTCCCTATTTGACACTCACTTCAACTTTCATCCCTAATTTGACACTACCGTCAAATCCGTTAGCTAACGGTGTTAACTGGCTATTAAAAAGACGTTTTTGCCCCTAGAAAAAAAGCGGCGAAGCAAATTTGAGAGGAAAAAAAAGCCGCTTTTTTTCTAGGGGCAAAAACGTCGTTTTAATAGCCAGTTAACACCGTTAGCAAACGGATTTGACGGTAGTGTCAAATTAAGGATGAAAGTTGAAGTGAGTGTCAAATTGGGAACGAAGAAAATTTCAGAGCCAAGAAAGGAACGACTCATTTTTCCAGTGTCAAATAAGGAATTCTCTCTATTTTTGCTGCATACAACTCACGCCGCCTCTTGTTTATTTGCGCCTTTTGTTCAGGAGACATTGCAGCCCTTCGTGCTCTATCTAGCTCACGCTTACGCTCTTTTGGACATGTGACAAAATTGTCGATGGAAGGGGATGCATTTACAACATCTATATATTAATAAAAAGTGTTCGGTCTCAATGTTTAATCGATGAAGAACACACAATAATTGAAATTGTATGATAATGAATTTACGCAATAGTGTCAGCTATGATGGTGTTCAAACTCTTTTTGTAATTAAAAACAAAACCACCATTCTATAAAGGCATACCCGTTTCTTGAAAAATGTCGATATCCGTCTCAGTTAAACTGTCGTCAATATCGTCGGGTGCTCTAATGGTTAAAGGGACAGCACCATCTAAAAATTTATTCATATAATAAGTATCCCACAACACCACGATAAGATATTGCTACGGAAAAATCAATATTATTTGCACACATGTTGGCTGGGCAGCCTCCTTTGGAGTCATTTGTAGCATATTCCTGTATTTTTTGGTGTATTTTTTGTTGCATATAATTCACGTCGTCTCTTATTCTGTAGCGCCCTTTGTTCAGTAGACATTGCAGTGTATCGTGCTCTGTCATGATCACGCTTACGCTCATTTGGACACATGACAAGCCGGTTGATGGGACTAGGTGCATATCCCGAACCTATATATCATGGAATGACACTTTAATCAACGCACATTAGAATGGTGTCTAAGCACAATCGGAATAAACAAACACATGCACGATTCACCAGAATTCCAAGCAATGGATACAAAAGTGTACCCTTTTCAATGTCATCCACGTAGCCAGTGCCACCAATGTTGCTTAAAGGTACCAGACCGTCTACAAATATAACCATACAATACAATTTGAACCATTCCATAAGCAAACTATGTCACTTACAGTTGCGACACCAATAAATACTTTTATTCTGCTAATAAGTAACCTGATAATTGTTGCAAGCCATTACTGTAAGTTGATTGCCTATGGAGCCAGTCACTGTTTTCATCCATCTCATTTGTTGTATTCCCATCTACAAGTTCAAACATAGTTGATTGTTATTAATTAATCCATACAATAAGCAAACTATATCAACACGTTAATTGCAGTCGCCGCACCAATAAATACTTTTATTAGCAGAATAAGTAACCTGATAATTCATTGGCGACATTACTGTTGGTTGAGTGCATATGGAGTTTGTCACTATTTTCGTCCATTCCATTTGTTGTATTCCCATCTGCAAGTTTGAACATAGTATAAATAAATTGTTATTAATTATAACACATATGGCTTTTAAAGTGACACTCAGCAACACCACCATTACCTGTTTAATGAACAACCTCATTGTTATGAGAATCAACATGACCTTGGTTATTCATCTTATACCTCTCACGGCGTTTCTTGTTTCTTTCACTCCTCTTTTCATCGGACATTGTTGCATACCGTTCTCTATCCCTCTGCCTCTTTTGCTCATTAGGTCACGTATGATTCCCTTCAATAAATTTTTGTGAGTTGCAAACATATGAACATAGAATATGTAGAGATATTTTAAAAGTTTATTTACCTCCATGTGTTGTATTTGTAAGGTCCCCAAATGTACCCGATCACCGGTTGACCTTGGCGTGTCCATAACACTACTTGACACTTTTAGCAATGTATTGCCTGTGAAATAATATGCCCAATAAATCTCATTATTGCCAAAAAAAAGTTAAATAGGTCGATAATATGCAACCTGAATGAACTGAATAACACTACGAATAAAGCTGGAGTACGCACAATGAAAAAGATGGTCATGAACGGATCACCAATACCAATAGGCCACATAGATTGTCATCAATGTATTCAAAGTGCACATATGAAAAATAAATCTTGATTTTAAACTGCATTCACAATTATCCTTGCAAGATAGCATGTTCACATTTTCATAGTACACGTCATGTATAAATTCAGAAAATGTGGAATGGCACATTGCTTAGAAAAGCATACTATCAGCCTGTGCATCCACTAATTTATTTACAATATATGCCAAGCACTCAAGAAGAATAGTAAAGTGCCTGCAACTCCAGGGCCAAGCTACTAAAAAATCATCAGGACCTACCAAGTGACTACTGAAAGTTTTAATATGTTTCAGAGTTTCTACCCTAGTCTCTCATTCAGGTAATATCAATTATCAGAACAATTACTTTAGTACAAAAACCTTGATACGGTTGATCCAAATGATTTGAACTGAAAGCATCCACAATTAAACCTTTTTTAAGTTCACAATTGCTTACTCGATTTACTGGAAATCAAAATCTTTTGTCTACAAAATTTATTTTGGCTGTACTCTGAAACATTCTCCTAACAGCATGATTCGATTTTCCTTGGCTCTTCATTTCCACATGGATAAGACAGGAAGCAAATTGAACTTACATCCTTTTTGGGAGGGTGTTTTCTATACATTTTCATTGTCAGCCCTCACCAGCACCTGAAATCACAAAGTCAGAACTCATAAACGCTGTCAAACTGAACTGATCATACCACATGATAGTTATTATATTCTACAGAAAACATTTCCATCTTACACAAAGTTAAAGGAAAAGTGAACAATCGAGGGAAATACATGCCACTTTGTGGAAACGATTCCAGTATTTAGTGCAGGAAGCTCCAACAGACTAATCCTCCTCTGCTTGTTATCCTGCCTAACTGGCTGCACACCAGAATGTCACAAATTTTCTCATCAAACTTAATACTACTCACAGTTGACAGAAAAATTTCATAATACAAAGAAATCAAGAGCTCATCAGAATTCCACAAGGCAAGTTTCTTGACGCAGGCTAGGAGTAATGGGAAGAAACAACGTGTAGCACAGACCAAGTGCATCCTAAGAGCCTAACAAGTTCGACAATAGTTGATCAATCAAATCAATAAAATAAAATCATTAGGCAGTATTGCAAATACCTCCCTGATCTCATCTACAGTGTGACGAATAAAAAAAACTGCACAGGTAAAATCATTACTGATGAATCAACTATGAAACAAATGTGTGATGAATAAAAAAGAACTTACTATTTCTATTACAAGCCACCTAAAAGGATGGCAATAACATAAAAATTAGAAATTAGAAAGTAGAAGGATGATAATGAGACACATAAGTACATAACTATATGAGCAATTCCATCTAACAAACATGTGAGTGTTGAGCACCAACTCCAACAGCAGCTCCATTTGGTCATTTGGTCCTCTAAAAACAATAGGAACAGATATCTGACCAGCTGACATATAGTTTGACTTGACAGCTGAATTGACAATAGCCTGAAGATGCAGTATAGATTACTAAGGTTTTTTCACGAAATATGGAATGTTGAATTCAGTGGATGACAATAATGGGGGAAAATCAGTACAGAAACTACCTGTCTCAGTCACATGAATTAAGCATGCACAAATGATTGCCTTTTGACACTAATTCAGGGAAAATAAACATGAGGAATTGATGAAAGCAGCAATCGATAAAATTTTTCGTTAATTATGGATCAATCTCATTTTTAATTACAAATTTTTAATCAATCTCATTTACCCAGACCTTACAGATAGACCACAGAAGTAGTAAGTAGCAGCAATAAATCATCAACTGACAGCATATTAACAATGACTCAGTATTACAAAATTCAGTTCCAAATATTTACAAAGTTGATAATGGGCTGCTGATGCTCTGGTCTGAAACGTTAGACAGGGCTTAAAAACTAAAGTAGTCATTCAGACAAGACAGGGAAGCTGTTGTTCCAGCGTAGAACTGAATTGGAGAAAAGAAATAGTGCTCCCGTTGTGCCGCAGTTTCTGAAATGATACAGGACATAGGCGGCACATCTAGTTTTTCAAAATTTATCACTGGCAAGTCAAATTAAAACTGGTTAGGGCTTTCCAACAAGATCCGTATAAAAGAGAAGTAAAGGGAGCTAGGAAATGACCGAGCACTGCAGTCTTCAGACCCTCTTTACGAGCAATGGTTGTTACCTTGTCAATAACAGATATTTTGTCAGCACTAAAGATACCAGAAACAAGAAGCCCGCTTGAGTCCCCAACCTCACCATGCCGTTGATCACATCTACCAATATATGAGAATTTGAGTAGCAGCCATGGTCCCACTGATTAGTTACAACCTACCCCTGTACTGAAACAATTTGACTCATTCTACATAGACAAATCGACGAAGCAAAACCTGCCAGTGTGAAGAAACTCCATAAATAAAAACTTGTACAATAACAACTATTATTACCGAAGCACTCCACTAATGATCACAACGCTGAAAAATTGTGCAAATTTTACGTCAGTAAATCCAATCGCATTCAACAATATGCTGAAATTTAGCACCCGGCCATGTTACCAGTGATGAACTGATGATAAACAAAATCGATAAAGGTGGGTATAGAACGACGATAACCAAACAAAATATAGCCACGATTAGCAGAAAATTCACGCGGACCTTCCCACTCGCTGCCGTTGGCAGGGACGACATCCATGTGCATGCCGATGAAGGAGACAACGTGGCCGGGGACAGTGCCAGGGTAATCGAATCATAAATAAATTAATCGTATCGCAGGGGGAGAGAAAGGGAAACCGAAGAATTATGAACTTGCAAAGAGCTGTATGGTTGTATAGACGTGCCGCATCAGACAGCATAAGTATCTTCGAATTGACAGCTTTGAACTGCTCTCCTCACAACCAATCTTGGCTCACCATCGTTACCTCTGTATGTCAAAAGAATGAAAACAAATGAGAAGTGGCTAATGTCCTTGTTTTGTATACAGAGCTAATTTCCGTTTCTTGTAAGATTCAAATCAACTAATTTGTGGTCCGGTGCTGACCTGCGTGTAGCCGTGGAGCCTACCTCCGTGCTCCGGTCGACAGACAGACCTTGGTCGGTGCCGGAGGTGCCCGCTATTCCCGTCCCTTGACCTCGGCCTCCACGTCCGTCATGGACGTCGGGGCCCGGGGGTGCTGCCGCTGCTAGATCAAGGCCACCTTCACGGTCGCGTCGCTCCCCGCCATGGTCGCCGAGACCCTCGTGCCCCCGTGCAGGTGCGGGCGTGCACCCGTGCCCTCGCGCGCGCGAGAGAGATGGAGAGCGAGGACGTCGAGGAGCAACGGAGCCACCGATAAGGCTAGACGGGGGTTCCCCAGCTCTACGCGGGCGGCGGCGGCGCACCCAGATGCGGGCGGGCACGGGCGGCGGCGGCGCGGCCTGCTGCGGGCGGGCACGGGCGCAAGGTGGGCGCGATGGGGGCACGGCGGCGGCGCGGCCACAATCACGGGAGCGGGTTTTGTTTTCTTTCCGGAGCGACGTTTCTTTCCTTGAAAGGGAGACGGGCATAGGGGGCGCGTGCGGCGATGGCGCGGAGCGAGGTTTCTTTCCTTGCAAGGGAGACGCGCGGTATCGCAAGAGGAGGGGCGGACCGACGGAGCGACGATTGTCGTACGAAACGGTGATCTTACTTTTTTTTTTAGTTGTAGGATATGAGTGTGGATAGAAACAGACCCACAATCACGGGAGCGGGTGTGGATAGAAACAGATCCGCTGGTTAGTTAAGTGATTTAATTAATTATTAATAAATTAGCTTTTGTCTGTCCTTGCCTCACCGACTCACGGTAGTTAGCTTTTTTGTCGTAACAACCAGCTAAAAATTAGTAGATCCATCCAAACTAACAGTGAGTATATAGGCATACTAAATTAATTAGTATGCATGCATACAGTCACGTATCACTAGATTAATTAGAGTATGTATTCATACTATTAGAAGCACGAATGCATTTATACTCAGAGTATATGCATATACTTTTCTTCACAATAGAGTATGCTTACATACTAGTGAGTACTCCCTCCGTCCAGGAAAGGATGCAACTATGGGTTGCATACCACTAAAAGTAATTTACGTTTGATCAAGTTTCTGGTAAATAGTATTCGTATTTATGGCTCCAAATCAATTTATTATAAAAATATATTTCATAATTAATCTAATGATATTTATTTGATATAGTAAACATTAATATTTCTTTATCTATAATTGGTCAAATTCGAGATACTAAAACGTGATACTGTGCTAGAATTGCATTCTTTCTTGGACAGATGGAGTATATATGTCTACCTACCAAAGGAGTATGAGCGCACACTGTAATGATAGTATGAGTACATACATTTTTTATGAGGAGTATGAGTACATAATTATTTTTATGGAGTATGAATACGTACATGCTTACTGGATCTAATCTGAAAAAAAAGTATCCAAATATACTCTTATGGTCTAAAAAGTATCAGATGATACTCTCATCTAAAATAATCATGGAATTGTAGGCGCCATTGCTCCTGTCTCACGCTCCATCTGCTATTGAACTGGTGGGTAAAAGTTCGCAGCTTCGGAAGGAGTATTTACCGACAAAAGTATCTAACGATACACTTATATGAAAAACACTATTCTAATCAAAGAAAGTATCATGTGATTCTCTAATCTGTGAAAGAAGTATCCAACGATACACTTATATGAAGATACACTTATATGAAAAAAGTATGCAGATATACTATTTTCTGAAAATAACATGAATCAAAAACAACTAACAGCTTTCTGCAGGTTCTCCTTCATGCAGCTGCGTGTGTTCTTGAATCTTCTCCCCGTTGCCAGCTTGAGAAGGCACGTAGAGTAGCTCCTGCTCGGCATCGATGGAATGACTATCGTCGTCTCCGGCCATGGGACCAAGGGGCACCGTGCGCATGTTGGGGAGTGCGCCAGGTGCTCTGCCGCACTCATCAAGAGAAAGCGGTGGCACAGCTATTCTCGGGGGAGAACGCCATGGTGTCCCACTACCATCAGGATCTTGCTGCCGCGGTGCCGCCGCCATGCCTCGATCTGGATCACGGCATCGCTCAGCGGAGAGAGAGAGAGACGCATGCAACACAGCCTGTGGTCACCCACTCACCCTGGTTCCGCTCCATGCAGCGCCGTAGGCCGGTCGCCGGCGGTGGCGCGCCCTGCCTCCCTACCGAGCCACAGTTACGACGAACTAGATGAGAACGAAGCAGACATCGTGGGATATGAATGAATTTGAATGGAAGTCGATCATACCTATCTCATCTAGCGAGTCGAGCGGAGGGATAAATAATAATTAAAAAATATTTACTTGGTGGAAAACTGGATATGCTTTATTGGGTTTAATTGTTTGTGACCCGCTAAGAATACTAACACATGGACAGGAGTACATGGTTAGGAGGAGGGAGGAACTACTCCCAGGGATGTATATATATGCTTTCTTACGTAGGATTTTGATTGATTACATGTAATTAAATACAATGGGTTTCCGTTGCTAATATGCAAATTTGCTAGTTTCTGTCATAAGACTATGCTAGGCAGCTCTTTGTAGCTTGCTTGGAGCTCTATATTTGGTCCTGTGGTAGGCTGTAGCGATGTATGCTGTACTTGAGCATTGAACTCTATATTTGGTCCCGTAGTGATGTGTGCTGAGTGCTGACTGCATGCTGGTTGAGATTGTATTATTATTAAGTGAAAGCGATGATGAAGTGGCCAAATATGGGTTTGGTATAGAATAGACTGCCCCCAACCCCGAGTCATGTACTAGACATGAGCGATTCATATTGTTCGATATTCTGCTAACTGTGATTCATATTGTTCGATATCCTGCTAACTGTAAAAACTGTTGTTCCGATTTATTCGGCTAGTTGCTTGCAAATGTTAAGAGATTGTAATTTGTCATCTTAATGAAACACGCGCCTAAGTGCACGTTTGCAGAAAAAGAGATTCTAATTTGTAAAGCATCATCAATTGTCCTGTTATGGTTCTGTTTAGGTTCTTTATTTATAACCTGAGTGAAGGACGTGTTGAACATGCATTTTTTGTATAAATTTTAGAGCTTGGATAATCATTTCTATAGTACATCTGTTTTCCTATTGGTTCTGTTGTGACTTACTGGGTACTTCGTTATCATTTGTCTTCTACCTTGTTGTTTGTTGTCTTATACCTAAAAAATTTCTTTGGTATACAAATATCTTTCTTTTTGTAGTCTGTACGTAGGCAAGTTTGTTATAAGCTTTAAATTGTGCCATTGTTCATTATTTGTATACATCCCTTTGATCTAATGATTAAACCGTTTTTTGTACTTGCTTGTCATATTATTCACTTTTGTGTCTTAACCTGTTCTTTTGTTCGCTTCAGTCATGGCAAAAATGGCACATGAGAGTTCTCAGTTTGATGCTAAGGACTATGATTCTAAAATGCAGGAGTTTCTGTAAGTAATATAAATTGTTCTTTTTAAAAAAAAAACTTAGCCACCACTTGTTTTATCATGTTTGACTTGAGAGCTATGTGATATATACCTTACCTCTATATGTTCATGTGATACAGAAAAGATGCTGGGGAGTTCTTCACTTCATATGATGAATTTTGTGAGAGTTTTGATGACATGGACATCCAACAAGAGACTCTTCGGAGAGGAATTTATACTTATGGTAGGCTGGGAGTCTGTTTTGCTTTAGCATGTTCCGTTGTTCGCCTTTCATATGGTATTCCTCTTACATAGGTTTTTGAGAAGCCTTTTTGCAATTCAGCAAAGAGGAATTGTTCCCTCCTGCAAGAGTTTTGATGTCATTCACCAAGCAAAATCTGGTACAGGAAACAACATGGACACAGGAGCGGCGGCCGCGGAGCTTGGGAAGGGGAAAAAGAAAGCGGATCGAAGGCAAGGAAGGCAAGGAGCACACCCGATGATCGTGCAGCCCAACAAGAGGATCGGCAACAACACGAATAGACACTTTGCTCCTGGAGACGGATCGACAAACGAGTGTCTTGTCGCACAGCACGTAGATTAACCTAATGGGTTGTATCTTTGGGTCAGCCCGTGTCTAACCATATTGATACGAATAGAGATCATGGTAAAAAACGTCCTTCAACAGTTTTTTTAATTAGATCTTTGAATGTTGTCATCCTCTATTTTGGTGTTTTTGTTAGAGAGTGAAGCTTGCTTTCTACGGTGTGCATAAGATATAGAGATCGATTTTATTCAAATAATTATCTAATCGAGGATTTAGAGAGTGAACCTGAAAGACTCTTGTAGATGCTCCGATGGGTTACCTAAAACATAGCCATCGTTTATCTCTTGTTGCTCCGCTGTGTAGCAGCAGCAAGCCCCCTCCTGTGTCCTGTTGGTGGTTTTGTTCACTGCTCCGGTGGTGTGGCAGTCGAGGAGGTAGCATGCCATGGACGCCACGCGAGCTCGGGCTCCCCCTTCACACGCGGTGACCATGGCTTGATGTGCTGATCCTCGTCCGGGTTGCCGTGGCTTGCTGTGCTGATCCTCGTTCTGGTGACTCGAGAGTCGGAGTGGCATTGCCGCCGCCGGCGAGCATGGCTGTGGGGTGTGACTGCAGCAAAAGACAGTGGCCCATGTACATGTCCAGAACTAACGGTTACCCCGTGGTGCCGCTCCATGGCGCTCGGCCGACAGGCCCACGTTAGGCCTTAGGTCTTAGGCCCGTCTAAGCGCTGCGCGGGTTGTGCGCACACTTTGGCCCAATTTGGGTAACACAACTGGGCCTGGTCCAGTCCGTGCTCCGTCCCCTGTAGGCCCAGTCTCGCACTCAGGTATTGTGGCCTTGTGGGACAGGCTGGACTGGACTTGGGTAGCACAACTGGATTGCCCGTCGAACGTCATCACAACATCATGCTTGCGTGCCTTCTTGACCTTGGACGGTTGGACCAAATGCATGGGCAGATTGATCCTTCGTTGGCGTGTCAGCAGCCATTGCATCTCGTCCACTGCAACTGTCCCAAGACCATAAGGAAATAAGGAATGGTCAGTAGTCATGGAACAAAATCATACAGTATAACTCTGCAACATCTCCGGGTAGTCAGATCGAGTAGGTGAACTGCCCTGTGTACAACAGTACATGGTTTTTGTCCTTTTTTCGGACTTGCTAGCGCTCGTAACGTCCGTCCGGAGGCTGCCGCGCACATAAGAGAGCCGGTGCCCGCCTGTTTTCACGTGCCCCACCACATGGACCCCGCGCTGCTTCCCGCCCCTACCATCGCGCTCGCTCTATTTCGCCCGATGACTGTCGCGCCCGCACACGGGAAACCCACGTGGGTCCAATTATCTGCCCTTCCTGCGGATGCACGCCGCGGAGGCATCATCGGCCTCAAGCCCCTGCACGGTGACCCATAGCAGCGCCCCAGCAACAGCGGCAGGCGTTTGCAGCAGGTGGGTCCCATTGCAACATGTACAACATCTCGATCTACTTTTACAACATCCAGATAAAAAAACTTGCAACATACATCTGAAACAGCTAAAACACTTGCAACATATGTCTAAAACACCTGAAAACACTTGAAGGCCATTGCAAAAATATATGCAATATACAGGTCTACTTTTGCAACATCCAGATGAAAAGGATCAAGATGCCCAAGAAGGGGGGGTGAATTGGGCTATTCTAAATTTCTTTTGCAATAATTAAACTCTACGGTTAGCCCAATTAACCCCTTATGCTTAGAAAGTGTTTCTATTGATCTACCGCACAAAAGTTTAGCAACCTATGTTCTAATCCTACTCTAGCATGGTAATTCTATGAATGTAAATGACAAGAATTGAATTACTCAAAGTAAATGCTCAAAGTAAAGAGAGAAGGAGGAATGCGGCGATGTTTTGCCGAGGTATCGGAGAGTCGCCACTCCCCACTAGTCCTCGTTGAAGCACCCGCGCAAGGGTGTAGCTCCTCCTTGATCCGCGCAAGGATCAAGTGCTCTCTATGGGTTGATTCTTTGACACTCCGTCGCGGTGAATCACCCACAACTGCTCACAACTTGAGTTGGGTCATCCACAAACTCCGCCGGATGATCACCAAGCTCCCAATCACCAGCAAGTCATCTAGGTGATGGCGATCACCAAGAGTAATAAGCATGAACTCTCACTTGACCACGACAAGCCTAATGAGAAGGGTGGATGCACACTTTGCTACTCTTGATCTCACTAATGAGGGTTCTCTTTGGGATTCTCAAATCTCAATCACCTCACTAGGATCTTGCTCTTCTTGGCACTCTCAAAGGTGTTTCTCAGCTGTTGAAATGAGCAAAAGTACCCCCTCATACGAATGGAGGAAGTATTTATAATCTTAGTTGAAAAACGAACCGTTATGTGCCTCTACGGGGTGACCAGACGCTCCGGTCATGTTGACCGGACGCTTCGGTCAGTTCTCCTCGAACTCGTCCGGTCAGTGCTTTCCCAGCGTCCGGTCATATGGCGATCCAGCGTCCGATCAAGCGAAGAAGACGGAGTTAGGATCGATCGGACTCTGGCTGCGTCCGGTCAGTGGTGATCGGACACGTTCGGTCGTGATTTCAGGGGTTTTGGACCTCTCTGGAATCGACCGGACGCTGGGTGGCAGCGTCCGGTCGCTGCCACCGGAGCATCCGGTCAGTAGAAAACGTACGGGATCCAGGTTCTTCTCTGTTTCCTTATCTATTCCGTCGTGGGATCCCATATAACCGCAGCGCCGCACCGTGTTTAACCTAATCCGCCGTGCCGAATTCGCCGTACCCGAGGAGCCGCGCCGTGTGCCCTAGCTGCGCCTCCATAGCTCGCCACGCCGCCCTGCTCCCACACCCGCGCCGCCGCGACATCACCCCGCGCCACCTGCCCACAACCGCGCCACCACTCACCGCCGCGTCGCGCCTTCCCATGCTCGCACGCCGCTGAGCTCTCACAGCAGCAGCACCGCCTCACCAGTGCCGCTGCCATGCTCTCTACTCCCGTGCCCTAACGCCAGCGCCGCCTCAAGAACCTCACCGGTGCCCTAGCCACTGCTCACCGAGCATCTTCACCGCAGTGCACCACCGATTCACGGCACATTGCCTCGCCGGAACCCTACCTTCGTAGTGCCAACCCGGTGGTTCCCTGATTCGTTCCTTTTCTCATCGATTCACCGGTTCGTTAGGTAGCAAGCCCTCATTTCCAATTTCATATCTAATTGCTTGCTTCTTAGGGTTTCGTATCTCTAGATATATCGTAATTATTCATATATTCGATCTACTCTAACGTGCAGCGAGTCGGTGTTTCTGAGGTTACTGTGGTAGTTGTCAGTCAACTCGGGGCCAAGCTCACGAGTACGGATCGAGGCCAAGCCTCGGAAGTGATAGTTGGCAGTTGATCTTTGTCAGCAGCAGTTGTTCTTTTCAGATCCATCAGATGGCTCGTGTGAAGAATGTCAGAGGAGGTCCCGGTGATGAGGATCCGAGGCCCCTGCCTCGCCAGCCTACAGATGCAAAAGGCAAGGCGATGAAGAAGCACAAGTACCCTGCTGTAGATACAGCGAGAGCAGCCACAGTTGCAGAGGCCACAGAGCGCGCAGAGAGAGGAGGTGCCAGGAGTGGTGTTATTGTTGCAGATCAGCTCTCTCAATCTATGAGGGCTACACTAGAGCAGGCTGAGCGCCGTCATGGTGGTCCAGCCGGGACTGTCATGGTTGGAGGACGGCGTATGGCTATTGATGAGAGTCAGCCTTAGTGGAAGTCACAGCAGCAGCCATAGCCAGCAGAGCAGACTCAGGAGGGAGAGCAGGCACCTCAGCCACAGCTTCGCCGCTCTGGTCGTACCCGTGCTCCAGTCACACTAAGGTCAGAGACACAACGGAGGGGTTCTCGTCCACCGCCTAGACCACAAGGTCCGCCTCCAGTGACTCACTTGGATTTGAGGGCCGCCACGGCCAAGCAGGTGCAGCAGCTCAGATTTGTGGACTTTGAGCAGTGGTTCCCACCAAGGAGAGATGACCGAGCTTCAGAGGGTTTCTATACACCACTGCAGGAAGATTTTTATAATGCTTATCTTAACAGTGGGGCAGTATTCAGATCTTAGAGGGTGTGCAACATTGAGTCCATTGTAGCAGCAGCTAGAGAGCATATTCTCACTTACCTAGCTTACCTACCAAGGCTGACAGATTTACTTGGACGGACAGGCTTATATGTTCCATCTTGGGTCCACCGGTTCTATGCTACACTCTGGATTGACCCGCAGCACAGATTCATTCACTTTGCTTTCAGAGACAGAGATTACAGGCTGATGAGCTCTAGGGTCAGAGAGATACTCAGGCTTCAAGAGCAGCCAGTCCGGCTACATGAGGTTTGCTATGGATAGACAGCACCTCCTAGACACCCTCATGGCGGTATGGTGCCTCCTACAGATCTAGTCCGCCATTGTTTCACAGAGCCTTTCGGAGAGGGGTCGAGTAGGACACCCAGTGATCTCACTCCTACTGCTAGAGTACTTGATGCTATTATGAGGAGGACACTACTTCCGAGGATGGGGTATCATGAGGGCTTGACTCGCATACAGTTATGGCTACTGAACTCTCTAATGCAGCAGATAGTGTTTGACATTTGGGATCTCCTTCTATCAGAGATGGAAGATACTATTACAGAGGGGTTCAGGGGTCACAGGGAGCTGCCATATGCTCACTGGATTACATTCCTGATCCATAGGGCAGTTACTGTGAGGCCACCTGAGATGCTGGCAGAGTATAGTGGTGCTACTACAGAGTTCCCTGCATACAACATGACTCAGATGATCCGCCATAGTGCAGTGAGGACACCCAGCCAGTCGCGCCATCGTCCAGAGGTGCTAGAGACTGCAGCCCAGCAGAATGAGACCATCAGGGGCATTGCAGCTACAGATGAGGAGCAGTTAGATGCTCAGCAGGAGGGGATGGCCGAGAGTGACCCCAGCGACAGCTCAGATGATGACTATCGGGAGATCCCTCAAATGCCTCCTCGATGACATGACCATGAGGCCGGTAGCTCCAGTTCAGCTCCACCTGCGTCGTAGACAGACCCCGCTCTACTTGCTATCCTTGAGCGGATGAGGTAGGATCAGGCTCGCCAGGCACAGAAGACCGCCGCTACTTTTGCACAGTTTCAGACTCGGCAGGATGAGTTCCAGCGACAGCAGCAGGCGATCCAGTAGCAGCAGTAGGCCATACAGCAGCAGCAGCAGGCCATGCATCAGCAACAACTTCTCATGTAGCAGCAACTACTTGGGTTTATGCAGCATGTTGTGACAGCTATTGGGGCTCCACCGCCACAGCCTTCACCCCAGCTTGGTCAGCCTGCCACCACTTCTATGACTCCAGCTTTACAGCCTAGTGGGCTTCAGAGTCAGGGACCGCCAGTGCCACAGTTTCCTTCACCTACAGAGCAGGTGTCCCAGTGGTTTGCTTCGCCAGTGCCAGCCTCGCAGTTCACTCCTCTTCATATAGGCTTTACTCCGCCTCAGAGTTCGTCAGTGCTCACCCCAGTTTCCAGGAGCTTTGGTGCTTCATTCAGTGAGTTGATAGGGTAGCCTACACCGTTAGAGCTACATGTCCCAGTTCCTTCCATAGTTGCACCTATTACCGAGACTACAGAGACGCTCCCTTCTTTAGTTGCATCATCAGAGCAGGCAGCGCCAGTTCTAGATCCGACCCAGACTGCTTCAGCATCACTTCCAGCTACAGAGGGTCAGACTGCTCAGAGCTCAGGATCAGATGATGATGGCACATAGTTCCAGCTCGCTCCTCGCACCTCAGCGCCCGACTCATCCGCTGAAGCCCCGCCGATGAACCCTTAGGGTTTGGTGTTTGACGCCAAAGGGGGAGAGGGATCGAGTATGTCAGCCTTAGGGGGAGCGATACATTTAGGGGTAGTCTATCTATTAGCTTATCTATTACATTTGGTTTTTATGTGTGATACACTATTATGCATTCGTGTGTTTACTTTCATGCATTGAACTATATTTATGTGATAGTGATATCTACGTGATTGTGATATGTGACATGTGTGCTCTCTACTTTGAATTATTTATATGTCATATCACTTGTGTTATGCTCATTTGTTTTGCTTCCGCGTTTTACTCTGATGCAAATGAGCTTTATTACTTGTACTAATGCCTATTTCATATCTTTGGAGTACATTATGTTGGCTTGGGTCATATAAGCTTGCCTAACTCTTTTGTTCTTACTGACAAAAGCCTATATGATCCAAGCATGTTAAAAACCTCATCTCTTTCACATACTCGAGGTGGTATTTTCATCAATCACCAAAAAGGGGGAGATTGAAAGCATCTAGGCCCCTAGTTGGGTTTCGGTGATTAATGACAATACATGATTACTGTGACTAACGTGTGTTTTGTAGAGACAATTAAGTTAGGTCATGGTAATGGAGATCGATTTGGCTATCATGGTGGTCATGCCCCTATGATGGAAATCGTTTCGGTTTTCAAATGATGGACGACAAGGTTAAGGATGGACTAGTTCTAAGTGTCGATTGAAGTTGAAGTGACACTTAGAGTAGTTTAGGACTTTGTTTTTCCTTTGGCCGTACTATTAAGGGGGGTATGGACGGGTAGCTTGACCTAGGTGAGTCTAGTGGGTTAGGTGTGGTGCATACTTTGCTACTCTTGATCTCACTAATGAGGGCTCTCTTTTGGATTCTCAAATCTCAATCACCTCACTAGGACATTGTTCTTCTTGGCACTCTCAAAGGTGTTTCTCAGCTGTTGGAATGAGCAAAAGTACCCCCTCACACGAATGGAGGAAGTATTTATAACCTTGATTGAAAAACGAACCGTTATGTGCCTCTGCGGGGTGACCGGACGCTCCGGTCATGTTGACTGGACGCTCCGGTCAGTTCTCCCCGAACTCCAGTGTTTAAGTAGTGACCGGACGCGTCCGGTCACGATTTTCCCTCTCTGGAACCTTACTAGAGTCGACCAGACGCTGGGACCCAGCATTCGATCACTCACCTCTCCAGCGTCCGGTCGCACCAGACGGAATCACCTTGGTCAAATGAACTGACCGGACTCTGCGCCAGCGTCCGGTCACACCGGAACCAACGTCCGGTCAGTATTTGACCCTTCATTCACTTCCAACTCTCGATCATACGTGAATGAAGTTTGCTACAATGGATCTAAGGGCTTTTAGGAGCTACCTAGCGCTAGTTTTAGCAAGTGTGCACCACACCTAACCCACTAGACTCACCTAGGTCAAGCTACCCGTCCATACCCCCCTTAATAGTACGGCCAAAGGAAAAACAAAGTCCTAAACTACTCTAAGTGTCACTTCAACTCCAATCGACACTTAGAACTAGTCCATCTTTAACCTTGTCGTCCATCCTTTGAAAACCGAAACAATTTCCATCGTAGGGGCATGACCACCATGATAGCCCAATCGATCTCCATTACCGTGACCTAACTTAATTGCCTCTGCAAATCACACGTTAGTCACAGTAATCACGTATTGTCATTAATCACCGAAACCCAACTAGGGGCCTATATGCTTTCACAGATAAAACACTTGCAACATACGTATGAAACACTTGAAACATATGTTTGCAACATGCATGTTATGCAACATCTAAATATAATTCTGCAACATCTAGATGAAACACTTGAAACATACGTTTGAAACGCCTGAAGCATATGCTTTCAACATGCATACATAGCCATTGCAATATACGCAATATCTAGATGAAACACTTCAACACATACATCTGAAACACGACATCACCGGCGGCCACGGCCTACCTTGTGGGGGAATTGCGTTAGCCAGCAAGCGGCGCTCGAGTGCAGTGGAGATCGAAGATGGTGCCAGGCAAGCGGCTCGACGCGGTGGAAAGAGGAAGGATGGCACTAGGTAGGAGCCCGTGCACGCCACAACGGTCGTCGTGGACCGCGCCGAAATCCGTGGCGCGGGCTTGACGGCGAAGTGGTGGCACCCCCGGCGAGCAGCCCCCGCGGTGGAGGCTACAATAGCGGTCAGGCGGGTGAGGCCTCCCGCGGCAAGGCCCCTGGCGGGCGATGCGGTGGAATCTACCGTGGCGGTCGATGGCGTGGTGCGACGGTGAGAATGGCGCGACGGGCGAGCGATGAGGATTGAGGAATCGGCGTCCAGCAATTATTTTTTAACACGCGTGGGTTTGTTGGGCCGGTCCGTTGCACAGGCCTGGAAACCCGTCGTCCGGACGGCCGGGCGTCCTACGGGGAGCATTTCCGTTTTCTTGCTTCGGATTTTCTGGTTTATATATATCTCTGAATGAAATCCTAGTTATGATTTTGATATGCATGTACAGAGACACATAATTTGATAAAAAGCTCATCTTCAAATTAAATTCGTCATGTGATCTTAGGAAAAATTTGTCTAATTGCATCAGTTACATCGTTAAGCATTGTTTTCTCGGCTCTGTGTATGCTACGATGCCGTCAAATCCAAAGGACAAACAAGGCATGGCATAATTTTTCGTTGCGTGATGGTATCCGTCTAGAAAACTGCCCCCAGCTGTTGCTGTTGTTTTCACATATTCAACGGCTGCAAGCTGACTAGAGAAGTTGGCGGAAAGCGACTGTTTGGTGTCATTTTTGCCGCAGGGACAGAAATGCATCCACAAGACTCAACAATAATCTGTCGATTTAAGGAAGCCGTCATCTGATCGAAACCATACACTAATCAAAGTAATCGTACATCAATAATAAGAAGGAAAAAATGTGTACAAATGCCATTATAGAACCCCTAATAAAATAAAATAAAACAGAAGAAAAAGGAGCTACTCTTCTAGAAGTACAGACTACAGAGGTACAGTAATAATAACAGGAAAGAAACACATCAGCAACAGTCTCTCTGAACCAGGACCCTGCTCTGAAGAACGCCATCAGCACATCGATGTCACAATCTCGCTCGCATCAAAACTAAGCACACCCACACACGCCCGGCGATCAGCTGGTACTCCCTACGCACCCTGCTGCCAGCTGTGGCCGTTGCCGTTGGCCGCCTTGTCGGCGGCGTTCCGCCTGCGCTTCCGGATGGCGATGGGCCAGGTGATGGCCTCGAGGCAGAGCGCGATGCCGCCGAGCGTGGCCAGGATGACAATGTAAGCGGTCTTGTATCCGCTGGCCGGCTGGAGGATGTCGAGCCCCTTGAAGATGTTGATGGCGCTGAGCACGATGACGGAGTAGCCGACGGAGTGGTGGTAGATGTTCCAGTAGAGCCTGTACTTGTTCTTCTTGTCGGGCCTGAGCAGCAGCGCGAACACCTGCAGGGTGGCCAGGCTGAAGATGGCGATGCCGAGGTTGCGGTGGGGCTGGTAGGTGATGCCCGCGGACTCGCTGCCCAGCTTCAGCCCCAGGCCCCAGCCGGCCACGCCGAGGATGTAGCCGGAGCACTGGCACGCGATGTGGAGGTAGAACCACGCCGGGTCCGCGGACTCGAACACGCGCAGGTAGCGGGCGATGATGGCGCCGATGGGGATCAGGACGCCCCAGGCAATCGCGTTCAGCAGTCCGTGGATCTGTTTGTTGTAGCAGACGCGTCAAGGTTAGAAAGATGTTGCCAAAACTTAAATAAATTCTCTGTGTTGCACTTGCATGCATCAGAAAAGCAGGAAATTTAGTACTCTACTTTTTTTTGAAAGATTACTTAACTACTTTTGAGGTGGCTACTAGTAGTATTCGTTCAACAACTCTCGGCGGCAATCTGAAACTGATACAAATATATATAGTACTAGCAATTTAAGCATTCCTTTGTTAAAGCTGAAATGCAGTGCAGCTCCCCCAGAAAGATGTTGCTTCTGGGACTGGGAGTCTGAACATCTTTTTTCAGGGTCATATATATGACATGGTCTATCCGGTTGGTGAAGCAAGCAAATCGAGTTTTAATAAACCCTTTGGCAGATTTTTTTTATATATATGTCACGTCACGTCTAAATTAAAATGATCAATCAAAGTAACTCGACCTCATAATTCCACTCATCTCCAAGTCTCCAACCCAGCTAGCTGATGACTCTTAATGCACACAACGTCGCCGTCCTCTACTTGATCACTACACCTATCCAAATTAAACTTACCTACCGTCTGAACAATTGGGAAGGGAAGGCAATCTTTGAAGCCTAAGAAAATGAAAATTGAAAACGAAAACAAGCTAAAGCAGGAGGGGATGGGAAGAAGGAGCCAAGGAGGAGGAACTCACGTTACGGCGGTGAAGCTTGGAGTTGGACGCGGCGGTGCTTGACCCCGAGAGGAAGTCCAGCCTCTGGAAGCTGGCCAAGTTGGCTGGCGCCGTCGGGTGAGCGGCGATGGCACCGTTGCTGGTGGGGCCGGCCTGCCACACCGTGAACTGCTGCGTGGAGTTCCCGGGAAGCTGCACGGTGGCGTAGATGGTGTAGGCGCCGTTGGAGTACTCGGCGGCGGGGCCGACGGGCACGTTGAACTTGAGGGTGTTGTTGGTTAGGCTGGGGCTGTTGGAGTTCTCCAGGTAGGTCATGAGGATGGACACCGCGCCGCTGCCGTCCTGCGAGGCGACGAAGACGCTGCTGCCGCCCATGTTGCCGCCGCTGGGGTTGATGCCCCAGCCGACCCAGCCGCTGGAGTCCGATGGCGCGCGGAACGCCACGTCCGCGGTGCCGTTCTCCGGGTGGTACGTCCAGTGCAGGCTGGCGCTGAGCGTGGGAAGGCTGTTGCACTTCCCAAAGGTCCGCCCACCGCTGAACGTCGCGGACAGGCAGTCCTGCGCCGTGGCGGCGGACGAGAGCAGCAGCACGGCGGCTCCGAGGAGGAGGAGGAGCCGGCGCCCCATGGATAGTGGTTTTTTCTGTGGGAGCTGGACGGAGCACCTGGCCGGCCGAAGCGTCGCCTCGATATCGAATTTTGATGAGCTCAGCTGTGGTGGTGACTGGTGCCTCGATAGATGAAGGCAGGCTAGCTTGGTCGGAGCTGCAGCTGGTGAGGGAGGGTAAGTGAAGCTGCGCTATATGTAATGGCAGCACGGGGAGAGGAGGAGGTCGTCGCGCGCGCGGTTGTTGGGGGCCGGAGAGCCGGGGGCCGCTAGCGTGTGCGTGGAAGGTTCCAGGTTGACGTGGTTCGAGGTTGTTGGAGTCTCATCTGAGGTTGACGTGTTGAACGTTCAAGCTAAGGGATCGGAGCAGATAATAGGGCTCAGATTGTAAACTGTACTCAACTGGACAAACATGCTGTAAACATGGCATGGTAGCAGGCATATACTCTAGGTTCTTGTTTATATAAAAAAATACCAACAGATGACATCAGCTACCATTTCAGCAAAAGATTGCTTACATGAGGTAGAATTATCGAGAGACAGATCGATGTGGTGAAGGTTGCAGGCTTGCCAGGGTGTGTGACTCCACATAGGTCCAAATGAAAGAGACCAAGTAAATTACCACAAACCTCTGTAATTGTTTTAATCACACCATGGTGAGTTGGAACAATTGTTGTGCGCATAGTCCTGTACCTGCCCCGTAGTGCAGGAGCATGCCCTTTTCCACGTTTTAGTGGGAGTCGTGGACTCGTGGCCCGGTCTTCCTGCCGAGAGTTGTTGAGGCTGGCCAACAAGGCCACAAGGCAGCAATAGGAAATTCGGACAAGAGGAAGAGGATTAGGTGAAAGCTGGAGCAAGTTCAGGACTGTAGACCGTGTCCCGCTCGGTCAACTCAGCTCTTGTGTTTGTGTAGCTTCCTTTCGTTCTTACCCCGCTATCCTTGTCGTGCGCTTCCGGCAATCGCATCTACTGTCATTAAGCCAGTTTGTTTTGGCCGTCAGGAACAGCATCCACGTCGACCCGAATGACCCCAGCCGTCTGATCCTCCATCGTGTGGTCCAGATTGCTCGGAGCAGCTTTCGTTCGAATCAGCTTCATGCATATCCTCATCGCTTTGCGTTGATTTTGCCAGCTTCTACTGCGTCTGGTCCGAATCCAGTCGACCGAATATAAACAACAGCTTCTGCTTCTCCTTCTGGATTCTTCTGAAAACCAGTTTGCTTTGGCTGCCAGGAACAGCATCCACGTCGGCCCGAATGACCCCAGCCGTCCGATCCTCCATCGTGTGGTCCAGATTGTTTGTAGCAGCTTTCGTTCGAATCAGCTTCATGCAGATCCTCATCGCTTTGCGTTGATTTTGCCAGCTTCTACTACGTCTGGTCCGAATCCGGTCGACCAAATATAAACAACAACTTCTGCTTCTGCTTCTTCTTCTGGATTCTTCTGAAAATATCTCGCCTCCTCTTCCTCTCCCGAGCTCGACGCCTCTCCTCCCGGTCGCGGAACGCCGCCTCCACTGCCTCCGCCCCCGGCTTCCCTTCCTTCTTCTCTCCCTCTCCCTCTCTCTCTCCCGACGTGGCGCTGTGTGGCCGGTTCCTGGCGCCGTCGCTTCACCGCGTGAGGCGCGGGTGGCGCCACTCCGGCACCGGGTTGCGCTGGAGCTCCGCGTGTCGGCCCCGGTGGCGGCCATCCCCAGCCACAACGCGGCGCGTGCGTGCCCCGCCGTTGGCCGCCTTCCCGGGTGCCCCCTGACGCGGCCTCCTTCCACAGCTCTGCGTCTACTCCTCTGCTCCATGAAACCCTAGGTGCCTGTGCTCGACAACCCCAGCTACGCATCGCGTCTTCCTCTCCGGCAGTGGCGCCGATGGCTCAACTTGGCGGCAGATCCGCGGTGCCTCACCCCTCCACCCGTGGTTCCGCGGCGACGGAGGCGGGTCACCCCCCTCCTCGCCTCTCTCCCGCTCCACAGAAGCCTAGCCACTAGGTATGGATGGCTATGGGCACTTCCCCTACTCTATTTGTGCTTCAGCTACAATGTTTAGTTTTCTAGATTTAAAGATTGATTTCTTCGGATTTGTTACCGGAGATGGATGAGGGATTAGAACCAAGTGTTTAGTTTGCTTTCTTTTTTAGCTTCATTTAGCGGCACATGGATTCCTGTTGTACAGGAATGCCAGTAACTTGGATGTCATGCTCTTCTGCTTGTTCAAAGGTTGCATGCCACTTCTTGTCGGTTGTGACAGGTTTGTCCGTTTGTGTTGCCTCACAGCTTCTAGATAGCCACTGAATTTTTGGATTTGCAATGGTTTGCAAATTTGTGCCCTTCCATCTAGATGTCATGTAAGATGTTTAGTTTCCTAGATTTAAAGATTGATTTCTTCGGATTTGTTACCGGAGTTGGATGAGGGATTAGAGCCAAGTGTTTAGTTTGCTTTCTTTCTTGGCTTCGTTTAGCGGCACATGGATTCCTGTTGTACAGGAATGCCAGTAACGTGGATGTCATGCTCTTCTGCTTGTTCAAAGGTTGCATGCCAGTTCTTGTCGGTTGTGACAGGTTTGTCCGTTTGTGTTGCCTCACAGCTTCTAGATAGCCACTGAATTTTTGGATTTGCAATGGTTTGCAAATTTGTGCCCTTCCATCTAGATGTCATGTAAGATGTAGCCTGAAATTGCTTACATAATTTTTGTAGCCATAAATTACTCGATGAAGTTCCTATAATGTTGTCTTAAAAATCTTAATGTATTAATTTGTGTTTGGCTATTTTCAAATTAAAATGATCGCGTGTTCATAGCAAAAAAAAAAGGGTAGGTTCATTTGTATTTGCGCATCCAAAATGATTCGATACTTAGGGGAATGAAATTTGGGGGTGTTTGCTGCGGGTTTGCTTCTCACTTTTCTTTGGCTATATCATCTGCTAAATGCAAGCCTTATTTTTTTAGCATACGGTAGGGTTTATATTGTTTTTATATCCAATTGCTTATTTTAGGATGACAAAACATAAATTATGCATTAGAAGTCAAGCATCAATTAACACTGTGGCTATTTTCCTGTTCATTGTTGTGTTTATTGATTCGATTTTAGTTACCAAGATGCAATATCTAGGCAACAAAGCTGCACTTCAATTCATCACTCCACTGTCTTCCTTCAGGTCTACAGCATGGTGTCACGTGAGATGATAGCTAGAGCTGTAGCATTGGAATCGTTCATTGGAAAAGGAAGTTTTAGTGTAAGAAATGTTCAAACACATTGTACTCTGCTTATTTTTTCCCTGCCCTGCTGCTCTCCATGCTATGTTTGGTCCCAAACCATTAATCCATCTGGGTAGACCATTATTGCTAAAATATAGGTGAGTTCTCTTTGCTCTTCTTTTGCCTGTTTACAAAAAGTCTGTTCATAGTGTTGAAAGTATATTTGATCGATAGTGGTTTATGCCAGCAGATGGAGACGGTTGCCACATATTTCTGTAGAGGATCTTTTGTATAATTTCTGTGTTCTGAATCATGGAACTTTCACCTGATCTTGATTCAGTTGCTTCATATATATTTTAATCTCTTCATGCAATTAGATATACTGACTAATTATTAGGTAAAATAAAGAGCTATCAGGTACCTACAATCTTAAGAGAGTTCTGGTTTGTGAACACTTACCTTAGTTGTTTGTTATTTTATCATATCTAAACTTTACTGATGTTTATCAAATCCGTCGTGCAAGGCAACAGGTTCACAAGGAGAGCTACAGTTATGATTCAAACTGACCCATGAATGCACCCCTTCTGAACCCAGTTCTCCTCTGTGATGCACCCTAGGTACTTTCCCCTCTCCATCTTCCTTTCATGTATTTCGAAGGTTACAAAAAAAAAAGATTTGAGAGTGGTTGACTTTCCTATTGTCATGGCAAATTTTATCACGCATTTTTCCTAAAAATATTCATAGTTAAAGTGCTTTTGCTATACAATGTTTCAGAGAGGCTAATTATTTCGGTGATTTCGCTTTAGCTTCCCATATGCCATCTATAATTCATATATGCAGTTATTTTTATGCTGATGATCCTTCTTGCCTACAACAAGAGAATGAGTTAGGAATGTTCTGTGAACCAAATTTGTTCTATACATCAATATTATGTTTTGTTAACGGCTTGATTTTACTTTGGCTGTTGTTTCTTCTTGCACTGAGCCATTCATAGCGGTAATCTCCCTAAAGCCATTTTTTGTGTTGCGTATGTATTGGGAGATTGTTCTGTTATCAGTTCAATATGTACAACATCACGTATTTTTTTACGGTGTGTACAAATGCAATTTTAGTAGTCCACATTGCTCCAACAATCAACTGCCAAGGTACCCTTGTATCTTTTCCCTTTCATCGGTTGATAACATTCATCTCCTTGGTTGTACATGCATTTTGTCCAATTTACGACCAGGTTCATAAATGCTTAAAACTCTTTGATTAACTATTCAGACTTCATATATGTAAGCTAATTCTTTGTTTACTGGTTGCCTTGCCATACTTTTAGGTCATGTGCCGACAAAGCCATCTGAATACTGCAAGGGAGTCAGATTGATGCTCAGAGTGTTCGACTTTCATTGCGCCATGCTCCTCAAAACAAACAGGTACTGTGTGCAACGGAATCTTAGTTTTCGCTGAATCTCACCTACCTAACGGATGATTAATCCAAGACGGTTCCCTGTCAGGATCTGTTGATCAAGTGCTTGTTATAGACTTTTCGATCTCTGAAACATAGTCTATATTTTTCTGCTCCTTTGCACATATTATTCCAGGTCACAATAGGTATTGAAGTTGACTTTTTTTTATATACATAATTTTTAATTAAGCCAAAGATTTTGGATTTCTTTAGTAAATTTTTGTCATATGTAACGAACTGAAAGTATAGGTAATAGTTTAGACACTCCGAAGTTAGGATAGAAATTTGCAACAAATGTAGAAAGAAAAGTAATACCTATACAATGTTGCTAATTTTCTACAAATAACAGATTGTGAGGTCCCAAAAGGGTTCCTTGCATCTCCAATGGATGTGTTATTTAGGAACAAAATAATATTCAAATATTGCAATGGTGGAGACTATTCCTCCATGAATTCTGTTCTCACTTATTGGTGCACTGACTCCCAGTGCAGGGCATTAAGGATTTTCCCCTGTAGATACAAATCAATTGTGAGGGCCATTCTTACCAAAACTAAAAGTTTATGATAATTGTGTGTTCACATAGTTTAGTTTTTCAGTCCTATGGTAAGGTTGGTCTTGATGTGCACAAGAAACATGTAGTAAGCAGGGAAGAATTTGTACATCACCAAAGACCATGGGATACATAAACTTGAACCTGCGTATAGTCTCCCTTCAGGGATTTGTTTGGTTTTTTTAGTTTTCCTTATATTAGTTTGCTCCCTTTACACAGCAGTAATTTCTTTTTGCTTCCTTAGTTAGCATGCCATTGTAAGTGTTACAGATTAGTTAGCTTGCGATAAATTACTCACCTTGTCCAATGTTCATAGTTTCAAGTAGGCACTTCTATATATCTATGCCTAAATTCATCCATGTACAATATGTCCATTAACTACTTATAATGGAGGCATCGTCTCCTACAGCCCCTGTTTCAAATTGTAGACCACACAAGTTATGACAAATAACACATTTTCTAATTTCAGTAACTCATATCTTAATGGGATAAGTCTAGCTACAGAGCTCAGTTATTGATTTGACCCTGTTTATCTTTTCATCATTGATTGTTGCCTCTTTTCTTTGATCCACCCTACGTGTCTAAAGAAATGCTAATGATGAATGGGAACTTAACAATTTTCATACTGATACATACTTGCTAATATATTTTCAAAGGTTTCTTTCTGTGCTCTGATTTCTATAAATGAGTTCCCATTCATACAGCTAGCCCCCTAATTTCGTAGCACTAACAGTGTTGTCCTCTCACAACAAATCAGCCGAAATAGTATTTTGGCTTGTTTTCCTAGCGAAGCAAATGGGGCCTAATAAGGATGAGTAATGTAAAGTCCTAGAATATCCTCGGTTATGTATGGATTGCTACTAATCATGCTGGCTGCTCAATGTACAAAACCACTTTGTGCTACTCTATGTTATGCAATGTGTAAAGTACCATCCCATGCCATGACCTAAGAACATTACTAAACCCATGTGATCACTTTATGTAATATATATACCCATCATGCTTGTAGTATAATATCAAATATGTGCCTATATGTACAAAAAAGATAATATTTTAGCTTCTCTATACTGCCTAATTCCATGCTCCGATCTTGAAAAAAATATATAGACACGTTTAGATCTGCGATTGCATTTCCAACTGACTGCCGATGCGTGCGAGGGCGCGCGTGATGGACTAGTTATTATTATCTGGAGATTGAGCATGTGTGTTCTTTTGACACGATTGTTTGACGAGCAGCAGCCGAGTATGCTTGGGAGTTGGGACTTGGGACAGCTAAGTTCCATTGTTAATTTAAAAAGCTACCACTGTATTGATTATACAAAATCTGAAGCTCCCATGAATATCTCGGGCTTTTGCACAATCTCAATTTGATTCTCAAGGCACCCTCAACAACATAGTAAGAGCATCCTCAATGGCTGGTGAAATTGCTAGCTGACTCAGACGCGGTCTGATGTGCACGGCAGAAAAAGATGAGAGTGAAGACTCGGTAGCGACAAACAAATTGGTAGACAATTTCACTTGCTTAAAGATTGTGTGAGAGCAGAGATGCAACCAGTGCTATGCATGCTGGGAGTGGGAGGAAAGAGGAAGCAAGCTAGCGCGCTCTCTCTCTCTCTCTCTCTCTCTCTCTCTCTCTCTCGCTTCCAATGCAGTCGGCGACACTGTCAGGACCATTGAAGACACCCTAAGCAACTATCTATAAGGAAAGTTCACATCATCTATATACATGCTAATAGCATCCTCATCCAATACCAAGCCCCCTCCAATGCCAACAGGTGAGCTTTGGCACGTCCCTCTAACACTGCCCCTGATGTTCTCACTTGATCTAACACCACTGACCATGCCCTTGCAGGCCCATCTCCTTCGATAAATCCTATCTTTTCCTTCTAGGTCTAGTGCCAAAGCTCCCCCATTGCAGGCTTGCAACAGGGTCCATGGCCCTAGTGCATAGTGTGTCGTTTCCTTCATCTCCGCATCGCCACCCAAGCTGCGACCCTCCTCCACACGTTGGCGGCTGTGGAGCCATGCCCCTCGCCCTTGTGCTCATGATTGCACCAGGCCACCCTCCGTGCCGGCGGACCAAGCATTGCCTGTATCCTCTGTGGCAATTGAGGCATCTGAGCACATGGTACGCCCACTCGTGTTAAAAGTAGTGCTAGTGGCGCTCATTAAAAACTAGCAACATTCTTTTCTCTCTCCTCCATCTAAGGGCATCTAGAGTGTTTATGGGTGACCCAAACTTTAAAGTGGGTTACATTAGTGGTATGTCTGAAGTTCTTATTCACACGACCAACCTTCCTAACTAGAAAAAAGAAAAAAAATATATCCCCATTCTTCGAATTCTCTTTAACTCATTTATGGCTTCTCCACCTGCCTCCCGCCATTGTGCACCCTGCAGGGTTGTGCCTACCACATTCGAAAGTGTAGGGCCATCGCCTTGGCCACTGACTCGGGTGTCCTGCAACCGTGGCTACCGTCCTCAGAGCACCATTCACATGCGCAAGGCCAAGACCCCCGTCATCGTCCCCATAGCGCCATCCACCCACAAATCTTGTGCTCGCAGTAGCCATAAGAACCATCACCGCAATCTCAACTATCGTCCGCCCATGCAAGTCCCAGGGCCTAGCCGCCATCCTCATCGGTTCTGCTCTGCTCCGCTCTCCACCGATCCTACTCTGTTTCGCTCCTTGCTGCTTGGCTAGTGGTTGACAGCGTCACAATCAAGCATCTACCTAGAACGTGATGTGTGAGGCAGCTAGCATTGGCCTTCCTAGAGCTCTCACTGAGGGGCCATTGGTCACAAGAATAGAATGATGGCTTGTAGCTAGGAATATGGGCTCCTTTTACCACCAATCCTCAACTTTTTTTATTGTAAAGAGTAGGCCTCAAGCTTGAGGTATACTCCTAAGCATTTTGGCCTTAAGAGTTAAGACCTCCTTAGAACTTAATGTGTTGTGAGATGTTGCCCCCGCGTCATTCGAATAGGGTGACTCGGGCCGCTCCCTCAAGTCTCCTAGCCACCGTCGCCACCAGCTTCTCCTAGCCTTTGCTGCTAGATGCTTTGCAGGTAGCGAAGAAGGCGGCGGTGGGGCCATCTCGCCCCTTCCCCCACTCCCTAGGATCCTCATTCATCTCCTTCCTATCTCTTTCGTCGGCAACTTTGGCATGGGTGGTGGTTGGATCCAAGCGGCCAGTGGCCGAATTCGCGTGGGGATAGCTAGATCCATGTGGGGGACGCCCGGATCTCCACTCTACCATGCTGGATTCCTGCGAGTTCGACGGTGAGTGACATCAGGTGTGGTGCTTGATCTGGTTGGCCTCTTGGTGATGGTGTAGCTGTTGCGAATCCAGTTCTGGGCATGTCGTCAGTGGGGCTCCGTCTTGCTGGATTGGGGTGCCAGTATTGTCGGGCATGTGGATCATTACATGCATTGGCGTTGTAGCCGACCCCCTCGCCTCTCCGCACCCCATCTCCTTGGTGTGGTTAGGGTCGTCTATCTGTGGCTACACGTGCGATATAGGACACCCACGGTGCACGTGGTGGCATTTGTGTCGATGGGGACGCCGGAGGCGTCCTCTTCGTGCCACTTCTCCTACCATACGCTAGAATTGTGGGTGAATATATTCCCACGGTGGGCTAGGTTGTCAACTTCTTTGGCGTCGGTTCCTTCCTAAAAGCATCGCTAGGCTTTTCCAGGTCCATTGCTGCACTCTTGTCGTCTAGCCATGACGATGCTCCAAGCTATATTGTTGCATTGGTGGTGCTCGACAACGCGTCGAGTTTGTTAGCTGTGCCTGGTGTTGGTTTACTAAGAAAGTTGTTTTGCTAGTTGTTCTTTTGGGTTAATGTGTCCTGAGTTGCTTTAGTTGTTAGCTTGATGTAAGTGTAGTTGTGTTTGCTAGCTGGGTCGTTTCGACTAAGTTGGCTCTGGATTGGTTTTACACTAAAAGAACTACACTTGACTTTTTATTTTCTCCATCTAATAAAAATTACCGCAAAGCTATTGTCGACCCTTTGGAAAAAAGAAAGCCACGAGACCTCCTCTGTTTCTCACACTACCAAGTTCCCTAGGAAAAAAACTAACCTGTAGGCTGTAGCCTCACGCATGATGCCATGATCTAATAAGCCCTCGGAAATCTTAACATTCTCCAAGTTGCAATCTTTCCAACACGTGTACGTAATTGGATTGGCTGCCGTAGCGATGCTTTTTGCTGCGTGCATGAAAGCACGCGGCATGCCGGCGGCAAAAGGGCGTGGACGGGTTCGTCCCCCGAATCTACGCAGAGCGCACGGTTGACAGTTGTTGGAGGGATGGCAGGGGCGCAGCAGGGCTTCTCCATCAATCTCCCTCGTCGTCTATCTCAGGCGCGTGCCATACGGAGGCCGGGCACGCGTTCTTCTGATCATCAAGACCAGGCCACCAGGCTTTGCATGGCACTTATAGTTATTATTAATGGAAACATATAGTGCAAATCAACCTCTCCGTGTAAACCGTGTAAACCAACTGCGGGGGAGAGGTGGGAGGGGGGATTTGCAAAAGTGTAATTACGCCGCTCCTAATTATACTTTTGCAAATGCCCCCTCCCACCTCTCCCCGCAATTGGTTTACACGGTTTGCACGGAGAGGTTGATTTGCACTTGATACATTGCTATTATTAAAACACTACTGGATGACTTGTTCATCACATTGACTAGTCTTACTCTTCCAACGTCGCGCTTCTGGTTCATGGATTCGCCTTCATGCGATCTACCTATAGATCTTCCTTCTTTGATCTTCCGCGTGTGTATTTTCTTTGTTGGCTTCCCGATCCATGGTCAACTTTGACTACTACAGCATGTACTGTTTGTATTACCAGACTGTATATACGTACTGGTAGAGTAGGTACTTAATAAAGAATTAAGAGGGGAAATAATAGAGAGACGACAGTATGTGCAGTTGCACCGGCCATATGTAGCTTAGTACTTCAGACTCTTCGACGAAGTACAGTGACCTGGTCGTACATGTTGACGGCCCTATGCAATTCAGTTCTCTGGGGATTATTTTACGTCTCGTCTTGGTGGCTGCTTGGACCTCCCGTCCTCCCCGTATATTGCCGAATTTGACTGTATTGAACAGGCTGAAAACGTTCAGAGATGTCGTGAGAAGCCAAAGAGTTAATCACTGTGACAACAAAACCTGTAGACCTTTGAGGGGTGAAAGTCGCTTTCATGCGATCAACTTTGCAGTTTGGCAGGCTTGCACAAACGGTACTGAACTCAGACACAGTAACTGCTGACAGGGAATGAATTTGTTCTTCAGCTGATGCATATTACAACAAGGCAAAAAATAAAAACACCATAGCTAGCTAAAATTGCATGGCTTCTGGTGTTCTCAGAGTCCGTTAGGTTGGGTTTTTGGTTTTGGCTTTTAACTCCAAAAGCTAAAAGCCTAACCAAAGGGGCTACTTTTTAAGAAGCAGCTGTTTTTTTAGTATATTTTTGAAAGCTAGTTTGACCCTGCTTTTGGCTTTTGACTTTTTGCTTTTCGAAATTGGTGGAATAAAAAACTCTTCCATAGTTGTTTCAAGAGAGATAAAGATAGAAGGTATATTTTATACTTGTTTAACTAAACAGCTTTTAGCTTTTCTACAGCTCACAGTCCACAGCAGCTTTCCCACAGCTCACAGCCCACCACAGCTTTTTTCTACAGCCACAGCTCAACCAAACACATTCTCAGTCACCAGTTGGATTGGATATATTGGAGGTCATCTTGGGCATAATTGATCAGCTTCTCACTGTGCATTTGTCTCAGATCAATCCTTTTGTATAATATGTTATGGTCCAATCCAATCAGGGCGCCGAGGAACAAGTATCAAGATCATTAGAGTTAAGTCATTATCCACATACGTGCGTACGCAAGATGACCCACCTTTCGCTTTGAGTGACATATCATTCTCTGATGCCTTTTCGGCGATATTTTTGCCACCGGTTCGTGCAATGATGAAACCATTGAGCAAATGTCTGCGTCGTTTCGCTTTAGCTTGCGAGAACGATTTCACGAGACAATCCATATACATGCACCTCAAGAAACGACCTTATCGGTGCTCTTGTAAATTTCATATATCAAGTTTTAATTTACAAAATAGTACACATCATTCACATCAACGCATTCACACTCATTACTCCTATAAACACATCCCTACTGCTAAATGAACAACATCGTTTCTCCCTAAAATAATAAGTACAGAGAAGTGATCTGGTAGACCTCTCTCTAAAAGTTGCATGAATCCCAAAGCAGCATTTTAATTAGTTATTACTAAATTATTTAGTTATTCAGCTAGCCCTATGTCCACCACTATTACTATCAATAATGATTAAAGTCTACCGAATTGATGGTCATATTTTTTATTTTATAAAAATTTCTAAAAATATTTTTTTGTCAGAGGTGCTAGTGCCCGGACGTCCGCGTAGCCTGCCTCTGTCCGCTATTTTTTCCCGCCCCGTCACAACGCTCGAGTGTCTGGAGAACTCGCCTCGCACTCGCAGCCCGCCCTATCCGCCTCGATTTGAGGCCGTTCGCCCCACCCCGCACTCGCACCCTGCCTCCATCGCGCCCCGAGCGTGCCCCGTCCGCAGGACACCAGTGCGTCGCGTGCCCCGTATGCCGGCCTCCAACTCACCGCGTCCCATTCCCCGGTGCCCGCGTCATGCCACCATCACTCCCCACGCCCCCTGACTTACCGAACAACATAAAAGATGTGCAACATAAAATATTTGAATGCAACATACGTATGCAACAGATGAAACATCTGGAACACACACTTGCAACATATGTGTGAAACATATGCAACATCTAGATAAAATATTTGCAACTTGCAGCATGAAAACACTTACTGCAACATAAGACTGTAACAACTGAAATATTTAGAACATATTGTTGCAGCATATGAGTGAAACATATGCAACATTCAGATTAGAACACTTGCAACATACGTCTGTAACAGATAAAATATTTTGAAGAAACCTCTGAAACACTTGCAACATGTGCAATATTTCTCGATCTACTTTTGCAACATCCATATGAAACAATTGCAATATACCTCCAAAACGTCTGAAACACTTGAAACATACGCTTGCAACATACGCTTTCATCGTAACATCTAATTGCTGAGGTCGCTCATCGCAGCGGCCATGTCGATAGCGGCCATGACCCTCTAGTGGGGAACGGTGGCGTCGGCAGCACCTCGGCACGCGCGGGGGACGTGGCACGGTGCGTAGCAACGGGAGCGCAGCGTGCAACGAGCTAGAGCAAGCGCAGCGGGGGATGGAGCGTGACACGACGATGGAGGGGGCGCGGCGCAGGATGGGGGAGCCACGTGGCGTGAGATAGAGTGGGCGGTAGGAAAGACGGCAACAGAGAGCGCAAGACGCAAAGCAACACGCGATGGGCGAGAGTGATCGGGAGATATTTTTGAGAGAAGAGATGGGAGACGCAAAGAGTAAGCATGCCTGTTGACCCGGTATGGGCAGGCTCAGAAAGCGACGTCCGGACGGACGTACATGTAACACCCTCGGTGTTACGCCCAAAACAAACTACTAAATCATGTCATGAGCATCATGTTTATGTGATAATGGATGTGATAGAGTGTGTAGATAAATTTTTTATAACCTAAAATGAATAATAAAAATTGATTCAATAGCTCATGTTATGTCAACTAGGTTTGAAAACCAATTTTTATTGAGCAAAAATATTATAGAATATGTGTGTGACACCTAAATAAAGTTTGAAGTACAAACTTTGTAGATGACAATGCCACTCTTACTATAGAAAAAAATAACATTGCTAGCTAGTATTTCTAATAGCTTAGAAATGGAACTTGAAATTGAATCCAGCTCAAGACTTAAAAAAAATCCTCAAGTCTAAAGACAGTTTGACAGCACCATGTTTGTGAATTAATCCTGTGAAATTGAGTTAAGAGGTGGTGTCATGTTTTAGCTCTGGTTGGTAGCCTAATATGCTCTCTTTAGCATAGTGAAGGTGGTTTAGTTTCAACTTCAATAGTTTAGTTTTTATCGACGCTTTAAAATTCATGCATGACATAGCCTCAGGCTGCCTGGTGTCAGTCTTGTCTGTGCAGCCACCCAAATATGGCCAAGACATGGCCTTGTCGCCGTCGTCGGGGTCGGCCGAGCCTGCCTTGGCTTGGTCGAGGCTGGCCACATGAGCCCTGAGCCTCTACGCCTCGCTGCCTCGCCTCAAGATCGCCGCCACTCATCGCTGCTGCAGTGGCGTACTGCTGTCATATCGCCTTTGCCGTCACATCCGCACCCCCCTTGCGGGTCTGCACCGTTGTCTGCCCTAGCCGAGGGCACTGCTGTTGCTGCGCGCGCACTTGGCGTATCCGCTGCATTGGCACATGGATGTGGTCACCGTCGTCTCGCCATTAAAGGTGCGTGTTTTGTCAGTAGCGCCTGCGCGTGTGCCGTCCTGATCGCTCCGCCTGCGTCTCGCCAAGACGAGGACGAGCCGAGCTCTGACTTACCCCCCCTTTTCTCTGTTACCTCGACCGACTGACCCCACTCACCTCAATTCGGCATAGATAGGTCACCTCGGCTCAATTTGTCGTGTCTCGGGCTTCTTTATTAAGCCACCAGACCCCCCGACCCCACCCCGCCTTGAATCGAGTCCGGCCAAGCTCCAATTTGGAGTTTTCCCCTACCACCACCGTGTCGATAAGGCCGAGTTCAACCATTGCCGAGGGCAACCCTCCATCTGACCACCCCGAGAAAATCTAGATGCACCATTAGCTTTGCATCAACCCCCTCTTCGCCTTGCGGTCCTTAGCCGTACCTCTACCGCTACCCTGACACGGCTGACGTGGCCGTGTCCGCCACGGTACGCCGCCACACCGCTCGGTCACATGTGGCGCTCGGGGTAGTCCCCGGCTGAACCATCACCTCGGCTAGGTCCGCGGTGAGTCCCTGATGCTCACCGGAACACCGTCGTCGTCGCAGGTTGCCCGCCGACGTGGAGGAGCCGCTCTAGTTCATCTCTGGTCTCCTAATCGCTGCCCATCATTGCACGTGGGCCTGCAGGTGAGCATCAGTCCTGTAGACACGTCGTAGGGGTCCCCAGGTTGGCGGCAGAACTGTCCAGTGCCAGCCAATGCCGCGCTGGGCGTGGGGAGTCCTAGGGATCTCTCCGTTGCGAAGACGGGTTAATGCGAGAGCTTCCTTGCATAAGTGTTGTTAGTAAGAATAGTGCGCAAAGTGGTCGCGTTAATATCGAATAGCATGGGGCTGTTTTTGCAAAAGCACCAGCATGCATGGGCTCCCCGTCGTGGGCCGTCTCGCGTGGGCCGCATCCGCGCGTTTGTGGGCCGCAAGGTCGTTTTTCTTTTTCTTTTTCTTAGAAATAGGTTATAGCTTTCTATTTTAATTTCAGAGCTAGATTTGTATAATTAATATAAATTCATATAGCTGTCCAAAAATTGTGAAACTAATTTTAATAGGTTCTTAAGATTATTGTCTACCTGTTAGTATAGTTAGTTCATATATATCTGTGTTGGTACTAAGGGCCATTAAATCATTTTAAAGTGCTTAATGTTATTAGGATAATTATTG
The DNA here is from genome assembly GCA_904845875.1 of Miscanthus lutarioriparius. NCBI lineage: Eukaryota > Viridiplantae > Streptophyta > Magnoliopsida > Poales > Poaceae > Miscanthus > Miscanthus lutarioriparius. The sequence continues at coordinate 13,015,982 of CAJGYO010000001.1, read as the reverse complement.
TGAAAATTTTTGTGGTAAATTGGTGATAGCTTTGATCCTGAAAGTTTTATAGTTCCTTCATTGTATTATTATGTGCCCACTGTAATTTTGTGGCCTTAGACTAGACTAAACATTAGGGTAGTTAAATGTTCTTTGTTTAAATAGACATTGAATCTTTAATAGAAATAAAGGCATACCAATGATTTGCAAAACTAGGTGCTTGTCAGTTGAACGCAACACTTTGCTTGGCGAAGACGATAGTTAGCTTAGTATCTTACTCATTAGAGCTAGCTTAGTAGCTTAACATGTGTATTCTTATTTTAAGAGTTGTTGTTGTCTAAATACTAAGCTGTTGCATCATTATCATCGCATGCATATAGAGAACGAGTTGGCGGAGATTGTGACCACCGACGAGCACGAGTTTAAGGAGATCGTTGAGGAGTACGAGGAAGAGATTCTTGTGCATATAGAGACCTCTATTTTTCATCTCCACTGTATAAATATATGAGTTGTGTATTTACGTTGTAGAAATTTTATGGGAACTACATGCATATATATCTACCCTATGAGTCCTACTAGTGCAGGTTCGAGTAGCTGCTATGCTTATGTTGTTGGTAGCGTGAGTAACCTGCCGTTACTCACAATAGGTGATTATTATTACTCTCATAATAAAATGATGAAAAGAAAATGGAGACCGGACAGGGATATGACATGGGTTATTGGTGGGTGTAACAAGTGTCCCGTGGCCACGAGGCTTAGCTTGGTTACACTGTTTTCCCTCTTCGTGTCAATTGAAGACTGTCTGTTGCTGTGGATGGTAGTTAGATCACAGACTTATTATCCTAAGCACATACTTGCTTATAGGAGTGGAAAGGCTCGTTGCGCTCTTGTCGTGGGTTCCGGCTCTTTCCGGATCGACTGATTGGAGATGGGAAAAGGTGGAGGTCTAAGCACCACACTGAGACCAGGTCTCAAGTGTGGGGGTTTGGAGTCCAAAATTGGACAAGGACTTGTGTAACACCCTCGGTGTTACATTGTACTGTTTTTGCTAAACACTGCATGGGCATCTTACTTGTATATGAATGTGTGTAATCTAGGGTATAAATCAATTTTGGAAATTGAAACGTTCATTTGAAATGTGAACTGAATGTTACATGGTATGTCACGTTGTATCGCTTGGACGGGAAATTACTCGTGGTCGGGATCGAGAGTCACTAGCTAGCTTACTGGGTAGCTTGGAAACCGAAAGTGACGTGAATCCGAACGAAGGACTTAGTCGTTTCTTAAGTCGGAGAGTGTGTCGACGAGGCAAAGTTCGGGCATTTTTAGAGGAGGATCGGGTTAAGTCATGGCAATGTGTTTTAGCTTAGTTTGATAGCCCTATATACCCTCTAGAGCATAGAACAACTAGTTTGGCATTTGGAGCATCGGGTTCGAGTTTTTGAGCCACATTAAAAAGCGTGCACAACACATTTTCCATCTCCGGGCGTGGTCACCACCCTTGCTTAGCCTGGCTCCCCTGCTGGCCTACCCTGCCGCGCCGGCCGTGTCCCCACCACCGCGCCTGTGCAAGCACGCCACGCACGTGGCCCCTACGCTGCCGCGCTGGCCGCCTTTCCACCCCGCTCTGGCGCAGCTCGTGCACGCCGTACGCGCCCTGGCGCGCTGCCCTCCCGACGTCGCCGCTCGCTGGCCCTCCGGCCGCTACTGCCGCCCGGTCCGCTCCGCTATTGCGCGCCTGGCTTTCGACTCGCATGCACACACACACGCACTAGGGTCCAGCGGACCTGAATGCTACCTCCTCCATCCCATCCGTTTGCGCCACTGCCTGCCGCCACGCCTGCTTGCGTGTTTGGCTTGTCCGAACCAGAGTCGCCGCTCGCCCTGGCGCGCTCACGCGCACCGCCTGCACGGCCTTCACTGCCCTCGTTGACGCAGTGTAGATGCACGCGCGTGGGACGACTGCCTCACTGCGCCTTCACGACCGTGTCCGCTGCCACGCTCAGCGCCGAGCCTAACTTCCCTGTTTCCTAGTCGCCATGGCCGGCGGGGCCGTTTCCTTTGATTCACCGTGATGGCAGCGCCTCAATCCAATTAGTCGTGTCCTCGGCTCCGCTGGGTAGCTGGCCACACAACCAACCCCACCTTGCTGCTTGTACCGCCGCACAGTGCCTCAATTTGGAATCGTCGCTCCGCCGGGTCCTTAAGACAGGACGGGTATGTGCCATCGGCAATCCATGTATCCTGTGCATCTCTTGGCAATTCCTTGCACCGCTAGCCTTTACTCCAGCTGCTAATCGCCCTGCTCACCTCGATTGAAGCTTTACCGCCGCCTAGCATTCCCTGTTAGCTATAGCTATGAAAATTTTACAGTAGGCTCACTAGATTATTATGTACTTGCTGTAAATTTTGTAGCCCTAGAATAAGTTGATAAGTAGAGTAGCTATTATTTTTGCTTTATCGTATGTAGTGTAAATCCGCATTAGGAGTAAAGATAACTGTAGTTGTTATAATAATGAATGCCGTACTTCATGCTTGTTAAAAGTAGTAATAGATAACTTAGTGCTGTGGTCGGTAGCACTAGCTTAGTAGTTGGACAGATGTACTTTCATTTTAAGAGTTGTTGTTGCTATGTTACTAAGTGTTGCATCATCATTTCATGCATGTAGGTCACGAGTTAGTAAAGTTCATGCCCGTCGACGACCAGGGGTACGAGGAGGTGATCGAGGAGTACGAGGAGGAGATCCTTGTGCAGGAGGGAGCCCCAGAGCCTGTTGGTGCTGACCTTACTGACCCGTCGCCTGCCCAAGGCAAGCCCGATGCATAACCCCTATTTTTATGAGCACTGAATATATATATGTGATGTGCATTTAAGTTACAGGCATTTTATGGAAACCACATGCATAAATATATCTACCCATGAGTCCTACTAGTACAGGTCAAGTAGCTGCTATGCTCAGGATATCGGTAGTGTGAGTAACCTGCCGTTACTTGCAAATAGGTGATAAAATATGATCACTCATGATAAAATGGTGGAAAGGAAAATGGTGACCGGGCAGGGATATGGTTTGGGTATTGGTGGGTGTAAGGGGTTGTGTCCTGCGGCCAACAGGGCATAGCTCGGTTACACTTTTTCCCTATCTGTCGATTAAGGACCGGTCGTTGTATATGGCTCTAGGCAAGTCACAGATCTATTGTCCCGAGCACATACTTGGGTATGGGCGCAGGGAAGACTTGTTGCTCTCTTGTCATGGATCCGGCTCTTTCTGGACCGACTGATTGAAGGTGGAGATGGTGGAGGTCCTTGCACCGCACAGAGTCCGGGACTCAGGAGTGGGGGCTTGAAGTCCAAGTTTGGACGGGGACCTAGACACCCAGGACATGAGAGTGATGGGTTGGTCCTGCTTGTGCCTGGGGTACAAGTGGGGCATGTGTTTTCGGGGCACCCAGCTGGGGGCATTGATTCGCGAATCGCCGGCGTTCCGATATGGCTTGTCTACGGTTTAGCACCGTAGTAAGAACTAAAAGTGAAAGGAGAAGAAATGGAACTGATTTCTCAACTCTTGCTTAAAAGTAGAACATGTGCTTATATAGACTGGCTAGGTGATAACTTAATACGGCTGATAATAATACATAAATAAGGACTCACGATTAGTACTGCTTTCTACCAAAAATAAACCAGCAAACCATAAAGCTTATCATATTCCTTGAAGTTGGGAAATTATTTCCACTAGTTGGATAAGTCTTACGAGTACATTGTGTACTCAGGGTTTATTTACCCCTGTTGCAGGTGATGCATGAGAAGTACCCTTGTGTGGAGGATTCTTCTAGCGGGCTCAGACGGATCCTCGCTCTTAGCGCTAGATGTTTATTTTAAATTCCGCTGTTTATCATTCCGCACTCTGATATTTGGTATTGTAATAATGTACTTTTAAGAAACTCTGATGTATGAAATGGATAAGTATTGTAACTCATTCTCATTATTGGATCATTGGGAAAAATGTGAATCTTTCGGGTTCTCCTTGGGGGTGCCCGATGGATACCGTTCGTTGTAGCTTCCTTTCGGGGTGCTTAGTGTCTGGTGGAAGACGAGCACCTCCGTAAGCGTGTTATTTCGGGCGGTTCTACCACAACCTGGACCCCTCGACATGAGTGAAATGGGTTGATCTCGTTTGTGCCTGGGGTATGAGCAAGGCGTGTGTTTCGGGGTACCCAGCTGGGATACATTGGTTCATGAATCGCCGTTTTTGTGAGACGGTACGACTTGACTATGGTCTAGCACCATAGTAAGAACTAGAATATGGAAGGTAGTAAAATGGTTCTATTTGCTCAACCCTTGCTTGAAGGTAGAACTGGTGCTTACCTAGAATGATTAGCTAATAAAGTAATCATGACTGCTAATAAAACTTGATCTTAAGGACGCACTATTAGTAATGCTTTCTGCAAACAAACAAAAAGAGCACAACAAACCATATTGCATATCATATCCTTGAGAGTCGGGAAAAATTATTCCCATTAGTCGGGTAAATCTTGCGAGTACATTATGTACTCAGGGTTTATTTTACCCTGTTGCAGGTGCAGCTTGAAGAGTTAGATCTTGTGTAGAGGATTCTTCTAGTGGGCACAGATGGATCCATGTATCATTTTTGCTAGATGTTATTGCGATTTTACTGTTTAATTATTGCACTCTGAACTCTGGTATTGTAATAAATAATTTTCAAGACTCTATGTTGTATGAAATGGACTAAGTATTGTAAGCTCATACTCATTATTGGATTCTAGATGTAAAACGTGGATTGTTTCGAGCTCTCCCTGGGGGTGTGCTCGACAGAACTGTCTGTTTTAGCTCACTTTTGAGGTGCTTAGCGTCTAGTGGAAGACGAGCGCCTCCAAAAGTATGTTATTTTAGACGGTTCTGCCACAGTACGCCCGCTCCTGAGCATTACCGTTTTTTCCTAGCACATCTTACAAAGATTAAAGCGGAGCCTCTACTAATAATAAGATGAATAACTAAAAGCAGAAATGGATGATTCCAATTCTAGCTATCGTTGTGAAAACTCGATGAAGTAAACATCGAATGACATTTTCAATAGTGGACTAAAGCTTCAGTATAATTGTATAAGAGCAACTCTAGCAACACACCTACTTAAACCCCCATAGCTAAATATGGATGCTGTAGGACACGTGTACGCCTAAGAGGGGGGGGTGAATTAGGCAACTTAAAAAACTAACTCTAAACTATGGCCTCTTTTTCTAACCCTAGCAAAACCTATGTAATAGACAAGCTATCTAGATGTGCAACTATGGTTTTGCTAGTGTGTTGCTATCTCTACCGCAAACGTAGTAAAGTAATCAATGTAAATGCAGAAGCTAAAGAGCAAGGTAGAGATATGCAAACTCCCGTCGACGACTCCGGTATTTTTACCGAGGTATCGAGAAACGCGCAAGCTTCCCCCTAGTCCTCGTTGGAGCCCCTCGCAAGGAATCCCTCGCAAGGGCCAAGCTCCCGGTCGGGTAACTCCGTGGATAGCCTCGGGTCTTCCCCACGCGTAAGTGGGTCTCCGATGTGCCTCTCGACAAGCCTCTCCCGAATGCTCCCCGCCGTCTTCACTATCAAGCTTCCGCCAAAACGCATGGGCCTTGTTCCCTCCGGTACACGGTGGCGGCCACACCACAAACGCGGTTGGTGTGATCTCGCAAGACTTCAAGCCCCTCCGATGTACAACACTTGTGCTCACAAGCACGGGTGGCAAGAGGTATGCAAACCTCACTTAAACACTAGGCAAACACCTAGAACAAGCGCATAAGCGGTGGTCTAATCAACCTAAGCGCCGCAGCAAAGCACTTATGCTAATCACCTAATAAAACACTAAGCACTATGCATGTGGAGATCACTCAAATGGTGTATCAACACTCTTGATATGTTTCCTCGGCTCCCACTCGTCTCAAATGGCGGTTTGGGGGTTGTATTTATAAGCCCCACTGAGAAAGTAGCCGTTGGGGTCGAACTCCCGCAAATCTGCTACTGACCGGACGCTGAATCGTCCTGACCGGACGCGTCCGGTCGTCTCGACCGTTGTAGCCGCGAACTACCGATCGGACGCTGCCAGCGTCCGGTCGCCTGCCACCGGACGCGTCCGGTTGCAGTTTCGCGCGCCTGGAACCTCTCTGTACTCGATCGGACGCTGCGTTCCTGCGTCCGGTCGGTTCTTGCCGCCGCCCGTCCGGTCCTTGCGTCCGGTCGCCTGTCTGCCGAGCCACCGGTCCAGCGTCCGGTCGCGCTTCCAGCGTCCGGTCCAGCGTCCGGTCGCCTCTACGAGCTCGTTTCTTTGCGATCTTGCGCACGGCTTGGTTCCTATCTTCATGCTTGGACTTTGCTTGACATCTTGGGTCTTTTCTTGTGCTTCTAAGGTCTTGCTTGAGGTGTTGATCATCAGATCATCATGTCGCCTTCGTCCAAGTCACGTCTTGCACCCTATTGGACTACAAAACAAACACTTGCAAATTCATTAGTCCAATTTGGTTGTGTTGGTCATCAAACACCAAAATCCAAAGTAAATGGGTCAAGGGTCCATTTTCCTTACAATCTCCCCCTTTTTGGTGATTGATGACAACACGACCAAAGCAAGCAAATGATAAAAAATTTTAAATTTAAAAATTATCTACTTGCTAGGATGCAATGCAAAGGGCAAGGTTATATGATACTAATTGATAGATATCAATTAAAACTTTACTCAAAAGCATGTCTTGCCCTTGCAAATGTCCCCATGTGATATTATGGATCAGAGCCTATCTTTCTAAAAAAATCTCAATCCATAATTCACTTTCCTCCCTTTCTCGGACCATTACCACTTGTAGACATCAACTTGATGCTTGCTTTTGGTCCTTCAAATTCTCCCCCTTTGGCATCAAACACTAAAAAGGAAGACATTAGTAGCACAAGGGAGGGTCAAATTTCATGATCCTTTGTGTATAGAGAGAAATGGATCACAAAATTTGACTCTCGCATTATATAGACTAAGCTCCCCCTAAATATATGCATACATATGGTAGAAAGCAAAGCATATGCATAATTAGCAATTTGTTGCACAAGAGAGTTTAATCTATATAATGCATGGAGAAAGCATATAAATATGAAATGAGATCAACATGATGATGCCAATTGAAGAACGATGCTTCTCTTCGGGGACTCCATTTTCCTTGCAATGAGACTACTACACACATGATAAACTTGAAAAAGGTGTTAGTCTCAAAGCGTCCATCTTGTAGATGATCCTCCCCCTAAATTTGTGCATGGAGACATGGAATACTTGTAGTACTCATGCACAATTGATTTTGGAGTCAAAATACCATCTGAAAGATGATATTTGGGAGAAAATTATCTACAATTTGGACTTTGGCACATATTAGACAAACAATAGTAAGACAAGCTATGTGCCGTGCTCTTAAGCAATTTTAAACCATGTAGGTTTGCTCCAAGGGTTAAGAATGAAACCGAGCAAGCCTACCATATGATATACCTAGTGTATGCATGACAAAAGATATAAGAATTCAAATGCAAACATAGGTATGAAGAGTAACTAGATGCTAAAAGGTACCAATTGTAGGAAAATTTTAAATCTAATATCAATTGAAGTAAATTAAAACTAGTTACCTAACATGGGAAGGGGAATTTGGGTTCATAGTATTCACTTAACCCACTTGGCAATGATTTTGTCCATCATGATGCACCCCATGAAACGCACCCATACTTTGCCAAGTCTCCAAATTCCCCGAGTACCGACGGACTTCTTACTTCCCTTTCGGGATCCAAACCTTCTTGGTGCTCTTCATGTTGGAAATAATTTCCTTTGGCACCCAAAAGCGTTTGACCCCATTGTTTGCTTGCTTGTTCACCTTGATGGCCACCACCTTGTCATTTTTCTTCTTCTTCAAGAGATAAGGTGTGGAGGCCTTCTTGTCCACCTTGTTGGTGTAGGTGTTGGAGAGCTTGCTTGTTTGCTTTTTCTCCTTCTTTGCTCCTCCCCCATTCTTCACCTTGCACTCATAGGACTTGTGGCCTTCTTTGTGGCACACGTAGCAAACCACGGTTTGTCCTTCATCAAGCTTCTTCACTCCCTTGACGGTGTTATCTTGATGAAGTTGGGTTTGCTTCGCCTTGCCTTTCAATTGAGTCAAGTCCTTGGTGAGGCGAGCTACTTCTTGCTTGAGTTGCTCATTCTCTTTTGCAACCTCTTGTGTGCATGTATCTACAATCACTTTCTTAACACAAACTTGGTTGCACAAAGGTGAGTCTAAACATAAATCATTGCAAGAGGTAGATGCATCCTTTTAATTATGTCATTTCTTTTAGATGCCTTGGTGGGGGTATTTTTACGGCCTCAAGATTAGCAACTTAATTTGTTAGCTCATCACAATGTTTGCACATGATTTCCATTTTAGCAAGCAAACTTTGATAATCATTTTGTGAGCTAGCTAACTTTTCTTTTAATTTTTCATTTTCTTTTCAAGTTGCTTATCATTAATTGTGCATGCACTTATTGTTGCACTAGCCTCAAGTTGCTCAATTTTAATAGATAGTTCAACATTGAGATTTGTAAAGTTTTCATATTGTTCAAGCAAATTCTTGTATGCTTCTTGTGAACTACCTAGCTCTTCTTTTAAAGTTTTGAGCTTCTTTTGTTGACTAGTGCAAACTTTAGCATATTTAAGATTTTGTTGCACAATTGTATTGTAAGAAGGCAAATCATCATCACTATCACTCTCACTAGAGGATGAGCTTTTGTTACCTCGTGCCATAAGGCACACACGAGAGAAGAGCTTGATGATGAGTGCTTATGACCTCGCCTCTTGTGATGGTTTTCTTCTTCACTTGAAGAATCATCCCATGACCTTATTGTTGTGAGGGCTTTGTTTTTGCACGCCTTCTTCTTTGTCTTGGGTGTGGGCTTGTTTGGACAAACTTCCACAAAGTGCCCCATCTCGCCGCATCCAGTAGCATCCTCTCTTTCTTTGCTCATTTCTTTGATTGGTGAAAATGAGATCTTGAATTTGGATGGGCACACCCTTGACATTGAGCCTTTGGATCATCTTCTCCACCTTGTTGATTAATTTGATTGATTCTTCATCAAGGTCGGAGGTGGAGGAGGAAGATTGATCATCATCACTTGATTCTTGTTCATCATCATCATCCTCATCTTCTTCTTCTTCACTTGAGGAGCTTGAGCTTGAGCTTGACTCAACTTTCTTGCCCTTCATCTTTTTCTTTTCGCTACAAGCGAGAGCTTTGCCTTTGCTTGATGAAGATGCTTCTCCTTGACCCATCTTACGTGACATTTCAAATGCCACTAGCTTGCCAATGACAATGCCCGGGGTCATGGTGCTCAAGTTCTCCATGTTGTGAAGGATGGTGATGATGCTTGCATATTTCTTTTGTGGTAGAACGGAGATGATCTTCCTCATGATGTCCGCATCATCTAGCTTTAATAATCCTATTGAATGGAGCTCATTGATAATTAGATTCAATCGAGAATACATATCACGAACAAGCTCATCATCATTCATAGCAAAGGAATCATAATTTTGCTTAGCTAGACAATGTTTTTGCTCACGGACATTACTTGTACCGTCATGGAGCTCTTGAAGTTTTAACCAAATTTCATGTGCCGTATTTAAGGTGAACACTTGGTTAAACACATCCATGCTAAATGATTCAAACAAACAATTCTTAGCTCTAGCATTAAAATGCATTTCTTTTTCATCACTCTTTGTGGGTTTTTTGGGATTCTTGATGGGTTTCATCCCGTCACGAGTGACTCTCCATACACCTAAATCAACCGCCTCAAGGTGGCAAGCCATTCTAGCTTTATAGTATGGGAAGTTAGTGCCGTCAAATTGTGGAGGCCTAGCGGTATCCATCCCCACCACTCTATAATAGCGTCGGCTCAACGGCGGTTAAACCAAAGGTCCAAATATGAGCCAACCGGCTCTGATACCACTTGTAGGACACGTGTACGCCTAAGAGGGGGGGGGTGAATTAGGCAACTTAAAAAACTAACTCTAAACTATGGCCTCTTTTTCTAACCCTAGCAAAACCTATGTAATAGACAAGCTATCTAGATGAGCAACTATGGTTTTGCTAGTGTGTTGCTATCTCTACCGCAAACGTAGTAAAGTAATCAATGTAAATGCGGAAGCTAAAGAGCAAGGTAGAGATATGCAAACTCCCGTCGACGACTCCGGTATTTTTACCGAGGTATCGAGAAACGCGCAAGCTTCCCCCTAGTCCTCGTTGGAGCCCCTCGCAAGGAATCCCTCGCAAGGGCCAAGCTCCCGGTCGGGTAACTCCGTGGATAGCCTCGGGTCTTCCCCACGCGTAAGTGGGTCTCCGATGTGCCTCTCGGCAAGCCTCTCCCGGATGCTCCCCGCCGTCTTCACTATCAAGCTTCCGGCCAAAACGCCGCGGGCCTTGTTCCCTCCGGTACACGGTGGCGGCCACACCACAAACGCGGTTGGTGTGATCTCGCAAGACTTCAAGCCCCTCCGATGTACAACACTTGTGCTCACAAGCACGGGGTGGCAAGAGGTATGCAAACCTCACTTAAACACTAGGCAAACACCTAGAGCAAGCGCATAAGCGGTGGTCTAATCAACCTAAGCACTTCGCAAAGCACTTATGCTAATCACCTAATAAAACACTAAGCACTATGCATGTGGAGATCACTCAAATGGTGTATCAACACTCTTGATATGTTTCCTCAGCTCCACTCGTCTCAAATGGCCGGTTGGGGGTTGTATTTATAAGCCCCACTGAGAAAGTAGCCGTTGGGGTCGAACTCCCGCAAATCTGCTACTGACCGGACGCTGAATCGTCCGACCGACGCGTGCGTCGTCGTCTCGACCGTTATAGCCGTGAACTACCGATCGGACGCTGCTAGCGTCGTCGCTTCGCCACCGGACGCGTCCGGTCGCGATTCAGCCGCTACTGGAACCTCTTCAGATTTCGATCGGACTGCTGCGTTCTGCGTCCGGTCGATTCGCCGCCGGCGTCGGTCGCGCTTCAGCGTCCGGTCCAGCGTCTCGGCGCCTCTCATGAGCTCGTTTCTTTGCGATCTTGCGCACGGCTTGGTTCCTATCTTCATGCTTGGACTTTGCTTGATATCTTGGGTCTTTTCTTGTGCTTCTAAGGTCTTGCTTGAGGTGTTGATCATCAGATCATCATGTCGCCTTCGTCCAAGTCACGTCTTGCACCCTATTGGACTACAAAACAAACACTTGCAAATTCATTAGTCCAATTTGGTTGTGTTGGTCATCAAACACCAAAATCCAAAGTAAATGGGTCAAGGGTCCATTTTCCTTACAGATGCTCAGGACGAAAATCGTGCTCCAGCAGGCCCCTACTACGGCCCCAAATTTCGGTGGGCACCCAAATCCCCCCTCCGGCGCCCATTCCAGGGGGCTTAGCTTGAGCTCCCATACAGTTGTTGCGTTGGTTTTTGACCACGTTCGGAAGGAACCACGGCGCCTGCTCGCCCTCGCCTAGCGCCGGTGACCCAGCTGCGCCTCCTTCCACCTCTTTCCTTGGTCGTCCGCCTCCGCCGGCCCCCAACCGCCATGCGGGCGTGCTGCCCAAGCCGCGCCTCCCTCAGGCCCTAGCCAACAAAAATAGGAAGAGCACCCAAATTCAAAATAGGTACCCTGATTTGGATGCCCCTGTTAGAGTTGCTCTGAGGACAGAAAACAAGCAAATATATGGTGGGTGGCAAACTGACAACACCGGAAAACAGTACAACGATGAAATGCCGGTTTTCCAGCTCTGTCGTCTTACTGAAAATTCAGCGCACAATTTGTGAGGTAAAAAAAAGAGTTAAATGAACCAGAGGTCCATTAACTTGTGAGCAGGTTTCAGTTAGGTCCATCAACTTTTAAAGTGGCTTTTTGGGTCCATAAACTTTATATGGCGTATCACTTAGGTCCATATCCCTCCACGTGGGCTTCTTATGTTGACGTGGCCTGCTGACTTGTCTAATAGAAGCATCTCTTGATCCTTCGTTTCATCAAACACGTTCTGGTCACGTGAGCGGGGGCCGCCGCTGCCGCTGCCGGCGCCCGAGAGAGCCGCCGCCGCGGCCACAAGGGCATGCGAGCAGGCCCATGCCGGCCTCGACGACATCACCGCCCCCGCGGGCAACGAGAATGGCAAGTTCCAGTGCGACGCACTCGCGACCCTCCTGCAGGACATCGCGGCGGCCGCCCGGGAGGCATGGGAGCTGGTGCCGCAGAGCCAGCGGCGGCGGCAAGCTGCAGCTGCGCAGTGATCTCGACGTGCTGGCCGCGGCCCTCGACATGCACGTGGCGCGGTTGGACGAGGTTTACGCATCGGGCGCGTTGAAGTGGGCTCGAGCGCTGGTGGTTCCGCGCCCCGGCGCCGGGGTCAGCCGCGACGACCTCTTCACAAGGCTCAGGGTCAACGGTTACGAGATGTGGAGGGAGGCCGCAGCCGCGCTCACCGAGGTGCTGCACGACGACGAGAAATGTGTCCGCGTCGTGGCATCCGATGTTGCGGGCGGTGTCGGCGTCCTCGTCGCGCTGCTCGAGTGCTCGGACGCCCGCGTCCAGGAGGTGGCCCTGGAGGCGGTCTCGGTGATTGTCGGGTCTGATGCACACAGGGGAAACCTGGTCGTCGTCGATGTCATCGCGCTCATGGAACGTGTCCTTGACGCGGGCGCCAGCAGCGAGGCGACCAAGGAGAGGGCGGCGCAGGTGTTCTGTAGGCTCACTGAGAACTCGGACACCGCGTGGGCCTGCTCGCGCGCCCGTGTGGCCACGGTGGCAGCTCTCTCGTGCATCCGTAGCGGCGGCGATGGCCCCTGCTCGCGCGCCCACAACATGTTTGACGAAATGAAGGGTCAAGAGCTGCTTCAGTTGAACAAGTTAGCAGGCCACATCAGTAAGAGAAGCCCACGTGGAGGGATATGGATCTAAGTGATACGCCATACAAAGTTTATGGACCAAAAAAGTTTTTTTGAAAGTTGATAGACCTAACTGAAACCTATTCACAAGTTAATAAACCTCTGGTGCATTTAACTTTTAAAAAAATACAAGATGCCGAAATATAGAGCCATGTATCATATATTTCTAAACTACCTATCAAACTTCTCTTTCGGTTATCTGTCGCTGAAAAGTTCTACCATTCGTGCGTTTGTTTCTTTTCGATTCACGCGCTAACCGTAGGTGAGACACATAGGGCCCCGGCGTGTAAATAAGACTTCCATCGTCGACTTACTTCATCTGTCATTAACTTGTGCACAAATATCTTAACTTGTTCACCTTGTCTAAGATGTTAGTTCTATTTGATTGGTACAAATTTATAGTCTTTTATAGATACAATATTTGCGACAAGGCTGTAACAATTATTTCTTCTATAAACAAACTCAAGAAAGCGTGTCTCCATTTGAACACTCTCCCTCCGTTCTAAAATAAGTGTGTTTTCTTTTTACTTTGAGAGATATCTTATTTGACCATTCGTCCTATTCAAATTTTTTGTATAAATATTATCTATTTTGTTATCACTTATTTTATCATTAGAGGTACTTTAATAGTGATTTATTTATTTTATAATTTACATAAAAATTTTGAATAAGACAAACGGTCAAACAAGATGTCTGAAAGTAAAAAACGGTACTTATTTTGAGACGGAGAGATTACCAACGAACTAAACGGCAGCAACGGCAGAGATGCAGAGACCGAACTGACCAAGTACTCGGACTAATTCTGAAAGCATCATTACTGACATCAGGTGGTCGCAACAAAAGATAATACTAGTGGGATTAGTTGATCTCCAGTTAAGAACTTATAAGATTTTAATATCTGACTATATATTGTCGAAAGTATTCTTTAGTATAGAATTTCCATGTAGTACGAGTACAAACAGTACAATAATAGAACCTTTGACCAATCTGACCAAGCAACAACATACGGAGAAATTAACGAAGGTTGCAGGCAGGATCATGTGTATGGGTCCGTTCTGAAAAATCACTGTTTACAGCTGAAAATATTGTTTACTCTCTCACAAATTTCTCCAAATTTATCCAGATTCTTTCAGATTTAACCAAGCGAGCCTTATGACGAACTGGTCGTTGGGATTTCACTTTTGTACTAGGTGGTCAAAGAGACATGTGATGCAGTAGTTTGGATAAGCAGCCCGTTCGCTTGCTCGTAAACGATCGTAAATTTCTAGCCGGGAACAGTGTTTTTCTCTCACACCAAACCAGCCAGCAGTAAATAATCCACGATACGATACGGCCTCCCGAACAGGCTGAAGAACACAGCATATTCAGAAATCAGAACAGGGACGTGGTATACATATTTTAGTTTCTTAGTGTATATAAGAGAAACGTGTAGTCATGTTTGTTGGTTAAAAAAATTGTTGCTTGCGTATGTCACTGCATGGTAGACTGGCACCCCTAGGTCTCCGAACAAGTAGTTCATTTCATTGTATATGGTTACTATTTCTCGTTGATGTTCTGACCAGCTCAGAGTTTCTTTTCAGTTCATACCTTGTACTAACAGTTTTTTTATGAAGAGCAAAACGCTCTTTCTTCGCTTCTGCAGGTAGCCTAGCTCTAGCTAGGTTACCAATTGTGAATTTGCTCAACCGTAAACCATTTCACATCTACTGCCCGATTCGTACATGGAGTTAATATTATATGCTGCTGTGAGGTTTGCTTAGAGTAGAGCTGCTTGATTTTCTCTTCCTTTCGCTTCATCCTTATTCATTGGCAGTTGGTGCCAGTGAAGTACCGTTGCTATGGTTGACCTACCCATCCTTGTTCTGCAATGTTCATGAATCATCAGGCTCTTGAAGGTAGAAACATGGGACAGCTAGTAGGAGTACGTTTTCCGCTGTCGTATGGTGCTTTTCATCTGGAAGGAAGACAGGTGACTATCATGAGGATTTTGTCTCGATAGATACATGCAAACCTACTAATACGTACGTACAAGGACATGACGGCCTCTTCCTGGCCGCGCATTTCTTCAGAGCTTGCTGTCAGCATTTGACATAATTACTTGCCCCCAGATGATTATTCGTGGCACGTGTCATGATGGCAGACATACAACGCGTGATTAAAGTCGTAGCCGGCAGCAGTGTCGTAGTACTGTCGTGCACGCAGTGAACCCAAGGAAATCTCTCCAGCCGGCCAGGATGCTGTCCGATACAAGCTTCCGTACACATGCCGTAGCAAAGTCCAGGTGCTGCGTTACAGCGTTTAGCCGTTAGCTGAGCTGACTACCTGAGCCTGCATACTCCTCCGTATTTCCCTATCCCATGCAGGTCGTCAGGGGAATCATGGCCTATCATGTTGCAGTGGGAACCGAACGCCGCCACACGTGGCGCGAAGGAAAAGGAAAATTCAGAATGGGTTCGTCACTGCCTTCAGTTTAACGACAAGAACATTGGAACGGGACGTTCTGGTCTGGTCTGGTTCGCACCCCCGCGTTCGTAGGAGTATAGAGTATATCATGTGGCGATGTTGTAAGCACGTCGCCCTTGCTGTGGTTTCTAATTAATTATAGTAAATGCTGGATGCTTTCGTGCGTGTGCGTCCAGAGATGATGGAATGATTCCGAATGGAGCCTTGGGCCGGCGGCGTGTGATGTCGGATGGAATGATGATGCTTGGGCACGCGGTTAAGCGAAGCGTGGCAGCGTTAAACGGAGTCAAGCTCAAGCACCTGACCGACATGTCCGGTTCAGACTTCAGACCTGTTCCCACGTTGGTTTCCGCTGCGGATCTAGCCCGGACCCGGACCCGGACCCCGGAGTCCCGAACGCTCCAGTGAAAAAACAACCAAGTGGGCTCTGGCGTGCGCCGTGCCGGCTGATGAACTTGGCAACATGCTGCATCCCAAATTGCCAAGGACGAGACGCCGGCAGCGGGCCCGATCCAGGAACTTACCGAGCGTGCCAAGCGGCCAAGCCGCCGGAGGTCAGGAGGCGAGGAGTTGGGCCGGCAGCCGCGGGCCGCAAAGCCTACCTAAGTGGGCTGGGTTTACGCGGAAGAATCGGCGGACCGACCTGCAAAGCTTTTGTGTGGGAGGCCGCGGCCCGCGAGCAGAGGCCAGTTTTCTGTTTCTGTCCGTGTTTTTGGATTATCGGATGTCTCCGGAGTCCGAACAAACCTGTTTCTCTCCATTTTCAAAGACAAAATTGACACAGTACATGGCAGCATATCATATAATCAATCTACAATCCAATTAAATAAGAAACGGATACAGTCGCAGCATACAGTACTCTTTATTTCAAAAAAAAAATAGCAACAACATATACAATTAAATTTTAATGCACATACAACATCGAAACTGAGACAATTAATGAAAACATATATAATAACGTACTAATGCACAGTCAATCTGAGGCTGGAACAATGCGAGAAGAAAGCAAAGCAACCACTGGCGTTTCAACCCTGAAACCCCCTCAAGTTACGACGGGATAGCAGACCCCTGGACTTGGGTGCCCCTGTCCCGGTGATACGGCTGCCGGACAGGAAGTCCAGCTTCTGGGCGCTCTGCAGGTTCGGCCCGGCCGCCGGGTGCGGCATGATTGCCCCGCCGCTGAGCGGCCCAGCCTGCCACACCGTGTTCTGCACCGTGCGGTTCCCCGGCAGCGCCACAGTCACGTAGATGGTGTACACGCCGCCGGAGTACTCGGCGGCCGGCCCGACGGGCACGGCGATCTTAAGGGTGTTGTTGGTCAAGCTGGGATTCGTGCTCTCCAGGTAGGTCATCAGGACGGACACCGCGCCGTTACCGTCCTGGGAGGCGATGAACACGCTGCTGCCGGCCATGCTGCCCGCGCTCTGGGTGTTGAGGCCCCACGCGACCCAGCCGCTGGGGTCCCACGGCGCGCGGAACGCCACGTCGGCGGTGCCGTTCGCCGCGTGGTACGTCCAGTACAGGCTGGCACCGAGCACGGGGAGGGAGGTGCACCGCTGGAACGAACGCCCCGCGGAGAACTTGGCGGACGAGCAGTTCTGCTGCTGCTGCTGCTGCGCCGTGGCGGTGGACGATGCGAAGAGCAGCAGCACGGCCGCGAGGAGGAGCAGTGCCGACTGGTCCCGTGCTGCCATCGGAAGTAGTAGAACGCTGAACACGTACGTTCTTGATGTGCTCTTTCTTGCCTCTTGTGCTGCGTTGGTCGCTCGCTCACGGGCGAGGCGCGAATGATTGCAGAT
Organism: Miscanthus lutarioriparius; assembly: GCA_904845875.1. NCBI lineage: Eukaryota > Viridiplantae > Streptophyta > Magnoliopsida > Poales > Poaceae > Miscanthus > Miscanthus lutarioriparius. The sequence continues at coordinate 12,998,770 of CAJGYO010000001.1, read as the reverse complement.
TTGCAGTAGCGAGGTGTGGTCGGAGGCTGTGCGAGAGCGGATGGGAAAGGGAGGCGTGCTATATATATAATAAGTTCGTGATGGAATGGGGCGACGTTGTTTGGGCAGTTGGCTAACTACGTCGACACTGTCAATCTTTCCCAGTTGCAAAAATATACTAAGTCAGACCATGCGCCGGCCTGTAAACTCCTCATGCTCTTCTATATACGTCGAGTATTTTATTTATCTCAATCGCCGTACACGTATCGTATTTCGAATCGCCATATGGTGATGAATAGTTGAATAGCTCTCCTCGGATCCGTGTGTGACTTGCTCCTGACGATGTCTGCTGCCTTGCTATCCTATTAAGAGAAAAGAACATACACAGTAGGATTTTATGATGATCTAACAACTTAGTTTATAATAAAACCAATAATTACCATATTAATTGAAAATGTTAGATGTTATATATGGTCATCTAACTATTTACGATAAACCAGAGGTAAGTGCCTAATATAATTTAATATGAATAGTAATTCTGAAACAGTAAATTAAGTAAAATACATTAATAGGATTTTCATCATACTCGTTGGAAAAGAAATTATGATAGAGAGTTATGTAAAACACAATTAGTAAAGGCAAGACTTAAAATAAAACAATGAAAAATAATATAGAAAGAAAAATATTTAAAAGTCATCCATATAAATTATAATTATTAATAAATAGCTAAATAAAAATGATAAGAACAGTCCTACAATTTTCATATATTGCGAAAACAACTAAATAAAAAAGTTAGTCTAAAAACAAACTTCACTTTTACTCTCATGAACTAACAATTACCACATTAATGATACAAATCTAGATTGTAACCAAGGGCGATGTCAGGGTCCTTATCGACCTGACGAAATTTGTAAGTCATTTAGTAAAATATTGTTGGAACTCAATAAAATATATATCATGTATGACTTCCATGATGTTCTCGACTAGATATGCCCCTAATTGCAACGGTCTAGATCTACCAACATATATGGAAAAATAATAAAGAAACCAAGTATGGAGAGAGATAATAGTTTAGAATTCAATTAGTGTGATACCTGGATTTTTTTCGTGGTTATAGAAAACAGGGAAATGAACGGATTATATGCATGCACAAGAGATATCGAAGGCTTAAGCCGATGCCTTGGCACAGATAAACACATCATTGAAGCACTTTTGGTCACTATGATCACGCCTCGCCATATCATCCTGCCCTTTTGTCATAACTTTGCTCGTCGAGTTGCTCTTTTCTCAAATTCCTAGTCAAAAAGTTTTGGTATCACCATCGATGTCGACGAAGGGGAAACAACCAAACATTTCGCGACAAACTTGGTTAAACTTTAAATAAATAACATTGTTTTCTATAAGCTTATTAGTTAACCTTTCGATAATTTGATTTAGGACAATAACTCAAAATTCCTTATATTTTGAGATGGAAGGAGTACTACTTTAAGAAGTTAATAGCAACAAGAGAAGTATAAACACGATGTAATGTGATGGTTGAAAATGTAAATACATCCATAAAACACATTTATAATTAGCATTTGATGTCCATTATGTACAGCCAATTTCAAACAGAGACAATGTAATAAAGTGTAAACAACCACTGGAGACATTATTTGACGTGGAATTTCAAATTTAGCGGACGGCTCTAAGATCTTCACGGTCGCATGTGATAGCCTTTCATCACCGGCGGGCTTCTCTTTAATCCCCAAAAACTCCTCAAGTTACGACGGTGCACCTCGAAGCTGGGTGCCCCTGTGCTTGTGCCGCCACCGCCGGACAAGAAGTCCAGCACCATGGTGCTCTGCATATTTGACACGGACATCGGGTGCGGCGCTATTTGCCCACCGCTGAGCGCGCCCGCCTGCCACACCGTGTTCTGCTGTGTGGAGTTCCCCGGGAGAGCCACCGTCACGTAGATGGTGTACGCGCCGGCCGTGTACTCGGCGACGGGCGCGACGGGCACGTCGAGCTTGAGGGTCCCGTTGGTCAGGGTGGGGGACGTGGTCTCCAGGTAGGTCATCAGGACGGACACCGCGCCGCCGTTGCCGTCCAGCGAGGCGATGAACACGCTGCTGCCGGCCATGCTGCTGGGGCGCTCGGTGTTGATGCCCCAGGCGACCCAGCCGCTGGAGCTCTGCGGCGCCCGGAACGCAAGGTCGGCGGTGCCGTTCGTCGGGTGGTACGTCCAGTACAGGCTGGCGCCAAGCACGGGCAGGTCGGTGCACCGCTGGAACGACTGTCCAGGCTGGAAGTTGGCGGGCGCGCAGCCCTGTGCTGCGGCGGCGGCGGCCGCTGCCGCAAACAGCAGCATCACCATTGCCCCGAAGAGGAACCACGCGGGATCGTTCCGTCGAGCCATCGAAAGCAGGATACGTGTGCCGTGGGCGCCTGCGCTCTTGTGCTTGCCTGTGCGCTCCCACTCCAGCGGCGAATGCAGATGCAGTTGTGAGGTTGTTGGAAACTCGGAGCTCGTCCGACTGGTGATGCTTGCGATACACACTGGCCAGTGCCCAGTGGGATTACAATTTACAAGCTGAGTACTTGGCGTCGACATCGACAGCGTTTTGCCGTCTCAAACACACTGGCCAGTGCCCAGTGGGATTACAATTTACAAGCTGCGCACTTGGCGTCGACATCGACAGCGTTTTGCCGTCTCAAACATGATCAGTAGTCAGTATATGCTATTTCTTCAGGTTAACGATATATGTATCGGATCCACCGTCCGCCGAGTCTTATCATCCAAAGCACGGTGATGACTTGGTATCTGCCAGCGTGTCCGCGTCTTCTGAGGAACCTCCCATATTTGACGGTTTATCAACTCTAGTGTCATCACATTGCTCGCAACGCCGGCTGATTCTCGAGATATTATTTTAGAAGCACAAGACAGCCTTGGGAGTAAAGTTGAAAACGGACCGAAACAAACGAAAAATCGCTCTATCGTTTTCGTTTTCATAGTTTTAGACAGAAACGGGAACGGGAGCCGGACAGCCGGGAACGAAAACGGTAGCGGGATAAACGGAAATACAAAAACGGATAAATACGATCGAAAAATAGATGAAAACGAACGGTAAGCGAAAACCTAAGCCGGAACATGTATGCCGCATGTGATAGCTCAAATACAGAGACCAAAGTGCAATACCAAATATCAAATATGCACTGACCACACATAAATATCAGTACAATACCAAATATCCATATATCACATGAGACAAGAGACATGACACATCACGTGCTCACAAGTCACAAGTCACAAACAGCATGTGTTCAGCACAAATAGGCAAACAGTAATACGCATGTGTTCACAAACAGAAATTGCAGTAGTCCATCAGCACCCATATAATATGTTTATTTAATAGTTCACCAACAGCAGAGAGCACACACAGCACCACGGCACATCAGTTTTTCACAGCTCACCATCTTCATTCATTGTATTTGGAGCACTTTGCCCTTCTCCCTATAATTTTCAGCACATATATTCATGATTAATTGGAAACGTAAGTCTATGTTATTGTCTTTAGCTATTACAGAACTGAAACGACCTGATTTCCGCGAAGGAAAATCCACAGAGTCGAAGTGTAATAAGACCGTTGTAGATCATATTACCCAAATTCCAGTCGAATATCACATCCATACAACGTAATATCAGAGTACAAATAGTGCGGAATTACATAAATTATTACATCGCCGCATTGGCGGAATCAAAAGTAGCATTCATTTAAAACAGCTTGAAGATAAGATCGTCAAACTCGAGCGTAGGAACGAACCCCTCAACCGTCAAACTCCTCAGATCTATACTACTCAGCAGAACCTGTGTGCCAAAGTTTATCAGTACGATTTGTACTGGCCACTCCCATCCTATGAGCATTGCTTTGTGGAAATTGGATGCAAGTTGGATATAATCAAAAAGGAACCTATAAAGCTGGGGATTCCTATGTATTAGCATATCAAGTATATAATAATAGTTGGTCAAGTTTTAACACCATTCCCACACCTATTCCACCCCATTTCTGTCCAGAGCCAGGTTTCGATTCTGGGATCGATATACCACCATCTCCACACTATCACCACATCACCACCATACCATCGCTCAGTCGACAGGCCAACTCCCTCTTGGCACTGTCTCATGGCCCGTAGCCCCTGGCTACGACCGAACACTCACTCACAGGGGGAAGAAGAGGACTCATCTCACTATCTAGTTTAAGAGAAACCCAAGAAAGGTCCATAGCCGACAAGTCGGCATATGTATTGATCGATCAACCATACACTCTACAGAGGTTTTACATAACCACAAGATCCGCCTTCCTCGCTGACCGTCGTCAACTGGGCTGATTCTGACTGCTTGCTAGCCTAGGATAATGCCACCCTACCATTCAGCCCTGGTACACCCCAAGTCTAGTCTGGGGTGGCTGAAACTGTGAGTCATGAGCCGGGTCCTCAAGGTCCCCATGAAGTCTCGGAAGGGTGTGGGGGAATCCTCCGTGCCCCGTATCTCCCTCGCACTGTCCGCTATCAACCTAGCAGTAGTGGCAATATCCTACCAAGTAGTCCGGCCGCCCCGCACCATATAGGGCGAGTGGTACGTAAGGTTTCCCGGTGAATCTGAGTACTAGTAAGTCCTTAGGGATGACCAAGCCAGAATGTCTTCATCAGGGTTTCCATTTATCGTGCCACCATAGCACCTCCACCCTGGGCTCCTCCCATCATAGGTTCACACCTAGGGCCACCTCATATACCATTTATCCACCACTGGTATCCATTTCCAGGGGTGCCCAGATAGCACCCCGTGGCAAGACTTGCCCTAGGCTCATCGTATATTCTAACTTGGTCGACACAACCCTCACCCTCCACGCACCCAAGTCACACACGCAGCACTCTCCCCATAGTCCAGATAACATCAATTTCCATCACGCATCAATGTAGTACAAGCGTAGTAGAAGTGATAAGCAATGAAATATAGCAGCAAGCGTGTGTCTAGCCTAATAGCAGGGTAAGCAGGGGTAAGGTTACGTCAAGGTATAGGCCATCAAGTAAGCATACTACCATATAAGTCATATCATAGTGTGAATATAACAATAAAGTAAAACAATAGCAGTTCTATATTAGCCATGCGTAATAGCTGCTACGAGGTTGGGTGGGATGTGGCACCTTCAGTGAAGTCGTTCCCGCACTCCTCACGGTACTCATGATCCTCGTCCGTCTGGTTCTCCTCCGAGTCTGCATACGATCGAATTATAGTCGCGTTAACGACGTCTATAGAATAGCACAAAGAAGCAATGAAAATTCAAAAGAGTCAAATGCACTCAAACATGGGTTCATTGCGTAGAGCTCGATTTTAGATGAATTTTGGTCCTGGTTTCATATTTTTCTGAGGTCGTATGAATTAGTTATGAATTTCCGAAGATTAAATCCATTTCTGAAAATATTAAAGGCTGATTAATTCAGGGCTGACACGTGTCACACTGTGACGGGTTCACGTGGCATGTAGGGACTTGGAGTGGTGTATCAGCTGGTGAGGTGGTCGGAGAGGTCACCGAGGTGGTCGGAGAGATCGCCGAGGTGATCGGAGAGGTCGCCGAGGTGGTCGGAGAGGTCACCGAGGTGGTCGGAGAGATCGCCGAGGTGGTCGGAGAGGTCGCCGAAGTCCCCGACGCTGGCGTGGTCACATCATCGGCATGACGTCAGTATGGCATCATCAGAGCTAAACCGCGGCTGACAGGTGGGTCCCGGTCAACGGTCAGCTCAGGCCGAGTCCAAACTGGGCTGGTTGGGCCTGGATACGGGCTGGGCTTTGGCCCACCACGTGGCGCGCACTGGTGCGGCCACGTCGTCTTACTGGGCCACTAACGGGCTGTGGTCCACGGGCGCAGGTGAGGCGCGATTCATGGTGAACCCGCCTGCATTGGTCCATAGACCACAGAGCCGGTCTATGAAGGACTTGGTCCACTTACTCCTTCCCAGGGTTCGGTTCACGTGCACCAAGTGCACGGATGTGTGGCCGGCAAGGGGAAAATCCCCTTCTCTTCCTCGACGGGGCTCCCGCCAGCGGTGAGGTCACCGGCGAGCCTCACCCGTGGCGCTGGTGTTCAATTTAGGTGGGTAAAAGCATCGCCCCGCTATGGCAAACATGATGGTGAGGTCGAAGTGACGAGTAGGGTTCCCCATGGGGCTGGCCATGGCGACGAAGGTTCGGCTGTGGCGTGTCGACGACGGCAGGGCGATGTGGTGGCTAGGAGCATGCTTGGTGGGGCACGTGAGCTTCCCGTGGCTCCAGTGAACAGGGCGGGCGAGGCAAGGAGGCGCCAGATGCTCCCAGTGGTCCTGGCCACGGTGGAGTCGAAGTGGTTGCGGCGGCGCTCCGGCCGCGGCGCGGTGTGGTCAACGGGGGTCCTCCGGTGGCCTTCGTCTACCTCGATCGCGAGCGTGGCGTGTTTCGCGGCGAGGAGGAGCCAACCAAGGTGGTGGCGTCACCTCTATCGTGGTGATGCGGCCGCGGTGGTCTCACCACGGCCGTGTTCGTGGCTGCGGTGTGCGCGTACGTGCGTGCTCACATGCGTGCTCGTGTGCGTGCTCGACGTCCATGGGGCTAGGAGGAGGTCTCAGCCAAGGTGCTCACCGCGGTGTGCTTGGCGGTGCGGAGTGGCGGTGTCATGATGACGGTGCGGCCGTGTAGCGGTGCGTGGTGCTGCGCTGGCTCGCGGAAGAAGACGGTGGCGCCTTCCTCTACTCTGGCGGCGGCGTCCTTCTCCGCGCCTCTCCTTCTCCTCTCGTCCCTCGGCTTAGTGTGTTGGTGCGAACCGCACGGCGGCGGAGAGGTGAATGGAGGGCTAGGGCTCGGGGTGCTCCTTTTATAGGCCGAGCTCCATGCCCATCCATGGCGGATGGCGGAACGGCTGGTGATGCGCCGAGCGCATCGGGCGGCTCTCGCGTGCGGGGACGATTAAATGGTGGCGCTAAGGTGGGGGCAGGTCATGCGATGTGCGTGACCCGGGCCGCGCTTTGCTCATGATCGGCTCCCGATCGCGTGGTGGAGGGCGTGTGGGGAAGACGATGATGTTGTAGCCGGGCCGATGACGAGAGGGCCCGTTTGTCGACTTGTCTCGATCACGGGCGTCTTGATGCATGATGGTGTGGTAGTCCGGCTCGTCGGTGGCTTGTCTTGCTGAGCGGTAGAGTGTTCTTGGGGCGGCCGTGGGCAGCGTCTTGTGAAGTGGGAGGGGGCCCGGGCTCGGTAGGGTGGCTCGCAAAAGCCGAAAGCGAGCTTGGGCTGCTGCTGGCTCCCCTCCTTTCCTTTTCTTTTCTACTGTTTGTTTCTCTTTTCTTTCTTTTGCTTGATTCAAATTTAGTTAGAGTTTAAACTTGAGCTTGAGTCATGTAGTGGGTCCCACAAGGTGTTTCAAATAGTGGTCAAAATACATCCCATATATTAGAGATTATTGGCTATTTTTGTTATACAAAAATAGTTGAAGTTTTTATATAGGGGTGTTTTATTCTTCCAACAAATAATTCATTATTTAGGGTTTATCTTAAATATTAAGTAAGTTAGTTAAACATCACATAAGGCAAAAGAATCCAAATCACAAGTGGAATTAAGGATGCATGCATGATTTATTTATTTAGGAATTTAATTACACATGTGGCATAAAACCAAACTATGCTTATGATTTTAACCTAGTTGGGTCACATCTAATCTAAAACTAAGGTTTAGCTTCTACATGTGTCACTCAACATCACATAAGGTTTAAACAAAAATTTTGTAATTGTGATTTTTGGTATGTGGATTTTTTGGTTATTACAAGAACTGTTTCAGAAGCCAAGCTAAATACCTCATCATCATCAGTGGTGGGGGACTAGTACTAACAGATACCGTCTCCAGAGGTGTCAGTTCAACCATAGTTGTAGGAATGTATTTGGGATCTAAAAAATCAAAATAAAGACCACGCAATATTGTACTTCAGAATGATCAACTAGGAAAATAATATGTGATAATTAGATTGAAGAACTAAGAAAAATATTACATTTGCTTGCTGCATGTATCCAATCCTTAGCGCAAATCAGTGCTTGTACCATCTCAGGATCTAGACGATTACGATGGGGATCAACAACTCGCCCAGCCCCACTAAATACAGACTCAGAAGTTATTGTTGACACTTGTATTGTCATCATATCCCGAGCAATTTGTGCAAAAATTGGATATTTATCTGTATTGTTCTTCCAGTAAGCCAAAATATCAAATGGATTTTGCTTCAGCAGTAGCTCTGTCATGTATTTGTCTAACTCATTTACTTCATTTCTATCAGGCACACAATCATCATATAAGAAACTCTCAAGTTCACCATCTTGACTCACATGATCTGTTCTTGACTCTCATGATCTGTTGGGCTGACCAATTCATTTGCACTCACAACACCCTTTGCCTTTGAGGATTCAGGTGTAGAGGTAGCATAAGACTTATACAAGTCCTTGAGAACACTAATAAATTCATTAAGTTTAATTTGAAAGTAGTCACCATAGAACTTTCTCATGTAATACTCTACAAGTTTGTGCTTATATCTTGGATCAAGGAAGCATGCTACAACAAGAGCAGTATTGGAAGAAGTCCAATATTTCTCAAATTTTCCACTCATAGATTTGGTCATTTCCCTAATAATCAAATCTAGACTACAAGACCATTTATCTAGCAGCTCTTTTATCTCACAAAAACCTCTATAGAACAGATTTGCGTATTTTGCGCACATTGGACTTCTAGGCTGTGTTGGGCTGCCTATCCTGGATTGATGAAAAATGGGATATCTCGGTCAAAAATGGGATTCCGCAAATACGGACGGACAAACACTCCACCGTTTTCGGTCCCGCTCCCATTTTACACCATCCCATTTTCAGTTCCGTTTCCGTTTATCCTGGAAAAAAACGAAAACGGACGGGAAAATACGGTATACGGTTGCGGATGAAACGGAATTTATCCCGTCCGTTTTCAACTTTACTTGGGAGGACGTCATGAAAAGTGAAAATAGCAGTAAGATACAGTTATAAAGCAATATATAATAGAGCACCTGCGGAGGACACAAGCTATAGGCCGGCTCCTTCAATCTCTGTGCGTCTAAGGGCACCTCTCCAAGAGACCAAGAGGGACACTCAGCTAGCTCATATAGGGCAATAACACCTTTTTTTTTGTATCGAGTAGTTGGGTGACCCAACAAAACCTGCATCCCTATTTTACATTCTGAAAAAAAAACTGTCACTTCAGTGACTTCACTTATGCAAAATGCCCAAAAGAAGACGAACATTCAGGCAAATATTTATGATCTTATCCCACATAAATATGCCAGACCCAGCGGAATCCGCAAGGGCATGCTACAAACGTTAACACATCAAAGGGAAAACTGGCCTGATGAAGCACATCTGGATTTTAATTAGGCGTGTTACACATCTTGTCCAAAAACAAAATTTATATAAGCTGGGGTCAACACAATAAAGAACCGAAGATTGAAGTCACCTTACTTCACCATCTCTCACGCCCTCTATTCTGTAGTCCAGTGCTTAGGCTTTACTAACGCTAAGCAGCATGAAGCTAAAGCATCAGATGCATCAAGAATTGGTGGAAGCGTGAACGGGGGCAGAACACCGCCTTTCTCATGCACGACCGTCACGGCAGTCCTGCCAAGTGTGCGAGCCATTGCAGCCTGCTGCTTATTTGAGCCCCTCCATGATGCATGAGAATGCTGCAAAGGTGGCACAGCTTTGAAGCAACGCTTGTGGAGCTCCTGATAAAAGAAAAACAAACATGTAAGAGAATTATTATCGGATAGTACTTTTCAGCGAAAGAACAGTATTTTCCTCTCACAACAAATCAGCATAAGCCAAATTTTAGCAAAACGAACACGGCCAAAATCCCCAAGAACTGAATGAGTTTTAGAATGATGGGACTCCAAATAGCAGTTCAGGGCAGCACATGGACAAATACCCACTTCCTCTGGAACTTGAAGCAATTGGCCACATACTAACAGTAGAGCGCTAAAATGTAATGCAGTTATAGCCATTGATAATCACTATGCATGGCTAGTGCCAGAAAGCAATGAAACATGCATTGCAAACTAACAAGCAAAACACATAAAAATGTTTCTAGTGTATCACTAGCCAAGTGCTGGCCGCGATCCCAATCAAACTATGATTCTTTATCAAAACATTTGTTTTCTCTGTAAAAGAAGGGTATCGTTTCTCTTAAAGATGGTGCTGATGGCAATTTATGAAATTGAGTACCATGTGCAACTGAGCATGTTTATAAATTACTAGTCCAATTTACAATTCATTAGCAGAAATGAATTATCTGATAAAACTTGGGCTAACCACTAGTCAGCGTAAAATAATGCAAGAAAGATTTAGTTTCGCTGACTGTAAGAGCATTGGTTGTACCTTATCATTATCTGTCAACATGCATGATCGTCAGCTCATTGCACCACATTGCTCAAATTGCTCGTTGGAATGTGTTATGCGGTTGTCATTTCTGTGCTTCTTTAGCACTATAGGTGGTGTATCTGTAATTCTGTATATGTATCCCTGTGCTTGTTAGTTTGCAGTCCTTGCTATGTTGGGGTTGTTGATCTGTGGGCGTTGCAATGGCCATCCTTTTGCTGCTCTGAAGCTGACAAGGAATCCTAGTTAATCCTCACTTGATAGAGTTTATGGTTACTGGAATTTCAATTCTATCACTTGCTGGTTGAGGACCCTTGAAGGCTTGGGTGGATCGAGGGAGACTAATTGCTCATTTCTCCACCAAGAACAGTCAGTGCTTATAACTGTAACACCCTGGTTTGCTTGATAATTAATTATTTTAGGGTAAAGTATAATTTACACCCTCCAACTATCACCAAAGTATAGATTTCAACCTCGAACTTCAAAACCGGATAACTTTGGCCCTCCAACTCTTGAAAAAGTTCAAATTTCAACCTTCTGGACGGTTTTGCGTATGAACAGTACTTTTGATATTTTTAGGAGGCGTCGAAATTTTATATTATTATTTTAAGCATCTTAACGCCCTCAAATGAAAAAAAGCTCAAAACTACAAAGTTGTATATCTCGTTGAGAGCTACAACTTTGGTATAAAATGTATTTTCATTTAACTCCATACAAATAATATATTAGTGCTCTAATGCGGCAAGTGCTAGTTGACGATTATTATGGTGCTGAAATTTTATATTATTTTTTCGAGCATCTTACTGTCCTCAAATAAAAAAACTCAAAATTACAAAGTTGTAGATCTCATCGAAGTCTACAATTTACATATAAAAATTATCCTCATCCGCCATCATATTGGAGGGTTTTCTATTTTTTAAAATTAGAGTCTTATCATGAGACAAACAGTTTTTAAAAATGAAGTTGATGAGATGGTTAGCCCTCCGGATAGCTATCCAAAATGTCAAGATCATCAAAGTCGGATATCGGAGCTAAAAAGAGATTTTAGCTTTTATGCTAAAATTTGCGAGCCCATACGGCCATACCTGACCGCTGGTTTGCACCGGAGGTCCAAGAAATATTCAATTTTTAATAGCTCCAGAGCTCTGACGGGAGGCTGACCCTTGTTTAGTTACCTAAAATTCAAACTTTAACACTATACAAAAAGAAAATTCTCTATCACATCAAATTTACGATAAATGCATAGAGTACTAAATGTTGACAAAATCAAAAACTAATTGTACAGTTTGGTTGTACTTTGTAAGACGAACATTTTAAGCCTAATTAGTCAACGATCGGATAATTATTATAAAATACAAACAAAATACTACACTGCACAACAGTGTCCGTAGGATTTCCGGCGGCGCCAACTTCGGGGGACCGGATGTCCGGTATTCGCGCTAAAAATTGAATTTTGGAATTCTGGGCGCTGGGATCGGAGGTCCGGTTCTCGACGTCGCTGCGCGTACTGGGGCCCGCGTGCCACACCGGTTGCGCCTGTTCACCGTGCACCAGTGGGACCCGCACCCGCTGTCCTCTCCGTCGCGGAAGTCCTCGCCTCGCCCGGGTTTCGCGCGTGCAGTGGGAAGCGCTGGCCGCGGGTACCGCGCACAGGGACGCCGCCATGCAGTGGTGGAGGACGCGCCACCATCGGTCCGCTGGGCAAGCGCCGTCCTCCCCGATGTGAATAAATGCGCCGGTCGTCTCCGTCTCACAAAAATCCTCCGGGATGCTTCTTCGTTGCCGAGTCGTGCGCCTCCGCTTGTGCCATGCAGTCGGGAGAGCATCCGCGCCCCTCTTTGTTAGTAATCTTGTGCACGTTAGACAGGATTGCATGTTTCTGTTTTCAGGGTCTGTTTAGTTTCCAAAACCTAAAAATTTTTACGCAGTATCTATCACATCGAATCTTGCAGTATATGTATGGAGTATTAAATGTAGACGAAAAAAAACTAATTACACAATTGGGTGAGAAATCGCGAGACGAAACTTTCGAACCTAATTAGTCCATAATTAGACACTAATTACCAAATACAAACGAAAGTGCTACAGTAGCCAAAACCTAAAAAATTTTGTATCTAAACGGGGCCTCAGTTGATGTATGGGCGTGAGCACCAAGTTGTGGCTGCCGCACGTGTAGGAGGCCGTGGCGCGAGACTCGCTCGCCCACGAGCCTGGGCATGCAGGCATGGCTGGCGTTGCGGAGCGTGGGGATGGACGCGCTGAACTCCCGCAACGTATGCACTGTGATCGTGCTGCTCTGCTCTACTGTACCTTCCAATAAATATGAAAGCTAAGCCCTTGTTTAGTTGGTTGAAGTTTGGAAATTTAGCTACTGTAGCACTTTCGTTTTTATTTGGCAATTAGTGTTCAATGATGGATTAATTAGGCTCAAAACGTTCGTCTCGCAATTTCCAACCAAACTGTGTAATTAGTTTTTTTTCCGTCTACATTTAATGCTCCATACACGTATCGTAAGATTCGATGTGATGGATACTGTAGCACTTTTTGGGAAATTTTTTGGAACTAAACACGGGCTAAAAACAGAAAACGCTGCGCTTCTTCTTCTTTAGCCTGGACTCTAGGGTATAAGTTGTAGTATCTGTACTCTACACAACACATTCACACCATCACATGTCTAGAAACTACAACCTATACAACTCAAACGTCCTTCTGGAGATCATCGGAGCCACACGAACCTCGTAGACGACAGGCACGTCGTAGTCCCATTGTAGCACCACATGAGTGTCCAGGACCTGCACGAAACAAATATGGGGAGGAAAAACCCCGGTGCCACACCCGGCCGATCCACAACTAGGATTCAAACGCGGGTGGGTGGCCTCCATGACGGGAGCGCTCACCACTGCGCTACAAGCGCGTTGGCAAAACGCTGCGCTTCTCACAACTGGATTGGATTGGGCCCACTTTGGCCCATTAGGATGTTACACTACATAGTGGGCATGGCCCGATGAGCACAACAGCGAGCCCGCAGACTTCATCGTCGAGGAGCCCGCACCAGTGGAGCCCGCCATGATCACCACCACCAGTACAACGACGATGCATACACCGACATCACCCTTTGCACCGAGTTCGTCCTCACCAACATTGTCAACATCCTCGCCGCCGCTAGCCATGACATGGTCAATGGCTAGCTCACCTGCAACTGGCTCTATGTCCACAACACCGAGCACACAGGTGCACCAAGGCATCGAGTTCGCCTCGCCACCAAGTGCTGGAGCCAGCGAGCAGCTGGACAACGACCACGATGATGATGCGCCACTCCGGTTTTGCCACGTCAACAACGTGCTTGGGCAGGCTACGCAGCCTAGGCTCACTAAACGGGACCAGGAGGAGCAACTGTTGTTGGCGAGCGACGTTGAGTCGACGTTGTTTGAGGAGGCGCTGCAGCACGAGTGCTAGCACCACGTGATGCTAGACGAGATGACGTCCATCGAGGCAAGCAGTACCTAGGAGCTAGTCGAGCCACCGCCGCACACAAGGACGATTGGCCTCAAGTGGGTCTATAAGACCAAGAAGGACGTAGCCGGGGTCATCACCAAGCACAAGGCCTGGCTCATCGCCAAAGGATATGTCCAACGCCAAAGGAGTTGATTTCGATGAAGTCTTCGCTCCGGTTGCATGACTTGAGTCTGTCCGACTGTTGCTCGCCCATGCCACCTCTGAAGGCTAGGAGGTGAATCACATGGACGTCAAGTCCGTGTTCCTGAATGGCGTTCTCCAGGAAGAGGTGTACGTTGAGCAGCCCCCAGGTTTTGTGCTCAAGGGGCACGAACGCAAGGTACTCCACCTCGTCAAAGCTCTCTATGGACTCCATCAAGCCCCGCGCGCCTGGTACTCCAAGCTAGATGAGTCGCTGATCAACCTGTTCTTCCAGAGGAGTTCTTCTGAGCATGCTGTCTACCTCCACGGTGAACGCTGCCATCATCTTGTCGTGGGGGTTTATGTGGATGATCTTGTGATCACTAGAGGAAACCAAGCTGACATCGACGTATTCAAGGCAGAAATGCAGGCAACATTCAAGATGAGTGACTTGGGTCTTCTCCACTACTATCTTGGGCTTGAGGTGGCATAGACAGAGACGGGCATTACTGTAAGTCAGAGTGCCTATGCAGCTAAGATATTGGAGAATGCAGGCATGGCCGGGTGTAATCCAAGTCAAGTTCCAATGGAGCCACGACTGAAATTGAGCAAGGTGAGCACTGCTACTACTGTTGATCCTACATTCAATAGAAGCATTGTGGGCTCCCTATGATATCTAGTGAATTCAAGACCAGACCTGACGTATTCAGTCGGCTACATCAATGGGTTTATGGAGGCACCGACAATAGAGCAGATGATAGCTGTGAAATGAGTGCTGAGGTATGTTGCTGGTACCCTGCATTTTGGCTACCATTATACTCAGAAGAAGCAGGCATAGCTCATCGGCTACAGTGATAGTGATCTAGCCGACGATGTTGACACACGAAAGAGCACTACTGGAGTCTTCTTCTTCCTCGGCAACAATCTCATCACTTGGCAATCTCAGAAATAGAGAGTTGTGGCTTTGTCCTCCTACGAGGCTGAATATATTGCTGCAGCTATTGGAGCCTGTCAAGCAACCTGGCTAGCGTGGCTTCTTGCAGAGCTCAAGGGTGAGAAGACCAGCGCAACCACACTGAAGATTGACAATCAGTCCGCCATTGCACTGAGCAAGAACCTGATGTTTCACGACCGTAGCAAACACATAAATGTCATGTACCACTACATCAGAGAGTGAGTCGAGGAGGACCGGGTGCGACTTGAGTCCATCGGGACAATAGAGCAGCTGGTGGACATGCTGACAAAGGCCCTTGGCAAGGAACGCTTCTGCTGGTTGCGCTCTAAGATCGGGGTCATTGATGTAAAGCACACGCACAAGAATTAGGAGGAGATTTTGTTAGTAATCTTGTGCACGTTAGATAGGACTACATGTTTCTATTTTCAGTTGATGCATGCGCGCGAGCGCCAAGTTGTGGCTGCCGCGTATGTAGGAGGCCGTGGCGCAAGACTCGCTCACCCATGAGCTTGGGCATGCAGGCATGGCCGGCATTGCGGAGCATGGGGATGGATGCGCTGAACTCCAGCGACATGCACGCTGTGATCGTGCTACTCTACTATACCTTCCAATAAATATGAAAGCTAAGAACAGAAAACACTGTGCTTCTCTGGCAGCACCAAAAAAATCTTCCGTGTCCAAGTGTTCTCACGTCAGTTGAGTTTCATGTTCACCGCCACTCGTGACCTCACCACCGACTTCCACCATCGTCTGGTGACTAACAATTGGTACCAGAGCTAGCTTTCGAGGGACCTCGCTGTCGTCATGGCGTCTCTACCAAGAACCCATGGTCGTTCACCGGCCGAGAAGGTCGACGGCTCCAAGAACGATGGTAGCAACGGTTCTAGCGCCAAGATGCCACCGCGCACGCCTTCTCTGAGCCATTCCCCTCCTCGTCATTCTTGCATGCGCAACGCACACCGTTCGTGTACCCATGACGCACGCCGTCCACGGGAGGTTGTCATCGAGCGCATCATCTAGGATGATAGCAGCTCCGGCAACTGGCCATAGCTGACAAGGATGAACTACACTAAGTGGTCACTCCGCATGAAGCTGAAGATGCAGGCGCATCACCTCTAGGACGCTGTTGAGTACGATGATGTCGAGTTCGACGACGACCGCAGTACACTCGACGCGATCTACAGCGCTGTCTCGGCGGAGATGGTGCCTGCGCTTGCGACCAAGGCAACCGCCAAGGAAGCCTAGGAGGCCATCAAGACCGTCTGCATCAGCGCCGACCGGGTGCAGAAGGCGACGGCACAGAACCTACGGGCGGAGTACGAACCCATCGCGCTCCGCGACGGTGAGCGCATCGAAGATTTCGCCCTATGCCTGACCAGGATTGTACAGCGACTAGCAACGCTTGGCAATCCCAAGCCCGATGAGAAAGTGGTGGCCAAGTACCTCCGCATCATGTGCCCACGCTACAAGCAGTTGGTAATCTCCATTGAAACCCTCCTTGATATCTCATAGTTGTCAATTAAGGAGGTCACAGGGAGGTTAAAGGCAGCCGATGACGTCGAGCCACCTACGCCGTAGACAGCCGCCGGCAAGCTGCTGCTCACTGAGGAGTAGTGGATTGAGCGCTACAAGCAGAAGGGTCAGGAGTCCAGCCATGGTGGCTCTAGATCCGGCGGCCGTGGCAAGCGCCATGGCAGGGGCCATGGACGCTGCACCGACGGCAATGGTGATGGAAGGTCCGGTTCCATCTCAGGCCGTTATAGACCAGATGATCCTTGCAAGCACTGTGGGAAGAAAGGCCATTGGGCCTGTGACTGTCGTAGCAAAAAGGAGCAGGCCCATGTGGCCCATGTTGATGAGCCCACACTCATGTTGGCCATCAGTTCGATCCACGAGCAGGATAGTTCATTCCCCTTCGTGCCGCCGCCACCAGCTACATCGCGTCCAGCGACCCCGGCGGCCCACGAAAGCGCCGCCATCCACCTCGTCGAGCAGAAGTCGTCGCCGTAGCACACATCGGTGCAACCGCCGCAGGCCCCAACATTTACTGTACTTTCCAATAAATATGAAAGCTAAGAACAGAAAATGCTGCGCTTCTCTGGCAGCACCAAAAAACCTTCTGTGTCCAAGTGTTCTCGCATCAGTTGAGTTTAGTGTTCACCGCCGCTCGTGACCTCACTGTCGACTTCCACTACCGTCTGGTGATTAACATCCTTCCCTTGCTCGTGCCTTCACTGGTGTAGCTGGCTATAGCCGCGGCCATGGCCGTCGCTCGTACGTCACATCCTTGCGAGTGCGTGCCGCTGGGCACCGTTTCCGCCGCTGTGGAAGCCCGTCGTGGGCGCGGGGAGGCCGTCCGGGGCCCATAGTGCCCCAGCCGCGGCCGGCCGGTGCTCTCCATCCCCTGCTCGTGTGTGACGAGAGGAAGAAGAGAAGGATCTCGGGTAAGAATAGAAGCTTTTCTAGGGTTCCTTATGTAAAGATGCAAGATACAAAGAAAAGGTGGGAGCGCCTGCTTTGGTTAATAGAAAGTCTAGGGTTCCCGATGCAAAATATGTTTTTTCTGTTCTGTTATCTTTTTCTTTTATGCATAAATAGGCAGAAACTTCATGATTAGATCTATGTAGTAGATTTATAATGTCATGTGCTTTAGTATAAAGTTTTTGTTGTATTGTAATCTAGTCTTTATGTTTATTTATTAGAGGATGTTCTACTAATCCAAATGTAATGAAATTTTTATGGTAGACTAGTGTTGATGTGTGTGTGTTGTGGTAAAAATTTTATGTCCAATGAATGCATATATCATGAGTTATAGATTTGTCTTGTGATATGCTTGTTTAATAGTTTTGAATTGAAGTAGTTAAAAATATATAAAATGGAAAATGCGTGTCATCTCTGTGTTATGAATGTTTTTATGTCCTATGAATGCATGATGTGGCTCAGTTGTTTAATATAATATTGATTTGTAGATTTATTGTCATGTGCCTCAATTGCCTTTAATTTTAATTAAATGGTAGTAAAGAACATGTTTAATCTGATGTTTACAAACATGTTTATATACTGCTTGTGCCATATGATGAGTAAGAAAGGTGTACTTAGTTTGTTTGGTAAGTAGAAGTGTGCTTAACAAGACTATGGTAGCTCTCGCTTGTATGTTTAATTGCAAGTGGTGACTTTAATAACTTGTGATATGTTGTTAATAACCAACTCGCGAGTAATGTTCCGATGAGAGTATGAGAGTGGTTCTTAACGACGGTTAGCTACCCTAGTCACCCTTCAATGTGTTGCCTGTTCTTTAAGTTTTGTAATGCTTATGTGCATGCTTGTTTGACTTAAGCATGCATTGCATTTATGCATATCATTTAGGGACGATGATGGATCGATGGGTCAACACAAGGATGTTGGCGTCAAGTGGGAAGATGATGAATGATGACTCAACTCCTGAAGATGATGGTTGGATCACGTCTCGAAGATGCAGCCAACTAACTTAGTGTTAATAAGTTACCCAGGCAAGCCCGGTGCATAACCCCTATTTTTATATCACTTATTATCATTATTACGTTTGTGCATTAAGTTGTAGGAGTTGCTTGAAACCCACCTGTATAAATATTCTATCCTATGAGTCCTACTAGTATAACAGAAATCGTGTAGTATGCCATGCTATTGGACCTATGGTAGAAGCCGAGTGATGGACTGTCACTCGCGAGAGATAGGTCATGGCTATTTTGTTACTGTTATTGCATGATTTTGGAAATGGATAATAATTGAAGACCAGGCGGGAAGAGGAAAAAAGGATTTTTTGAATGGTTGGTGGGTGCCGCCAGGGCGGGCTCTGGACACCCATTTTCCCGCTTGTGTCGGTTAAGGACCGTACTGATGGTAGCGATGTGACAAGCTTGAAGGTACCAAACACATAACAGGGGACTGAGTTACAGTTGATCGTGAAGCTTAGTACTTTCTCACGAATAAGGTGCACAAAATGTTCATCAGAGTGTTTCGCTGGCCATCTAGTGATTGTTTTAGGACCGGGAATGTCCATGGACCAAACTTAGGAGGGGAAAACCCATCTGGGACGGGCCTCCTAGGGTGGGTTCCCCAAGGTGGTCAGGTCATTTTGGGACTTGGTCGTACGATTGGAATGGCTGCCTTATACATGCTCTTTTGAGAGAAGTGCGGGCGTGTGTTTGGGATTACCCAGCTGGATGTACATCGATTGCAATTGCCACCCTCCTCAGATATGGATACCACTTTGTCACACCACTGCTATCGTAGTTAATGCAACTAGAACATGGAGATGATGATGAGGCTTCTATCGAATGATGATGTCGGGTTCATAAACCTAGGGTCCCCAATGGACCCGCTTCCCTACAAAAACTCAGCCCAGCAGACAGCGTAGTGACAACGTGCGCCTCTCGGGCTAGCCTAGATACATAATGATAGGCCAGGAGAATGATCCGGTCCCCAACCAGAAGACTTAGCCAAGGTGGGGACATAGTCCGACTCCAACCTCCTTTTCTGACCGGGGATACGCGGGACCTCTGCTCGTGGCTCTTCCCTGACCGATACGGTCGGGGCCGACTGGGAACGACCGACCGGGGATGCCCGCTTAGTGAGGGCCCGGGGATCAGGCAGAGCAGATAAGGTGAGGTGCTCAAGTCAAACTGTAATACCAAGGACCGTACCCTGCCATACCATGCGCACCCGCAGGACGGTGCCACCAGGCCATGCCAGATGGGCACTATGCAACCTTCCAGGCATGTTAGAACACAAACAATATTGTAAGCGCCGACGTTTGCCATACTAGGCGAACACGGTAGAGCCTGCCACATGCATCTGGACATAAACAATATTGTGGGCACCGACAACCGTCTCATACCCGACAGCGTGGGCAACAATACTAGGTAGCACACATATACATTCTCTCTCTTTCTCTGACTTGTAAGGCCATCCCCTTCAACTATAAAAGGGGATGAGCTCTCTCCTAAAAAGCTCTCTGGCTCTCCTTAAAAAAGAGAAGCAAGATGATTCGAGCACTTGAGGACCTGAGAACTTGAATAGCTCAATAGTTCTAGAACTCTAAAGCCACACAGAGCATACGCTCCAATACTTAGCGCACGTTAGAGCCCTCGTCACTCTCGGCCCTTCAGTTCAGAGTCCGATCGGGCCTTTAACACCCCCTTCTTATTCCTTCTCGTTTGTAACCCCACAGCAAACTTCGAGCATCTGGGCTTAGGAATAAAGTCACCAACCGACTGAAACTAGACATAGGGCACGCTGCCTGAACCAGTATAAATCCTATGTCATTGAGTGCTAGGCCACATCTGATCATAACGCATGGCAAAACTATAAATATTTACTTGTTGGACACTTTTCACACCGACAGTTCGCGCCGTCCGTGAGGAAGATGTCGTGCGTTCATGCTTTTTTTCATTGGATGGCCCACCTTTCCACCATCTTCGTCATGGCGGGCTCAAGCGATATGATTCGCTTCGGCTCACTAGAGTTCCCCACGCTCCCACCTGTTGGGATGTGGATTCCTCCCGTCTTCGTGCCACTCCAGACCTTCCTCTCTGGGAGTCTGGACTTCGTCGCTGACCGGCTCAGCGTACTCCGCCTCCACGAGGAGGCGCTCATCCCGACATCCACTAGAGGAGGAGCGCCCTCCATTGGCCCTGGGCCACCCGATGACCTCAACGTCGAAACTCTCGTGCTTTAAAGGGGACCATGACGCCTAAGAGGAGGGGTGAATTAGGCAACTTAAAACTCTAACTCTAAACTATGGTCTCTTTTTCTAACCTTAGCAAAACCTATGCAAAAAGATGAACTATCTAAATATGCAACTATGGTTTTGCTTGTGTGTTGCTATCTCTACCGCAAAAAGGAGTTATGCAAACAATGTAAATGCAGAAGCTAAAGGGTAAGATAGAGATATGCAAACTCCCGTCGACGACTCCGGTATTTTTACCGAGGTATTGAGAAACGCGCAAGCTTTCCCCTAGTCCTTGTTGGAGCCCCTCACAAGGAATCCCTTGCAAGGGCCAAGCTCCTGGTCGGGTAACTCCGTGGATAGCTTCGGGCCTTTCCCACGCGCAAGTGGGTCTCCAGTGTGCCTTCCGGCAAGCCTGGAACCTCTTCGGTCACGCTATCACCGCTCTAAAACCTCTCTGGACTCGATCAGATGCTGCAGTTCCTATGTTCGGTCGATCACCCTCTAGCATCCAGTCATGTTGATCATGGGATCATCATGTCACCTTCGTCCAAGTCATGTCTTGCACCCTATTGAACTACAAAACAATCACTTGCAAATTCATTAGTCCAATTTGGTTGTGTTGGTCATCAAACACCAAAATCTAAAGTAAATAGGCCTAGGGTCTATTTTTCTTACAATCTTCCCCTTTTTGGTGATTGATGACAACACGACCAAAACATGCAAATAATAAAATTTTTGGAATTTAAAAAATATTTACTTGTTAGGAGCAATGCAAAGAGCAAGGTTGTATGATGCTAAAAGATACCACATGTAAATATCTTTGGAAACTTATCTTGCCCTTGCAAATGTCCTCTTGTGGCATTATGGATTTAAGCCTCCCCCTAACTCCATAATCCATTATCTTCCCTTTCTCGAACCATTACCACTTGTAAATTATTATGATCGGGCTTGCTTTTGGTCCTACAAATTCTCCCCCTTTGGAATCAAACACCGAAAAGGAAGACATTAGTAGCACAAGAGAGGGTCAAACGTGGTGATCCTTTGTATGTGGAGTGGAATAGGTCACCAAATTTGACTCTCACAATACATAGACTAAGCTCCCCCTAAATATATGCATACATATGATGGAGAATGAAGTTTATGCATAATTGGCAAATTAATGCTCAAAGGAGTTTAATCTATATAATGCATGGAGAAAGCATATAAATACCAAAGTGAAATCAACATGATGATATTGGTTTAGAAATACCACATGTGGAAATCAATTTGATTTATACCACTTGCAATAGGTGGTGGATATTTGAAGTATGATGCTTAACTCCGGGGACTCCATTTTTCTTGCAATGAGACTACTACACACATGAAAAGCTTGAAAAGGTGTTAGTCTCAAAGCATCCAACTTATAGAGTAACCTCCCCCTAAATTTGTGCGCACAAGCATGGAATACTTATAGGAGACATACACATTGATTTTAGAATAAAAAATAATACCACTTGAAAGATGACATCACATGAATGTGAAAATCATTTTCGAAGGTGATATTCGGGAGAAATTATCTACAAATTTGGACTTTAGCACATATTAGATGAACAATTATAAAACAAGCTATGTGTCGTGCTCCTAAATAATTTAAACCATGTAGGTTTGCTCCAAGGGTTAGGAGTGAAACCGAGCAAGCCTACCAAAAGATATACCTAATGTATGCATGACAAAAGATATAAGCATGCAAATGCAAACCTAGGCATGAAAAGGAGCTAGATGCTAATTAAAATTGCAAGAAATTAAATCTAGTTACCTAACATGGGAAGGGGAATTTGGGTCTATAGTATTCCCTAACCCACTTGGCAATTGACATGATCCAATGTGATGCACCCCATGAAAAGCACCCATACTTTGCCAAGTCTCCAAATTCCCTGAAGTCCATTGGACTTCTCACTTCCCTTTCGGGATCCAAACCTTCTTGGTGCTCTTTATATTGGAAATTATCTCCTTTGGCACCCAAAAGCGTTTGACCCCATTGTTGAATTGCTTGTTCACCTTGATGGCCACCACCTTGTCATTTTTTTTCTTCTTCAAGAGATAAGGTGTGGATGCCTTTTTGTCCACCTTTTTGGTGTAGGTGTTGGAGAGCTTGCTTGTTTTCTTTTTGTTTTTCTCTTTCTTCTTAGCTCCTCCCCCATTCTTCACCTTGCACTCATAGGACTTGCAGCCTTCCTTGTGGCATACATAGTAAACCACAGTTTGTCCTTCATCAAGCTTCTTTACTCCCTTGACGGTGTTATCTTGATGAAGTTGGGCTTGCTCCATCTTGCCTTTCACTTGAGTCAAGTCCTTGGTGAGGCGAGCCACTTCTTGCTTGAGTTTCTCATTCTCCATTGCAATCTCTTGTGTGTATATATCTACAACAACTTTCTCAACACAAACTTGGTTGCAGAAGGATGAGTCTAAACATAAATCATTGCAAGAAGTAGAAGCATCCCTTTTAGACATGTCAAAGATAGAACTTTTCTTTTTAGGTGCCTTGGTGAGGGTTGTACAAACAGCTTCAAGATTAACAACTTTATTTGTTAGCTCATCACAATATTTGCACATGGTTTTCATTTTAGCAAGCAAACTTTTATAAGCATCTTGTAAGCTACCTAACTTTTCTTTTAATTTTTCATTTTTCTTTACAAGTTGCTCATCATTGATTGTGCATGCATTAGTTGTTGCACTAGCCTCAAGTTGCTCAATTTTAGTAGATAGTTCAATATTAAGATTAGCAAAAGTCTCATATTGTTCAAGCAAGGTTTTATATGCTTCTTGTGAACTATCTAGCTTTTCTTACAACATTTTTAGCTTCTTTTGTTGGCTAGTGTAAGCCTTAGCATATTTAAAATTTTCTTGCACAAGTTCATTAAGAGAAGGCATTTCATCATCACTATCACTCTCACTAGAGGATGTGCTTTTGTTACCTTATGCTATAAGGCACACACGAGAAGAGCTTGATGATGAGTGCTTATGGCCTCGCCTCTTGTGATGGTCTTCTTCTTCACTTGAAGAATCATCCCATGACCTTATTGATGTGAGGGCTTTGTCCTTGCACGCCTTCTTCTTTGTCTTGGATGTGGGCTTGTTTGGACAAACTTTCATAAAGTGCCCCAACTCACCGCATCCATAGCATCCTTTCTTTCTTTGCTCATTTCTTTGATTGGTGAAGATAAAATCTTAAATTTGGATGGGCACACCCTTGATATTGAGCCTTTGGATCATCTTCTCCACCTTATTGATAAGTTTGATTGATTCTTCATCAAGGTTGGAGGTGGAGGAGGAAGATTGATCATCACTTTAATCTTCATCCTCATCTTCTTCATCTTTACTTGAGGAGCTTGAGCTTGAGCTTGTCTCAACTTGCTTGCCCTTCATCTTCTTTTTCTCACTACATGCGAGAGCTTTGCCTTTGCTTGATGAAGATGCTTCTTCTTGACCCATCTTGCGTGACATTTTAAATGCCACTATCTTGCCAATGACTATGGCCAGAGTCATGGTGCTCAAGTCCTCCATGTTGTGAAGGATGGTGACGATGTTTGCATATTTCTTTTATGGTAGCACGGAGATAATATTTGTCATGAAGTTCGCATCATCTAGCTTGGTTAATCCTATTGAATGGAGCTCATTGATAATTAGATTCAAACAAGAATACATGTCATAAACAAGCTCCTCATCATTCATTTTAAAGGAATCATAATTTTGTTTAGCTAGACAATGTTTTTGATCATGGACATTAGTTGTGCCGTCATGGAGCTCTTGGAGTTTTAACCAAATTTCATGTGCCGTATTTAAAGTGAACACTTGGTTAAACACATCCATGCTAAAAGATTCAAATAAGCAATTTTTAGCTCTAGCATTGAAATAAATTTCTTTTTCTTCACTCTTTGTGGGTTTATCGGGATTCTTAATGGGTTTCATCCCATCACGAGTGACTCTCCAAACACCCAAATCTACCACCTCAAGGTGAGAAGCCATTCTTGCTTGTAGTAGGGGAAGTTAGTGCCATCAAAGTGCGGAGGCCTAGAGATATCCATCCCAACCACTCTAAATAGCGTCGGCTCAATGGCGGTGAAGCCAAAGGTCCAAATTGAGCCAACCGGCTTTGATACCAATTGAAAGGGGACTGTGATGCCAAAGTGGGGGGTGAATTAGGCAACTTAAAACTCTAACTCTAAACTATGGCCTCTTTTTCTAACCTTAGCAAAACCTATGCAAAAAGATAAACTATCTAAATGTGCAACTATGTCTTTGCTTGTGTGTTGCTATCTCTACCGCAAAAAGGAGTTATGCAAACAATGTAAATGCGGAAGCTAAAGGGTAAGGTAGAGATTTGCAAACTCCCATCGACGACTCCGGTATTTTTACTGAGGTATCGAGAAGCACGCAAGCTTCCCCCTAGTCCTCATTAGAACCCCTCACAAGGATTCCTCGCAAGGGCCAAGCTCCCGGTCGGGTAACTCCGTGGATAGCTCCAGGCCTTCCCCATGCATAAGTGGGTCTCTGGTGTGCCTTCTGGCAAGCCTCTCCCAGACCGCTCCCCACCGTCTTCACTATCAAGCTTCTGGTCGAACCGCCGCGGGCCTTGTTCCCTTCAGTACACGGTGGCGGCCACACCACAAACGTAGTTGGTGTGATCTCGCAAGACTACTAGCCCATCCGATGTACAACAATGGTGCGCGCAAGCATCGAGTGGTAAGAGATATGTAAACCTCACTGAACACTAGGCCTAAACCTAGACCAAGCACATAAGCGGTGGTCAAATCAACCTAAGCACATCGCAAAGCACCTATGCCAATCACATAATGAATCACTAAGCACTATGCAAGTGGAGATCACTAAAATGGTGTATCAACACCCTTAGTATGTTTCCTTAGCTCCAGTCTTCTCAAATGGCCCGTTAGGGGGTCTATTTATAAGCCCCACCGAGAAAGTAGCCATTGGGGGCAAAATCTAGCTTTCTGCTACTGACCGGACGCTGCTGTCATCCTGACCGGACGCGTCCGGTCATCTCGACCATTAGAGCGCGCACATTAATCGGACACACTGCCGAGTCTGGTCACTGTTGATCGAACGCGTCCGGCCACGCTATCACCGCTCTGGAACCTCTCTGGACTTTATCGAACGCTGCAGTTCCTGCGTTCGGTCGATCACCCTCTAGCATCCGGTCAGTGCTGAGCTATTATCGTGACTGTAAACAATGTCATCATCACGTCCGATCAGTTAAAGTCCCCAGCGTCCGGTCAATGCTGCTGATGCCTACTATTGCCGAGCATCTTGATCAGACATGTTCGGTCGCTATAAAGGTCGCGTCCGGTCACCTCTGTGAAGCTCGTTTCTTCGCGATCTTGCGTTCGGCTTGGTTCCAATCTTCGTGCTTAGACTTTGCTTGATATCTTGGGTCCTCTCTTGTGCTTCTAGGGTCTTGCTTATGGTGTTGATTGTGGGATCATCATGTCACCTTCGTCCAAGTCATGTCTTGCACCCTATTGAACTACAAAATAATCACTTGCAAATTCATTAGTCCAATTTGGTTGTATTGGTCATCAAACACCAAAATGCAAAATAAATGGGTCTAGGGTCCAATTTCCTTACACGCTTCATCTCGAGCCCATGCTGGGCTCAAACTCCACGGTGTGTAACGTATATGTTGTTCTATACTCATTATTTAACACCTTTCGCCGACTCTCTAGAGGGACCCTGTTGTCGCCACTGCGACCACCATGCGACCGGTTTCTCTACGGCTTCGTGTCGCGTACATGAGGGGGCTCCAAAAGATGCTGACATCGCCCCCTCTCACATCTAAATTCGTGGGGATGGTGGCCTATGCTCCCGCCTCCTTTTCATGACCTTGTAGATGATGAGGTCAAAAGCGACGGCTCCAGCATCGGCGATGTTATGGCACCTGGCCACCCTCTATCCTAGGAGTACGCTATGGCGGATGCCCCAGGATAGCCACTGGTGGTAGCAGAATCTCTACAGACTCACACCCCTCCGGACCCTCATGTGAAGGCCCTCGCGCGTGCGTAGGAGCATGGCAAGGAGTTACGACAAAGGCGGCAGAGTTAGCCGCCATGTGCACGTAACCCAGCGAGCGGCGCTCGGGGTCACGCCCACTTGGTCTAGCGTAACATCCTAGATAGAGGGAACGATCCCCCATAGTTTGCTCGAGTTGGCCAGAACATCGCTACTGTGGCGATGCTTCTATGCAGCCTTACCGAGACTACCGACCCCCAGGAATAGGCAATCCACCAGAACCTCCGAACGCTGGTGGAAACCGCCGCCATTCAATAAACAGAAAGCTCCGCGTCGTGACACCAGCTCATGGCCTCTTGCCTCGCCTAGGAAATGGGGCCACACCAGTCGAATCGCTCCATCCACTCACCACTACAGTTGCTGGGTGTGGGGCAGGAGGCCGCGGCTGCACCACAGCCCAAAACGACACCCGCTCCACACCAGCCACCTATGTGCAAATAGCTCGGGCCGAACCGTGATGCTCACAGCGTCATCAACAATCGATGCCATGCCCGGCATGATGATGACGTCCATCAAGTGGCGGTGACAGTAGGCAGCATGGGCCCCGACCTAACCATCGAGGAGTGAGGGGACACGCATCCTAGGCATGGTGGCCGACCAAATGACCGGTGCCCCAGCTTGGATGGCTCAGGGCCACAGGCCTTTGGTCGTCACATCCAGAGAGCGTCGTTCCCATAGCGCTTCCGACCACCCACCAACATCGCCAGATACACCGAGGAAATGAACCTTGGTATATGGCTCGAAGACTTCTAGCTCGCCTACCGAGCTAGAGGAGTGGATGATGACCACTTCATCATTTAGTATCTCCCCATCTACGTGGGGGAGCATGTTCGAGCATGGATCAAATTCCTCCCACCCGACAGCATCCGCGACTGGGCGAATCTCAAGAGGGTCTTCGTCAGAAATTTTTAGGGGACACATGTCCATCCTAGGAATTCTTGGGGCCTCAAGAGCTGCCAGTAGGAGCCTAATGAGTCCCTATGGGATTACATCTGTAGGTTCTCAAAGCGGTACAACTCCCTTCCTAAAGTCGTCAACGCAGACGTCATCAACGCCTTCCTCTCTAGGACAACCTGTGAGTCCTTGATCCACAAGCTCGGCTGTCTGAAGCCCCGTACCACCCACAACCTGCTCGACATCGCCACGAACCACACCTCCAGTGAGGAGGTGGTCAGGGCAGTCTTTAGCGACGGTCAAGACAGGGGCAAGGCCAAGAGCGAGGACCAAGGCGAGGCCCCCTCCACGCAAAAGGGTAAGAAGAACAAGAAGGATCGGCGCCGACTGGCCAACCAAGCTTTGGTCGCCGCAGCCGATCATGCGGGCAAGCAGCCCCAGTAGGGCCAGTCTGGCCACTTCGACAAGCTCATGGATAGTCCATGCACCAACCAGGCCTACCTTGTCAAGCACCTCTACAAGGACGGCGAGCTCCTCAAGAGCTTTCTGCTATAGACCGGCAAGCCAAAGGAAGGGAAGGGCAAGGAGGAGGCGGCCAAGAATGAAGGCATGGTGGGCAAGCATGATGATGGCTTCCCCAACCCCAAGGAATGCCTCATGATCTTTGGGGGATCCGATGCCATCACTCCAAGCGCTAGCACAAGGTACACTATAGAGAGGCATGTGCCGCCAAGTCAACCGTCCCCTCTTTCCTTAGCTGGTTGGACTCCCTGATCACTTTTGATCAGAGAGACCATCCTTTCCACATCGCATGACCGGGTTGCTACCCGCTCATTGCCAACCCCATCATCTGCAAGAAGTGCCTCACCAAGGTGCTGATGGACGGAGGTAGCGGCCTCAACATCCTCTACGTCGACACCCTCGATGCCATGCTCATCCACCGGTCTGAGCTCCACCCAGTGAGCTCTCCCTTCCATGGCTAGATCCCAGGGATGCAGGCATACCCACTCGGGCAGATTGACCTGCCCGTCATGTTTGGCAATCGAGCCAACTTCCGCTCGGAGGTCCTCACCTTCGAGGTGGTGGACTTTCCAGGGTCCTACCACGCCATCTTGGGGTGGCTATGCTACACCAAGTTCATGGTGATCCCCAACTACACCTACATCAAGTTGAAGATGCCAGGACTGAATGGTGTCATCACCGTGCGTAGCACCTTTTCGCATGCCTACACGTGCCACCACGAGCATTACGAGCTCGCCACGACCATCATCAACTCCATTGAGCTCCCGAAGCTCAGGAATTCATCGACTCCAACAGTCCCAGACTACAACGAGGTGACCTCCTCGAGTGCCTTCCACCTAACTGAGGAAACCAAGGCGGCGAGGATCGACCTCGCCGACCGAACCAAGACAGTGTGGATTGGGATCAAGCTCCCGGCCAAATAGGAAAGCGAGCTCGCCGACTTTCTACGGGCCAATCACGATGTCTTCACGTGGAAACCTTCTGACATGCTGGGCATACCAAGGGAGGTGGTCGAGCATGCATTACGCCTCGTCTCGGGCTCAAAGCCCACCAAGAAATGCTTGCGTCACTTTGACGACGAGAGGCACAGGGCCATAGGTGAGGAGAGCGTCAAACTCCTAGCAACCGGGTTCATCAAAGAGGTATACCACTCTGACTAGCTAGCTAATCCTGTTCTTGTGAAAAAGAAGATCGGAAAATGGAAAATGTGTGTTGATTATACTAGCCTCAACAAGGAGTGTCCAAAGGACCATTTTCCTTTGCCACACATACCCAGATAGTCGAATCCACCTCAAGATATGAAATCCTCTCCTTTCTAGATGCCTACTCAGGCTTCCACCAGATCATGATGAAAGAGTCTGACCAGGTCATGACTTCATTCATCACCCCATATGGTTCATACTACTACATAACCATGCCTTTCAGTCTAAAGAACGCCGGCACCACCTATCAACGGTGTATGTAGCGATGCTTCACCGACCAAATCAACCCGCCCGAGTAGCCTAACCAAGTCAAGTGGTTGAAACCAACAATCGCCGTATATGTATATGACGTAGTGGTGAAAATAGCTCAAGCTAGCGACCTGATCGCAAATTTGGCCGCAACATTCGCAAACCTCCGAAGGTTCAATATCAAATTGAATCCCAAAAAATGTGTTTTCGGAGTTCCAAAGGGGAAGCTCCTTGGATACATCGTATCTGAGCACGGCATCGAAGTCAACCCTAAAAAAATTATAGCCATCTCCAATATGGGCCCTATACGCAACGTCAAGGACATACAGAGGCTCACCGGCTATTTGGCCGCCCTAAACCAGTTCATCTCCGGACTAGGGGAATGTGGGATACCTCTCTATAAACTTCTCAAGAAGATAGATGCATTCGTCTGGACAGAGGAGGCACAGCAGGCTTTGGAAAGCCTCAAGCATCACTGACGTTGGCCCTAGTCCTTGTCGCTCCCGAATGGGGAGAACCCCTCCTCTACATCATGGCAAACAACCACGCTGTGAGCGCCACCCTCATCATCGAAAGGGAGGAGCCGGGACGCCCCCTAAAGGTTAAATGACCAGTGTACTTCGTCGATGAGATACTCACCGACGCCAAGGCTCGATACCCCTAGGTGCAGAAGCTTTTGTACGCCATGCTGATGGCAACCCGAAAGGTCCTGCACTACTTCACCGACCATGAGGTCATGGTCATCACCTCATACCTGATGGGAGACATCATCCGCAACCACAATGCTGTGGGATGAATCTCCAAGTGGGCTCTTGAGCTCATGGGTCACAACATCAAGTATGTCCCTCGCACCACTATCAAGTCTCAGGCTCTCGCTGACTTCATCGCCAAATGGACGGAAGTCCAGCTCCCAACCCCGGACGTCAACCACGAGTACTGGACAATGTACTTAGACGGGTCGGTTATGGCACCCAGCTTGGGGGATGGAGTGGTTCCGATCTCCTTGGATGGGAGCAAGTTCGGCTACGTGTTCTGTCTCCATTTTTTGGCCTCAAACAATTCCACGGAGTACGAGGTCCTCATCAACGAACTGCGCATCGTCGTCAAGCTCGGCGCTACGCGGCTGTACATCCATGGCGACTCAGAGTTGGTCGTCGACCAAGTCATGAAGGAGTCCTCCTACAAGATCCCTCTCATGGCAGCATACTGCTAGGAGGTGCACAAGCTTGAGGACAAGTTCCGAGGGATCGAACTGCATCATGTCCCCCGAAAGGACAACGATGCTGCCGATTTCCTCACAAAATTGGCTGCCAGGCGGGTTCCATCTCTATATGGGGTCTTCATCAATGATCTCCATGAGCTATCTACCCGTGTTCTAGAGGATGCGATCCAGACATACTCCGACACCAATCTGGCACTTGGGGGCTCTAACCTCGCGACGTGCCCCGACCCCGACCAAGTGCTCGGGGTTCTGACCTTGGCACCTCCATGACAACGTCGCCCGCTGACGTTGCCATGGTGGCACTCGATCAAGCTGACTGGAGAGCACCACTACTTGCCTACCTCCTCGAGGAGGTTCTCCCACCAAAAAGGACTGAAGCGTGATGAATCACTCAACGCGTCAAGACGTTCGTCGCCATCGGTGACGATCTTTACAAGCAAAGTCCATCGGGAGTATTCATGAAGTGCATCCCGACCGACCAAGGGAAACAACTCCTCCTCGAGGTCCATACCAGAATCTACGAACATCACGCCCCCCGAGGTCGCTGGTCAGGAAAGCCTTTCACCAAGGTTTTTACTGGCCCACTGCGCTGCAAGATGCAGAGGAGGTTGTCCGCAGGTGTGAAGGATGCCAGTTCTATGCTTAACAAACTCATCTACCGACATAGGAGCTTCAGACCATCTCCATCACTTGGCCATTCGCAGTCTAGGGCCTCGACATGGTTGGACCCCTAAAAAAGGCCTCGGGTGGCTTCACTCACCTGCTCGTAGCGGTGGACAAATTCACCAAGTGGATAGAGGCGAAGCCCATCACCAATATCCGCTCAGAAGAGGCGGTCAAGTTCTTCCTCGACATCATCTATCGGTTTGGTGTTCCAAACTATATCATCACCGACCACAGAACAAACTTCACCGGGAAGAAGTTCCTGGACTTCTGTGACGGATACGACATCAGGATCGATTGGGCCTCGGTCGAGCACCCACGTACCAACGGTCAGGTCGAGCGGGCCAATGGCATGGTCCTCTAAGGACTCAAGCCCCGCATCTTTGACTGACTCAAGAAGTATGCCGGACAATGGGTTGTAGAGGTCCCAACGATCCTCTGGAGCCTAAGAATGACGCCAAATAGGTCCATAGGGTTCACCCCTTTCTTCCTCGCATACGGAGATGAAGTAGTGTTGCCCTCCAACCTCGATCATGATGCCCCAAGAGTAAAGGCCTTCGACCAAGACCGAGCCATGGAGGCTTAGTAGGATGCAGTCGACCTGCTCAAGGAGGATGGAGATGACTGTCATCCACTCCGCTCGTTACCAGCAAACTCTCTGTAGGTACCATGAAAGAAAAATAAAGGGGAGGATCCTCGAGGTCAGTGACCTTGTACCCCAAAGGACCCAGTCAACCAAAGAGAAACATAAACTCTCTCCACCATGGGAAGGACCCTACATAGTGACCGAGGTGATCCGGCCAAGTGCCTACCGGCTGAAGGACGTCAACGGCAACGTTCTCACCAACACATGGAACATCGAACAGTTATGTTGTTTCTTCTCTTAAAACTCAGTCTTACCATTCTCTTTCTATTCAACGCTTGCTCCTACAGCACCCTAGCCCGAGCACTCTCATCCTGGGTCACTCAGGGGCTCCACGGGGGGGGCTCCACAAAAGGGCGTCGCCCAAATGAAAGGGCATTCCGTTCCTTTGATTACCCTATGTAACTTACGTTTTAACCTCCCGACCGATCACACCTCGTCATGACCTACGGTTACTAGTAGCTAAGCCTCATGGGCCATGCTTAGGTTCTTAAGGTTGCAGCCTATGGGTCAATGGGCAGGTGCATAAAAGAAAGGACAAAAAACAAAGCTATGCTAGGGTAAAAACAAGGGCGGATGGGACAAGCTTCCCCTGACGAGTGATTTCATTAGAAAACAAACTTAGAATATTCATGAATGTAAAACTGTTCACATAGGGCCTCCCCATGAACTCATCTCTCACATGAACTGACTATTTCTCCTCTAAGCTCTATTATGGCCTCCCGGTGGCATCGGCTGATGGTACGGTCGACAAGGACGAAGGCAGCTCGCTTCCGATCGAGACAACGTTTGGCTCTATTGGGGGTAGGACAATGGTCGCCTCCGACCTGGTCTCCACTCCCTCCGTAGGCTAGATGGCATCTTCCCGGTGCACGTCTTTAGCCATGGATGAACGGCAAGCCTCCATCACCCACTGCGTGATGACCTGCTCAGCAACCATCTGTGCATCTGGCACCAAACTCTCCCCCGGCGCATGGATTTCGTCTGCGCTCCACCCATCAGCATATCCTCTGCAGATGGCCACAAAGTCCAGATTGGGGTGATGGGTCGCCATCGAGGTCAGCACCCCCATCGTTCCGTAGAACATGTCGTCGGAGATGAGCGCCCGGACTTCATTCAGGACCTCCGCCAGCTAGACGATGGGCGTACTGGTGCTCGGTCCTGACCCGAACATCTTAGAGACAACCACTTGTGTGATTTTGTGAATCTGGTCGAGCTCCCCCTCGAGAGCACGTCGCTCCTCAAGGGACTAGGCTAGCACCTCCGTGCCCTGACCAACCACCGCTTTGACCGTCTCGAGCTCTTGCTCTAGAGAGCCGATCTTTCCACCCAGTTCTGGGAAAAGACAATAAATTCAGAAGCAAAGGAAAGGAAAAATCAAGGCATCAACTGAGGGTAGAACAGATACATACCAAGACGAGCGCTTTTGAGAATGGAGAGCCCTTCCTCTTGCCGGGTCACCCTCTCGAGTAGTCGAGCATTCGACTCCTCTACCCCGAGCATCTGCCCCCGGAGTGTAACCACTTCTTATTCGGTGTCTAACTAGGCCTTCTGCTCCACCTCCAAAGCGTCTAAGGACTTCTAAAGCATCGCCTCGGTCTCCACCAAGTGGACCTTCACCGCGTCAAGTTCTCGCTCGGCAGCAATCGCCCGGTCAACCGCACGCAGCTCCACCGCCCGTGCTCCCATCGCCTCGGTCGCCTGGTCTTGGGACTCACGACAGGCGAACTCTAGATGGTGCCTGAGCTCGTCAACCTGCTGTGATGCCGTTGTTTCCTACTCCATCTGACCATGCTCCTCCCGAAGAAATCGGGACTTACGAATCGACATCATCTGCAGATCCCGTGAGACAAGAAGTAGGCATGCTGAGACAACCATTGAAAGGCCAAGGAGTCAAGGACAACACAAAAAATGCAGAGAATTTACCTCTACAACATGTGGTAGGTTGACTGTCATGGCCTGATGGACGAGCTCAACCCTCTCCAAGGCCTCCTTGAGCCTCGCCTTGGTAAGGGCGAGATCGGGATCCATCGATAGTCCTCTCTCCCCGAGCAGGTGCCAGAGCTTCACCTCCTCCTCGTTACGAAGGATGAACTAGGCCTTTCCCAGCTCATCAGGGCAAGGCCACACTAGCTCGTAGGTTGCCCCCGACTCACTGGCAGATCCAGCCATTGCAGTATCATGCGATGACCGGATCATCACCAGCTCCCGGGACGGCGGGATGGCCGGTGGCTCCACCCTGGAGTCTTCCTCACCAGAGAAGGGGATGTCCACTGCCAGGACTCCATGGCTCACCGGTGGATGCACTACCTTTGGCCTAGCCATGGTTCCTCTCGACCCATCTAGCTCTAACCAGGCGGACGAACCATGCGCTCCTCTACCAGGCGAGGCAGGGAGCCTGGTTTCCCTCCTCTCCTCATCCACAACTATTGGGGGAGGGACCACGAGAGTTGCCTCTAACCCGACCTCCGCCATCACTACGGGGATCGCCGCCATCACAGCCGCCGCCGCTGCCACCGTTCTCGCGACCGGCCGGGAAGACGCAACCCCTAGTAGGGAAGGTCGCGCCACCGCCAACCTACTTCCGCCGCTGCTCATCACGACCCGCTGCAGGCTAGGTCTCCACTCTTCTCGCATGAGAGGTGGGGAGATTCCTAGTCCCACTAGCCCCTGGCCACTGTCAAACAAGCGCAGGTTAGTCACACTCAAAAACTCAACTATGAGAACAAAAAGGAGCATAAATGCATACCTAGACGAATGTGGCAGAGCCCTAAAGCCCCAACTAGCTGACGACGAGCCAACTGGATGAGGATCACTCGTGGGTTGCGACCCGTGCCCCTCGCATCAGCTGAGGGAGGGTCCAACCTGGCCGGTCCCCGATTGGCCCATGAACGGCCATGACCGCCAGCTCATGGCGAAACCACTAGAGCAACTAGCGAGGCATCCCCCCATTGGGGGTCGTGCACACACGCTGACCCTGAAGATGCAGGGGAACAATCATGTCCCCCCGACCAATCGGCGTGCTCCGCCACACTCAGAGCAGGAGGGCACAAAGCCGACGACACCTCCGTAGGTTGCGGCAACTGTGCCCACTTCGCCTCTCGTTCGAGGCCAGTGTCTTCGCTCATAGTACTTCCTTTACTCAGGAACATCGCCGCACGTCTCCACATCACGCCCACCGCTGACGAACGCAGCCGTGGGCTCACGGTGCTCCACTGAGGTCACAATAGCGCCCATGACTCCTTCGTCCTCTAAGGCACTTGTGTCATCACCCATCTTCGTGGGCTCCTCTGACTTGAGCTCCGCCTCCATGTCACTCTGACTCTCGCCCCCAGACCCGCCAGTTGATCTCCTTCTCCTTATCGAACCTCCTCCGGGCCTTTTTGGCTTTCTTCTTCTTCTTGTCAAGCGCTGCCTCCCTCTGGGCATCTTGCCGAGCCGTGCCTTCCAGCCCTCTCAGAAGATGTGGCCAAGATTTATAGCCCGTGAGTCCCTTCAAAATGGGCAACACAGAATCAATCAAAACATCAAAACAAGAAGGAAAATGTCACAAAAAAGGGGGGCATATCAAATTGGATAGCTTCGTGGCATGAAGGGGACCGGATGTCCCTTCAAGGGCGTCTTTATCCCACAACTACATCATCTGATCGAGATGACTCTAGACTTTATCCTTTGGCAACTCCTCCGGTGACGCGCAGTCGGGATCCATCGGGCCGGAGTATTTCCACATCGGTCATGTTCTTTTCGCCAACGGGGCAACCCGACGGTGGAAGAAGGTATGGAAGACCCACAACCCATCGAGGCCATGCTGCACAAGCCTCTAAAGCTCCATCTCGATAACCTCCAACTTGTTCTGCCGACCTGTCGGACCCCACGACCAGCTTTCCCTCCTCTCTGGCCTTTTTCCGGTGAACATCGGGAATGGTGCTTTCGTTGGGTTCCTATTGTAGAACCACTCACCGTGCCACCCCCAGTTGGAGTCATAGGGGGAGTACGTAGGGTAGGGGATCAAAGGCTTTGGCTTCTTCTACAAGGCAAATCCCCCAATCGGCGTGATTCTGGGCGGCTTCCCTTGGATAGGGCTCACCCACTAAACATCCATCGGAAGAGGTCCATGTGCGGCTCCATCCCGAGGAAGGCCTCATAGACGGTGATCAAGCTGGTGATATACAGTACCCCAGTCGGGTTGAGGTGCTGCAGCTCTAGGCCCCACTCATTGAGGAGCCCACGTAGGAACCAGTGCAAGGGATACCCAAGCCCGCGCTCGTGGAAGGCGAGGAAGGAGACGACCTTGTTGGCCTAGGGATATAGAACAACTTCCCCCAGTGCAGGAGCCCTCCAGCGTGCCACCTCCTTCGACGGGAGCAGCCCCTTCTCGGCGAAGGCGGCCAGCACCTCCTCATCCACGTTGGAAGGCCTCTAGTTCGACATTGCACCTCGGATTTATGAATGAATCTGTGAGTTCTCCTCTCCCTCGCTCTACCCTCCTCTATCATAGAAACCGTTGTGGCACACGAACAGACTTGACGAAAATGAGGAAGGAGGAACGACAGCAATTGAAGGAAGGCGAAAGAATGGGAGGAAGATACTCTCCCTCCCCCCTATTTAATGTGGAAAGGTGTATGGCGGGACGTGGCCCTGGCTGATGGGACGTGCCCTGCCCGATGAAACGTCGCTTGGTTAGCGAGACGTGGCCTAGGCAGGGCCCACCACTACCATAACATAGGAACGGGAAAAAAGGCACAACCACACACAAAAGATCCTCTGCCTTCCCAGGTAGGGTTTGGAAGCGCCCACCAACGAAATCTCTATCGAGGAGAGGCCAACGGGTCACCTGAGTCGATCGGACGGCTCAGGCGGCTGCCGAGAGATAGGTAAGGAGCAGCGGGATGCCTCATGCAGGTTATGCCGACCCCATCATGAACGACGGACATGGATCCCATTCGGACATATCCGATAGGAGCTCCCCAGACCCATCACTCGAGTCATCGAGGTAACCTTACCAAACCCCCTTTTTTGTTTTCTAGTGCATAATCATTCATTCATCCATTCTCATGCACGCATTCATACATTCATCCATACATTCATCCTATACATCCAAGCATTGCATATGTAGTTGTTGCATCACAACGCTTCGTGTTGCATCATGAAGCAGTAGTCGCCTCATTCGATATGAGCGACGACCGATCGAGTTTCGAAGGCCAACCCGCAAAGGGCTCAAGGCCACCTCGCATCAAACAGAGCCAGGGGAGAAAACGTAGATGAGCCCCAACGACCCTTTGCCTGATCTTCTCAGAAGCGGACAGGGCCATCTCAACCTTCTCGTTCGATCCTGACCTCGAGCCATGCCCACAAAATCTCCATCGAGGGGAGGCCAGCGGGCCACCTGAGTCGGTCTCCAAAACGGCTCGAGCATCTGCCAGGAGGTGGGTTAAGGAGCAGTGGAATGCCACATGAGGGCTATGCTGACTCTGTTACGAATGATGGACCTAGATTTCACTCAGACATACCCATTATTAAGCTCACCGAGCGTGTCACTCAAGCCATCGAGGCAAACGACGTTAGCTCAACCCCTCCGGTTGTGGAAAACGTGGGCGGGGTGATGCATGAAACCAGACCGACCCCTCGGCAGCGCCCGACACTAGGGTTGGCGTCCGACACTTGGGTTGGCGCTCCGTCTCGCTCGACCCCTCGGCCGCACCCGACACTTGGGTTGGCACCCAACACTTGGGTTGGCGCTTTGTCTCACTCGACCCCTCGGCCGTGCCTAACACTTGTGTTGGCGCCCGACACATGGGTTAGTGCTCTGTCTCGCCTGACCCCTCAGCCACGCCCGACACTTGGGTTGGCACCCGACGCTAGGGTTGGCGCTCCATCCTCGGCCACGCCCAACGCTTGGGTTGGCACCCCGTCTCGCCTGACCCCTCGACCATGCATGACACTTCGGGTTTACGCTCCGTCTCGTTCAACGGTGACCCACGATCTTACACCCACTGGGTGCACACGTGAAACGAGTGTAAACAATCCCTTCATGACTTCATAGAAGTCCCAAAAGGGCTCGGGGGCTCCTATCGGGTTCATAAACCCAGGGTCCCCAATGGACCCGCTTCCTTGCAAAAACTCGGCCCAACAGACGGT
This sequence comes from Miscanthus lutarioriparius, assembly GCA_904845875.1. Taxonomy (NCBI): domain Eukaryota; kingdom Viridiplantae; phylum Streptophyta; class Magnoliopsida; order Poales; family Poaceae; genus Miscanthus; species Miscanthus lutarioriparius. The sequence continues at coordinate 12,960,442 of CAJGYO010000001.1, read as the reverse complement.
ATAGCGACAACACGTGCCTCCCGAGCTGGCCTAGATACATAATGATAGGCCGGGAGAACGATTCGGTCCTTGACCGGAAGGCCTGACCAAGGTGGGCATACAGTCCGACTCTAACCTCTTTTTCTGACCAGGGATACGCCAGACCTCTACTCATGGTTCTTCCCCGACCAACACGGCCAGGGCCGACTGGGAACGACCGACCGGGGACGCCCGCTCGGTGAGGGCCCGGGGATCAGGCGGAGCAGATAAGGTAAGGCGCTCAAGTCAAACCGCAATACCGAGGACCATACCCTGCCATACCCTGCGCACCTACAGGACGGTGCCACTAGGCCATGCCAGATAGGCACTATGCAACCTTCCTGGCATGTCAGACCACAAACAGTATTGTAGGCGCCGATGTTTGCCATATCAGGCGAACACGGTAGAGCCTGCCACATGCATCTGGACATAAATAGTATTGTGAGCACCGACAACCGTCTCGTATCCGACAGCGTGGGCAACAAGACTAGGTAGCACACATATACATTCTCTCTATTTCTCTGACTTGTAAGGCCATCCCCTTCGACTATAAAAGGGGATGAGCTCTCTCCTAAAAAGCTCTCTGGCTCTCTGGCTTTCCTCAAAAAAGACAAGCTAGACAATTCGAGCACTCGATGACCTGAGAAATCGAATAGCTCAATAGCTTTAGAACTCTAAAGCTACACAGAGCATACGCTCCAATACTTAGCGCATGTTAGAGCCCTTGTCACTCTCAGCCCTTTGGTTCAGAGTCCGACCAGGCCTTTAACACCCCCTTTCTTATTCCTACTCGTTTGTAACCTCACAGCAAACTTCGAGCACCTGGGCTCAGGAATAAAGTCACCGACCGACTGAAACTGGACATAGGACATGTTGCCTAAACCAGTATAAATCATATGTCATTGAGTGCTAGGCCACATCTGATTACAACGCACGACAAAACTACAAATATTTACTTATTGGTCACTTTTCGCACCGACAGATGAGATATATTCTGATTGCTTACCACATGCTTGAAGGTAGTACATGTGCTTACCTAGAATGGTGAAGTAATGAACTTGATCTGACTGCTTAAACTTTGAATACAATGATGCACTATTAGTAATGCTTCTCTGCAAAAAGAACTAAATAGCTATCCAAATATCTCCCTGCATATCCTTGAGAGTCGGGAGACCACTCCCACCTAGTCGGGTAAGTCTTGCGAAGTATATTGTGTACTCAGGGTTTTATTCCCCCTGTTGCAGGTAATAGGTGGATGCTGGAGCTAACTGTTGCTGTGTGTGGATACCTCCTGGTGGGCTCATCAAGGCTTCCTTTATCGTCACGATTGTATCATTTTATTCTTATAAGTCTACTTCTGCTTCAATATTCAAAATTGTTTAACTTCCGCTTTTTGTAAAATGACCTTTCTTCCGTTGCTTTTCATGAAATTTGTTTTGTAATAACTCCGATTTTATAATCTTGTGATGTATGAAATGGTTAAGAATATTGTAAGCTTTATTCACTTGTTTATGATCCCGATGACAACGTGGATTTTTTAGTTCTCCCATTGGATGTACTCGATAGATTGCCGGGTTTAACTTAGTCTCTTGTTTATTTAGTGTCAAATGGCTGACAAGTACTCTTGGCATTAAGTTAAATTGGGTGGTTCTGCCACAATAACAGCTGTTGCTTAAGCGGGGGAGAATGTCAGGTACCTGGGCTACTAATAGTAATAGCTAATGGGTTTAGTACTTGGGCCTGCGTGCCTTTACTGGTTGAGCTGGGCCCATATATGGAGTAGTATATCTACCCTTGGCTGAGAGAGGTAAAGAGGATCAATCAAGAATATTGTAATCAGACTCCTACCTAAACTTTTCTCTGTTCTAAAGAAAACTTTCCTCTGATCTAAAAGAAACTCTGAACTCCTTCCTTACCGTTCTTCTTACTCTCCAATCCCCTACCGATCCTCTTATTATCCTCCATTCTATCTTCATAGCTACCTGGTTGCTAACATATTACCGTCAAACATCGATGGTTGGAAGCAATATGCAAGATATTATATATCTAAGGCCTTAGAGATGCTTAATGACAAGGTAGGATGGCAAGCATGAGCTTCATTGACCTCCTATTGAACCTAATATTATACAATAAGCTTGTAACATCAATACTATAAAATACAATTTTGCTTGTCAGCATACACATACGAAGAACCACAACTTAGCATATCACTAAGGATTGTACAAAAATGCTAAATTCATGTTCTTTTTAAATAAAAACATTCAAATACATCCTATTTAATAATGAAGATGAGAAGAACTAAGAATTATAAAAAAACTACACTAAGAGAAGAACAGATGTATCCAACGAAAGAGCTATCGTAGATTTTAGTTGTACCGAACTATATGAATATCAGTAGAACTTGTCATCCAGAAAACATCAGCAAAACTGGTCATCCAAAAAACATCCGCAAAACTAAACATATCTTATTTGTCCATCAAACTAAACCTATATTTTCTATTCAATCTCATTTTTAGCCACATCTCCAAAAATTCACTTGAAGATCTTGGTTATCTCTTCGACAACCTTATAGCACTTCATAATATGCTACGAACAATGATTGTAGCAGAAGTAAGAAGCTCACTCTCTGCCAAATGTTCACCATCCAGTCGGCATTGACCAATCGCTTCATCTTCTGACCTTCTCTAGCAGCATAATATCCTATGAACAAGCACTGTAGTAGAAGTAAGAAGCTCACTCTCTGCCAAATCTTCACCATCCGATTTTTGCGCTTGCAGGGCAAACTGACTTGGGTTGGGAGTTTGAAACACCCTGCCCTATGAAGGCACATAGGAGACACATTCTTGCAAAATGCTCCCAATTCAGTGCCGCAGTTGCGGCGCCGGTGAAGATTCCCTTGCTTCACTGGCAAACTTGACGCATTCACGGCGTCGCAGAGGAAGGCAAGGTGTAAATCCAGCGACTCAGTGGATGACTCCTTCACTAGCGAGTCGAGGAAGCAGATGACTCCTCAATCGACAGCGCCAATGGTGGGTGCAGCCACGGGACTTGCGGCTAAGGTGCAGAGGTAGGCGCTTGCAGTGGCCGAGGAGGGCTCAGAAACGGGGAGATAAGGGAAGTAGCACAAGTAGGGGGTGGGGACGTGGCTGGTGGGTGGGGGCGCAGCAGGTGGAACTCGCCGATGAAGAATTCCGGGGCCGCGCTGCTAGAGAAGAGGGCCATCACGGACAAGCTTTGGGTCACATTGGGTAAGAGGAGGAACCACACATTGGCCGATAAGAAGCGCCTAGAGCCAGGGAGGTATGCCAGGTAGCATAGGCTGGGGGAGCATATTCCATCTCACCAAGTGATTTCTTCAGGAAAGCCGCAACTATGGCAAATCCATGTGCGCGGGAACGGCGTAGAGGTAGGCGATCTAACTGGTCGACGAGCAGCGCGTGGAGCTAACGATGGAGAAGCAGGAGTTGCGGCGAGCGGATTCCATCCTTGATGAGCTCCCGGGGCCGGTGAAGCGCAGAGTGGCCGTGCGGATTGCCGACGCATTGACGATCGGGGCGAAGCAGTATGAGGTCGCGATTGAAGCTTCCTTCGCCGAAGAGCCCTCGAATGCAGGTCCCTTCGTCGATGAACGCACACAGTCTCAGAGGGCAGTATGAAGAAACACGCGAACGCGGCCTCCAACACCGATGAGCACGCGGTCGCCTCTAGGATTGCCGCTTCGATTGCTCGTCCTGCATCGACGTTCCCAAGGAGTGCAGAGTCGTCGGGCTGGGGAAGATAAGGAAACATGAGGAGACGGTGCCCTCAGAATCGGTGGGAGAGGACGTGCTCGCGGCGCAGCAGGAGCAGACGGATGCCGCTTTAGTTGGGGTGCCCGTGTAGAAGGTGGTGTAGTAGGAGCTGCGCGATAAGTTGGGGAAGAGAGACCCATTTAGCAATGAGCCTACGTGGCCTGAGGCGCCGATGGAGAGGAAGGCACTCCCGGTGGCCGAGGACGAGGGCTCGGCGGAGCAGGTGATGCCGCACGACTTGGGGACGGAGGGTCACTTCACGTGCGAGCACGCGACGTGGTTCGGAGCGACGCCAGCCACAGGGCTTACGGCGCCGGTGCGGAGGTACCCCGCCGCATTGGAGCGCCCGCCCCCAGCGAAGACGCCACCGGCGTGCTCCATTTCGGCGGTGGTGGGGAAGGCGAGCCTCTGTTCCAGAGGCAGAGTTTGTTCCAGAGGCAGATTTTGAATCATAGAAGAAGGTGTAAAGGGGCAGAGTTTGTTCCAGAGGCAGAGTTTGAATCATGGGAGAAGGTGTAAAGGGCACGGGTGGATTGGGGGAAGAGACCGGGTCTCTTTTGCTCTTTTTATAGTTGACGTCACGCTCACGCACAGAGGAGAAAAGGGGAAGGACTAGAGGTACTCACTCTCCGTCCACGCAAGAATACAGCTACACACAAGAATACGACTACGTGTTACGTACTAATAAAAATAGTCAAATTTCTAGTGAATAATATTTATATTTATGGTTCTAAAATAATTTTCTGTAAAATTATATTTTATAATTAATCTAATAATATTTATTTGATATATAAATATTAATATTTTTTTAATTGATCGAACTTAAGCTGGCGTTTTTTTAACTTCAAACAAAACGCACTGCACGAGACGGCGCCAAAAATACAGTTCACGCTTTTTTACAAAGACATGCGAAAACAAAAAATTCGAAGCACGCGCCATTCTGTAAATCTTCCTCCATGCCAATAAAGCCAGCTAGCTAATCTTGCCTGTTTCATTTCAAACATTCACCGGTCGTTCACATGGACAAGCTCCTTCTGGATTTGAACGCACCACCGGAGGATGGAGGTGCTTCTGGCTCCCATCGCAGCCACAGGTACCCATGTTGGGACTGCAGCTGCCGCCGTCGCCTCCGTCTTCAACCTCGATGGCACGCTTCGGACTAACATTGTGGCCGCTGCTCCCTAACTTGGGGGAGCATGTCCCGCCGTCGTCGTCGCCCCCCAGCTTCAGGGCATGCTTGGAGGCCACATCGCCGTCGTGGACCACCGGCTTGACAACGGGCTCGGGGTTCCCATCGCTTTCGCTGCTGCTGCCTCCCAACTTTGCGCCGCGCTGCTTCGACCAGGTACGGCAGCGGATCCAGGCTAGGCGGTTGAGGGGGCGGCGCCGCCCAGCGCCAGCCATGCCCGATGTTGTAGGAGATGGAAGACGGGGAGATGGGGAGGCGAAGGAGATGGAGACGGGGAGATGGGAGCCCGACGGAGACGGAGAGGAGGATGGTTATGTTTCCTCCGTCTGTGACCACCCGTGAGAGGATAAGCCTCTGGAGATTTTTCGTCTTCCCCCCGGCTGTTTTTTTTACTTTTTTATTATTCATAGTGGATGACAGGGAGGTGACGGATGGATGGCTGATGTACTCGGTATAGGCTGGGACCCACGCTAAAGAACTACAGTAACACATTTATTTGACGCGTGTAGAGGGTCCGAGGGAGTACCAACTAGGAGTAACCTGGTTTGACAAGGTGGTGCTGTCGTGACACATTTACTAATGATGGATTAATTAGGCTTAATAGATTTATTTTGTTATTTAGTCTCCTCTTGTGCAATTAGTTTTATAATTAGCTCATGTTTAATTCTCTTAGTTAGCATCCGAACATCTGATGTGACGCGGGCTAAACTTTAGCCCTCGTAAGACTGACTCCAACAGAGCTACCCAAACCCAAAAATGAGTCTCGCACAGTGCTTTGCCTATCAAATACCGGCTCCAACGGGTGACCCAACCACACGACACATTTTGGCTACTAGCCCAAAGGAAACATAAAAAATGTCTTCTCTCTCCTCGACCCATATCTCTGTGGCGTGATGGCGTGAAGGAGGCAAGGCGGGAGCGGGAGTCCGGCGCGACCGCGCAGGGGAGGGAGCTCGCCGGCGAGGGGGGCCCGACGACGACGGCGAGGCAGGGAGGGAGTCAGGCAGCGCCGTGGGAGCACCTCCGGAGCCGCGCGGCTTGGCTGCCTCGCCGGATCTAGGGGGCCCGACGACGACGGCGAGGCCCGATGCCGGGGGGCGGGCACCGCGGAGGCCCGGTCGCGGCTATGGACACCGCCGAGGCCTGGCCGCACCGGAGCGCCGGCGGGCGAGCACCGCAGGGGGCCGGTGGAGGGAAAGGGAGAGAGAGAGAGAGAGAGAGAGGCGCACGTCTGGAGGAGGAGAGGGGCGAGGAGGGGGCTAGCCGCCGCCGAGGCGCGCCACCACGCTGGAGGCCGCCCAGTGCGCTGCCACATCGGGAGAGGGAGAGAGTGCGCGCGCACGCACGGGTGCACCGCCACCGGTCATGGAGAGAGGGAGAGATTTCTGGAGAGTTGGAGGGAGAGGAATGGGGGAGCAGACGGTAGATATTTTGTTCCTGTAGAGGAAATTTTGGGTTCGCTGTTGGAGAAAGGAAATTTTGGATCGGTGATCCCGTGACTGTTTGTGACCCAATCCTTAAAATGGGCCTTGTATTTGGGTTTGGGCTGTTGGAGATAGCTTAACCCACGGAGAATACAGGAAATACTGTAGAGGCCAAAATTCGGAACTGGAAATAGATAAAAAATACAGGCAGTACTGTCAAGGCCAAAATTTGTCACTGTAAAGATACACTTATAGAGCAATATAATAGAGCACCTGCGGAGGACACAAGCGATAGGCCGGCTCCTTCAAGAAGAGACTAAGGGCACCTCTCCAAGAGGGACACTCGGCTAGCTCATATAGGGCAATAACACCTTTTTTTTTATCGAGTAGCTGGGTAACCCAACAAAACTTGCATCCCTACTTTACATTCTGAAAAAAAATTGTCACTTCAGTGACTTCACTTATGCAAAATGCCGAAAAGAAGCCGAACATTCAGGCAAATATTTATGATCTTTATCCCATATAAATATGCCAGACCCAGCAGAATCCACAAGGGCATGCTACAAACGTTAACACATCTCAAGGGAAAAGTGGCCAGATGAAGCAAATCTGGATTTTAGGCACGTTACACGTCCAAAAACAAAATTTACATAAGCTAGGGTCAACACAATAAAGAACCGAAGATTGATGTCACCTTTCTTCACCATCTCTCACGCCCTCTATTATGTAGTCTAGTGCTTAGGCTTTACTAACGCTAAGCAGCATGAAGCTAAAGCATCAGATGCATCAAGAATTGGTGGCAGCGTGAACGGGGGCAGAACACCGCCTTTTTCATGCACGACCGTCACGGCAGTCTCGCCAAGTGTCCGAGCCATTGCAGCCTGCTGCTTATTGAGCCCCTCCATAATGCATGAGAATGCTGCAAAGGTGGCACAGCTTTGAAGCAGCGCTTGTGGCGCTCCTGATAAAAGAAAAGCAAACATGTAAGATAATTATTATAAGACAAAATCCCCAAGAACTGAATGAGTTTTAGAATAATGGGACTCCAAATAGCAGTTCAGGGCAGCACATGGACAAATACCCACTTCCTCCAGAACTTGAAACAACTGGCCACATACTAACAGTTGAGCACTAAAATGTAATGCAGTTATAGCCATTGATAATCACTATGCATGGCTAGTGCCAGAAAGCAATGAAACATGCATAGCAAACTAACAAGCGAAACACATAAAAATGTTTCTAGTGTATCACTAGCCAAGTGCTGGTCACGATCCCCATCAAACTATGATTTATCAAAACATTTGTTTTCTTTGTAAAAGAAGGGTATCGTTTCTCTCAAAGAAGGTGCTGATGGCAATTTATGAAATTGAGTACCATGTGCAACTGAGCATGTTTATAAACCACTAGTCCACTTCACAATTCATTAGCAGAAATGAATTATCTGATAAAACTTGGGCTAACCACTAGTCAGCGCAAAACAATGCAAGAAAGATTTAGTTTCGCTGACTGTAAAAATAATGCAGGATGAACTCATGAGGCAAGGTTCATGGACCCTTTTTCATTTCATCCTCAGTGTCTAACCCTTGAAATAGATTGCTTCCAATTCTTTCAAGAACACAAGTTCTAATTGCATCTATGTACACCAAAAATGGAACATTTAAGATTCATCCTCCAAAAGATAGAATTCTAACCAAACATGACACTAGCTATCTCAATCCAAGCAGTTCATAGAACACATGAATCCACCCTCATAAAAATTCCATGAATAACTGATATTCTATCCAAGATGAACACATGAATCTAACGACGAGGAGAGTTACACACTACACACAGCAACAACAGTTACCACACAACCAAGACTGCAAATACTCATCCAAGAGAAATGAGAACAATAGTAAGCAAGAAAAGTAAAAAAAAAAAAGTTCAATGTAAATACCTGGAAAGCTCAAAGCAACACCAGTACAACAACCAGCTATACCAGCATTGACAACTGCCAACAGAACATGTCAGTTCATATTACACATCCAAGTTCAGATATGTTAACAAATATATGGCCGGCTAACAAGGTATATACATACCGTCATCTTTCCCACGTAGCCTTCGCAACAAGCACACGACCAAACTCTGAACTCCAGAGAGAACTGCAAAAGTCTAATCCAAGACATTTTGTGTTATATGAACAGCTGTCAGAAAAGCACATCACAATTTCTTCATCAAAGAAACAAAAACTATGATAAACGAACCTTGGCAGAGGACCCTGCATTGCTGAATGAGCCCTTAAAACCCTTCTTAGAGAGCAAGCCTTGTCCTAAGGAAGGAATCCAAGGAATTTTATATCAAGGGAACGAGACACTAGTGTAAAACTAAAAAACTTAAACCATGTTGATTGCACTCTTCGCAACTAGAGCGATAAGGGGCTCACTGTACAAATAAAACAATGATCTAAATTTCAAATTAAGTGGTCATGTGATTCGTGTGAGATGCAGCTATAACCGGGAACAGTACTACAGAGGAGGGCTAAAATACTAATTTGCTATGCCATGATTTGGGCAAATACTACTATATACTAGTAGGGGAAAAGGGTGTTTCTATCCTTTACGTGCCCTAAGAACCAAAATTCCACAAAGCAGAAAATATCCAGACGGCCCCTGATAATCGAAAAGGGCAGTAGGGCGGAGTACCATATCCGAAGACGGATCCGATGAAGGCGCCGCCAGCGAAGTCCCCAGCGGAGCGGAGGACGCATACGACAGGGGTTGCGGCTAGGGGCGGCGGAGTCGCGCCACCACCGACGGGGTTGGAGCCCTCGGCGCCGAGCTCTTCGCCGTCCAACTCGGTGTCGCGCCTCGCCGCCATCTTCTCTGTTTCCTGAGTGGCTGAACCCTGGCTTGGCTCCCTGCTCCCCCCTTGCTGTCTCGTTATCTTGTCCCGTTTCGTTCGCCCAGCCGGGCGGGTGCGGCGGCCAGGCCCAAGGGTTTGTACCCAAGTCGGGACTTGGGAGTGCTAATGGGGAGGACCGATTCTGACGCGTGGGTCCGGTATGTCATCCCTCATTAGCTGGGCTTGGTTGGGCTGCTTGACAACTACGAGCCCAAGTGCCAAACCAACCATGTCTGCTGTTTTTTTCTGGCTAATATAATAATCGTAGCTCACACCCTGAAAAAACCGTAGCTCATAGTAGAAAAAAAAATTGTAGCTGAGGATAAAATATGCACAAACACCAGTGACAGTAGCTAGAATTACAAATCGTATCATAATTCATGAGTGAGCAACATAATGATATATCCAGTTTGATTTCAACACCATATGCTGCCTGCAGATTACTGCAACCCGTTCCATGATGCCGTAATGCAATTGAATCACAACTGTGCAACAGTTTTATTCAATTTTTCATACACTATCAGCCCGAGTAAATTTTGGTCAGAGAGTACAAACAAGCAGCATCAGCCTCTTGTGCCGTCCGCATGGAATTAGCTTGGGGCATGTCAGACGTCACCAGTCTCCAATGGTTAGAGGAAATCTCAACGGGAGTGAGTCAGCAGCTGCCTCCAGAGTCACCTGAAAGGAATATATGAGTTTTGACTAATTGATGTCTTTTAGATGGATTTAAAGTGATTGTTGGTATTTCGACGGACGAATACTATTGTTTTTTACTTGCTATAAGAATGAGGGCACATCAATGCTGATGAACTTCTTTGTAATGCTCACAGATTCTTTGTGAAAGTGAGATTAAGTATCGAGTCAAGTCCATACCTCCTTAAACACCGCACTGTATGAAGCATCCTTGAAGCCCTGTATCCAAACCAAAGAAATATAATTCTGATCAAGCAAACTAGCGACCAAACAAGAATACGACAAATGAGGGTGCTCACCAACTTTCTGAAGAGCTTAAGGGATGCCGTATTTGATTCACTAATTTTTGCCCTGAATGTGTGAATTCCATATTTCTCTACTGCAAATGCCATCATCAGTAAGATTGCTTCTTGACCAATTCCCTTTCCACGGCTGCAACAAGGAAAAGTGGAAGTTTTAGTTAACACGACCAGACAGTACCTCCGTCTCATGGCAAAACATCCCCTTTTTATCCCTAGTTCAGCATCTACTTTACTTTCATGTGACATGTAATTATTGCTTCAACTACTTTATCACTACATAAAAACAAGATCCTGACAAAAAAAAGGGACCATGAGCCAAGGAGCAAATGAGATAGAGAACAGATTCATGTGATAAGTAGATTTTGTCTGTCTTGCAGTACAGCAGTACACAATCATTTGCCACGAGATAGCATAATTGCACTGGATTATCACATAGTTGAAGGTTATGCTACGCTACTGATGTGGTTAGTGAAGCAACTGACAATGGAAAGTTAAAAGGACTAATAAATTAGCTGCAACAATTTGTTTGATCTCTCAACAAAAATATTCAGGTAACAAATATCCAAGTAAGATGTCCACATTGGATTATTAAAGCCAAGTAAAAATGTGTGCAAACAATACAAATGCAGAGAAGATGTCAAAGATGATAAAAACAGTGACATGATTAGTAATTTAGTATTATAGGGAAGGTACCTCTTATGTTCAGCTATCATGATCTCTATCTCCGCGATCTGCATATCATCAGAGTCATTCATATATATGTTCACATCACCAACCATAGCTGCAATGGACAAGGTAGATATCAGTGTTAGCACAAAAATGCAAGCTATTGGCAATCAATGAATCAAAACTAGAGCACTAAATACAAATAAGATTTAGCTGTTGAGCCCGTCAAAGCCACTTCTGGCCCACCCCGCGTCCAGGATGATCCCCTGGTGGCTGCAACGACCATCGCGAGCACCCCAAGCCCTACGCAGGCCAACCATGATCGACGGCCACGGCGGTGACGACCCCCTCGTCTCACCGCCTCCGGCGCAGGCCAGCCGCGGAAGCTTGGCGACTCAGCGGCTCAAACGCTTCACCGCAAAAATCCTGCGGAAGGTGCCATCTCCACTACTCGCGGTTCCTGAGCCAGAGCAGCCAAAGGCGTTCATGCCCACCAGAAGCCGACGGATTGCTGCCCAGCCACTGTCCCGCGTGCCAGCCTCAAAGCGAGGCGAGATACTCGTCATGAAGCTCATGGGCATGATGGAAGACCGAGCAAAGCCGTCAACAGCCAGCAAACAAGTGTACGACAGCATCTTTGTTGATCAGCTAAGCGAGTCGCACGCAGAGGCCATGAGAGAACTCTTCTTGGTTGCTGGTCCGGTGGAGCGGCCGCGGCGCCGCGCGTGCATGCGCGCGTGATGTCCCGCTACGAGCAACGGTTGAACAGTTTTCATGGATAGCGCAACCATACTATGCTGGAATGTGCGCGGCCTCAACACCGGCGCCCGTCGCGACAATGTTCCAACGCTTGTGCACGATGTAAGACCACACGTTGAGTGCCTGGTCGAAACAAAATGGAAGGAGAGGAACGGAAGGTGCTTTCGCCAAGCCCCGTCCACGGTTATGCAAATCCTCACGCACATCAAGCACTTGGTAGACCAGTGGATAGACGCCGGGGCGCCGAAACTAGGTTGTCTCGTGCACGAGTAATCACCTTGCGAAAAGTCTGCTAGGCGGGGATAAGCTTTCTGTAAAATCATGTGCCCCCCTAGTGCGCCATTGAATGGCGTGTCGTTGTAATCTAACTATTTCTCGATCTTAATACAATGATACGCAAGCCTTTTGCGTATTCGAGGAAAAAAATAGGACTTAGCTGTTGAAATGGGAACTTCACAAACCAAAGCTACAAGAAACTTCGATTTCCAATTGTCATTCTACTATATTCAGAGTACCCTACTTGGATTGTGTACCGATATCCATGTCACATACCATATTGTTGTCATTGGGACCAAAAGAAATAAAGACTGTCATGTCCTTGATAAATGAAAAAAAAGGCAGGATCACTAGCATAATGTGTTCGAAAGATTTCAATCTACAGATGAACAATCATCCTAGCAAAATCATATATCAAAACGTGCATACACTTTAAGTGAAAAACTCTGTAAATTCATTAGGGTTATGCTCTCTGCCGATTACAAATGCATAAATTTTGATTATATGATCTACAGAACAGAAGAACAAATGCATATAAGTCAGCACGAATTTAGGTTATATATTACCAAGGCATGATTTTTGGGATCCCTTACAAAATTGACAAAAGTCACAGTTAACAGATAGCTAATGGGCAGAACAGAGGAATGAACCTTCAGTGTGCGGGTTGCCAGGCACGAACTCTCCCTCTATCAAGTCCTTATCCAACACTATGAAAGTGTGCTCTGCGAACAAACAAGCAAGCAAAAAGGAATTCGACCGAATCAATCACAACAGCTCAGAACTAGATCGAGGCAAACCGGAAGGAGGGGTGCGGTGCGGAACTTAGGGGGTCCAGGGTCCATGAGCGGTGAACCTCGAACTCCTGCGAGAGGGAGAGGGGCTCCGACGCGGTGGCCTCCAGCAGCGCCGGGTCCTGCATCCAGTCGTGGTACCGCGGCACGTGCTGCCGCATGTACGGCACCATCAGCGCACGCTCCCCGAGCACGTACCAGCTGCCCTTCCCGCCGCTCACATCCTCTGCTTCCACGGCAGCGGCCGCCGCCGCCGCCGGTGCTGCCTCGGACGCCTCCATCGAATCAGGGGTTCAATTCGGCAGTCGACACCCGGAGTGTGAGATATGAGGCGGTTAAAGCCGGCTCAATCCCACACTCGGAGAGAGACGAAGACGGAGAGTCCTCGTGCGGGCGCACGTCGAAGGGGCCGCAGCTCTCGCGCGGGTGGACATCGACGCGGCCGCGGCTCCCACGCGGGCAGACGTGACGGGGTCGCGGCTCTTGCGCGGAGGCCGGCGGGTGAGGGAGAGGCGGGGGCGGGCGGCGCTGGGAGCAGAGGGAGGAGCGGCGTCGGCGAGCGGCGGTCTAGTGCCGATTGCCGAAGCAGAATACTCCGTAGATGCGTCGGGCCGAGCGGAGGAGACGAGGAAGGTTTTTTTAATTGAGAAGCGGGCCCACCTTATATCCTTGTGCTGGTCTTTCCGTCTTTGGGCCTGTCCCGCCCAACTGAATGTAAATGAGAAATGTCCCGCCCAATTTGGGTCGCATCCTTCCCTGGCCTTTTGCCATCCCCACCCGCACCATCCTTCCATCTTCCAAACCTAAAGCCCTAGAAACATTCACAAACCCCCCAAATCTCCGGGCATCCCTCCCACCCAACTTCTCATCTCTCCGGCCAATCTGCCTGCCCGCCGGCCGTTGCTCGGCAGGCCATCCCAATCCACTGCGGCCAACGTACCCGAGAAATGCGAGCCTCCAACGGCCGCCGCCTCCACGATCCGAAGCCCCCTTCATTCCTTCCCCTCCCCTTTGCCCCGCGCACCACAACGCCGCGACCGCCGCCCCCCTCCTCGCCGCCGCACGCCATCCCGCCGCTCAACTTCCGCTACCTCAGCACCTGTCCACGCTGGTCTTCCTGGGTCGCCGCCGCACTCCGCGACCCCGTGTTCGCGCCCATCCTCGCCTCGTCCGCCATCTCCGGCGCCGTCGCCGCCTCCACCGCCGCTGTCTCCCCCGACCGCGCGGCCCTCTCTGCTCTGCTCTCGCTCTGGGACCCGGGTACCCACGCATTCCGTCTCCCAGCGGGCCCCGCCACCTTCACACTCGAGGATGCGCTCGTCCTCGCTGGTCTGCCGCCCGCCGGCGCGCCGCTGGACCGGACCCTCACGCCAGAGGAGGATGACCTTCGCGTCCGCCTCGTCGTCGAGAGGGAGAAGATCAAGGAGCTCCACCCCTGCGCCCGCGCCGCGCGCCGCGTGTCGGCGGAGGTATGGCTCGAGTGGTTCGACGGCGGTGGCATACGGCCCGGAGAGGACGACGAGCTGCGGCGGCTTGGGTTCCTCGCCTACTGGCTCGCCTTTTTTGTCACGCCAAGGCTGCGGTCGAGGGGTGGCGAGCTGCCGGTGCGCGTCTTCGCACTTGCTGCGAGGCTTAGTCTTGGCGAGCGCATTGCCCTTGGCCAGTCGATGGTAGCAAATCTATATGCGGAAATGGATAAGATTGTTGCTTCCGCTGTGGACAGTGGGGTGTGTGGCCGTCTAGATGTCTATGTGCCGCTCTGGATGCTGCAGGTGTGGATGTGGGAGCGCTACAAGAGGCTGTGCCCGCCTGAGCTGAAGGCGCCACAGTTCCCCATCTCCAATGTCAGGGTATTGCATTGGAGCCGGAGGAAGAAGACGAGCACATCCGAGGAGGTTCTAAAGATTTTGCTGGACGAAGTATGCTTTGAGTGGAAGCCCTATCGGTACAACTCCCTGAACTGGATGGATCCCAAGTGGTTCAATATGCACACCATTTTGGTGACCTGTCATGATAAAGATAAGCCAGAGTGGTTGCTGGATTACATTGCTGTTATCAGTCAAACAATGTTGACTGGGTTTCATAGTGATGACACGGACAATTCAGTACTGTACAATCCACAGCTTGTTGCGAGACAGTTTGGTTATGATCAGGCTGCTCCTGTGTCTATTGCCAGGGAAATTTACTTTGTGGGAACCGAGTTGTGGATACCAAGTATCAGTAGATACGGAATGCCTGGTGAAGATTATGTTGCATGGTGCAGCAGTGGGCGGTTCTACAAGCATCAAGATGATGATCAATATGGTTGCTCGGTGGTACGAGATCATGAAAATGGGGCTACTTCGTCGCAACTGAATGTAAGTGAGAAATGTGATGCAGTGCCAGCACTTGATCAATTTCTTACACAAGTCACTAAGAGAGACCAGATCAATTACATTGTAGAAGAGCAGCTGGGGATAATGGATAATGGAAGTCATGAGAATGAAACAAAGGTGATTGTCTGTGGCCTTGCTACTTGTGTTAAGGACAGCAGAACTACTTCAGTGAAACGGAAGGAGAAGAAACAAAGAGATAAATTTGCTGAAGATGGAGGTAATAATAAGAAGAAAAGCAAAGTAGAAATTAACACGAAAAGGAGTCCATTGCAATTGGAAGGTCAGAAGTATTCTTCGCTGCAAGAAGATCTAAATTCTGATTCTAAGAAATGTGACGAGTTGGCACAAGTTGACAGCGATGATGAATGTATTGTTCTCGAACAGCCCAAGAATAAATGTGAAGTAATAAACCTGGATGATGATGATGAGGAACAGAGTGCCCCTAATCCAGAACATCATAACATGCAACTTGTCCTAGAACTGGAAGAGTATGTTCGCTCCGGGCTTCTCTCGCAATGGGAGGAAAGCTCGGATGAAGATGATGTAAGTGGAAGCAAGCGAGAAACCCTGAAGAAAAGCAACAATGACCCCTATGCTGAAGCAGCCATGAGGGAGTACCCTCTGTTCTTTGAGTTCATTCCTCAAAAACCACATTACAGAGGCTTCGTGAACTATGATGAAACTTTAGGAGATCTACCTTACAGTGGATTATGGTTTTTGCTAATTGGCTTGGCTAAGGAGGTGCTCAGGACGTCATGTGATACAGATGCTTCTGAAATTACATATCTGATGAAGAAAGCCCAGCATTTAGAGCAACTGGGTTTCAACGTGAAGCATCTCATTGCCCGCTTAAAGGAGCCACAAATCAGGCTTAGGAAGCTTCAAGATTCTAGAGCAAGGCTTGAGCATGCTCGTGAGGAAGAGGAGGGCAACGTAGTTGAGTCTCTTTCAAGTCATCTGAATAAACTGAAAGGCAACATAAAAACGATGGAGAGGCATCTGGATGGAAAGAAGCAAGCTTTCATTTCAAATGTACATGATAAATTGAATGAAGGAATTAATCTTGTCAGTTTGGAAAACGAAGTAGAAACTGCTGAAAAATATTGTCAGGCAATGAAGGATGAAGTAGCTGCAATGAGAATGAGGTACTCAGATTCTGGAGTTTAGATTGTTCCAGTGTCGGCTATCTTCATTTAAGAAGTTACTTTCTTCCTGAGATTGAGCTTGCTTGATATCTGTCTGTATCATCAAGCAGGCTTATCGATAGAATATAACCATCTTACTTTCCAGAGAAGTGTGATATGGTTACTAATCACATTTCGAATGCTTATATCCCAGTTATATTTATCTGGTATGTTCTTGTCTTGTCACTTTAAAACAAACATAGGTGATGAACAGGTAACTATCAGTTGCTAAAAGGTATTAATAAATATAGCATTCAAACAACTCTTTAACAGAAAAATAATCCATTTTGTCCACATCAGATCAGAATCCAAATTCATACTCCCTCTGATTCCAAATTCCAAATTTAGGTTGTTTTAGGATTCTGTCTGCTCAGAATATTTTAACTTGGACTACCAATATATGGAAATTACTTCACAACGCATCGTTGATGTTACCATATTCACTATTCATCATGGAAAAAACAAAGGCAATGACTATGCAGAAAAAACAAAAGTACATCGTCCTATCAAATAAAAATGTATACCCTCCCGGTATTGTGTAGAATGTCATTCTGCCATCTGCTCCCAGTTATTATCAGGCACCTGGTCCCTCCTGGTAAGGCCGGCAATCTTTCGTGAACCAAGATCTCCTTCGATGATATCTACTTCCAATTGTTAATTACATTGCATGTTACCGGTTTTCTAATATCTGAAGCTAATTTCTCCTTGGCGAAAGGGTGTTGCCGTTTCCCTTGTGAAATGAATGATAGAACCTGTTGTATGGTGGAATCGTTCCTTCTCACTATATTCATTAACGTTCTCACATTGTGAATTATATTTTTATGACATATATAAGAATTGGCTTGTCAAAAAAAAAATTAACATTCTCACATTGCATATGATTTCGGCTGGTCCGCGCTACAGTGAAAACGGATGGTTTTGGATGAATAAATAGTATTTTGTGAGAGAGAATAAGCTGAAACAAGCTAGAACAAGTTGGAACATGACCAGCCGAACGGGGTGGATATGGCTTTCATAAACATAGAACATGTGGCACCTGCGTATCTACTGGTCTATATAAAATACAAACACTTTTTTGCTGAAAACTTGCACCGAATTTTATACTCCATGCACCCCATGCTACTTTCTTCACGAACTCAGCGCTTTCCCAACCGAAATCCCACGATCTCCTAGCCGTGCCTTTGAAGCCAACAATTACGAGGGCCATCATAGCCACGCATGAACACGAGTCTCAAGCTGGAAACAAAACATTCTCCGAATCCATCGCATCACATCTATCACCCTCACCACTCCGCTGCTGGCATCAGCCCACGCCACACCACCTAACCTTAACGAGTGTATGCACGCAATCATTGCCGAGTTCTCCATAGCTGGTCACTACTACACCCAAATTAAAGGTGTGTCAAGCATATGTATAATATTAATTACTACTGTATATCGATGACTAGCAGCATTGTGCAATTGTCACTGTTCAGTCGACCAGACGACCACTACTTCAATTTGCACCAACAACTATCCATAAGCTCGCTCTTTGCCAAGGATGGGGCCATTGGGCCAAGCTAGTAGGGTCGGCACCACACAGCCAGTGGACTGCACACAGCAGATCCAGATCACACATCACAGGACGCGCGCGTGTAGTGTGCTATATAGCCTTCTTTTTGGAGCCTTTCGTCCCTTGCCTTCAAAGCGAAGAAGCCATCGAAACAAAAGGCGACCAACGAACGCACATCTCACAGCCATCATCACACTCACACCCCGAAACGCCCCACTAAAACCCCCACTTACGCGCGCAAACAAAGCCACACTAAGCACACGCCGCGCACCTTAACCTCACGGCCCACTAGCTCGGGGCGTCGTGGGTGTGGCCGTGTCACCGTGTGGCTAAGCCTGTTCGCGCCACTCGACACAGCTGCGCAGCAATGTGGCAGACGCGCGGCTTGCTACTCGTTGCGGTGGTCGCCGCCGCCGCCCTCCCCGACGGAGCGTGGGGCGCCGCTGCCGGGCGGTGCACGACGTCCACGCCCGTCAAGACGTACGACAAGTGCATCGCCCTGCCGACGCAGGGCGCCACGCTGGCGTGGACCTACGACGCGCGGAACGCGACGCTGGACGCCGCGTTCACGGGCTCCTTCATCTCGCCGTCGGGCTGGGTGGCCTGGGGCGTGAACGCGGACGCGCCGGCGATGACGGGGGCGCGCGTGCTCGCCGCCTTCTCCGACCCGTCCACGGGCGCGCTCCTGGCGCTGCCGTTCCTCCTCTCCCCCGACGTGAAGCTGCAGGCGTCGCCGCTCGTGTCCCGGCCGCTGGACATCCCGCTGCTGGCGTCCTCCGCGTCGTTCGTCACCCCCGCGCTCACCGTCCGCGACGGCGCCAGGGTGACCGTGGCGGCCACCATCCGGCTGTCCCCGAACCGCACCAGGGTGCACTTCGTGTGGAACCGGGGCCTGTACGTGCAGGGCTACTCCCCGACCATCCACCCCATGGACGCCTCCGACCTGGCGTCGCACGCCACCGTGGACATCCTCACCACCGCCACCGAGGCGTCGCCCATCGCCTCCACCGCGCTGCAGTGGCTGCACGGCTCCCTGAACGCGCTCTCGTGGGGGCTCCTCCTCCCCGTGGGCGCGGCGGTGGCGCGGTACCTGCGGCCGTGCGCGTCCACGGGGCCCGCGTGGTTCTACGCGCACGCGGCAATGCAGGCGACGGGGTACACCCTGGGCGCCGCCGGCTTCGCGCTGGGCCTGGTCATGGGCTCCGCGTCGCCCGGCGTCACGTACAAGCTGCACCGCGGGCTGGGCATCGCGGCGGCCACGGCGGGGAGCCTGCAGACGCTGGCCATGTTCTTCCGGCCCAAGACCACCAACAGGTACCGCAAGTACTGGAAGTCGTACCACCACCTGGTCGGGTACGGCTGCGTCGTCGTCGGGGTGGTCAACGTCTTCCAGGGCTTCGAGGTCATGGGGCTCGGCGCCTCCTACTGGAAGCTCGGCTACTGCCTGGCGCTCGCCACGCTGATGGGCGCCTGCGTCGCGCTGGAGGTGAACGCCTGGGTGGTCTTCTGCCGGAGGCAGCAGGAGGAGAAGCTCATGAGGAGGGAGGTGGAGGACGTCGTCGTCAAGGACAGGGCAGCCGCCTTCTAGTGCTTGCCTTGGCGCCTTGCTACCCTCCGGCCTCCGCTCCGCTGCCGCCTGCCAGGACATGCAGGAGGTTTTGGCCGACGGGGAGCCGGGGCCGGTGGGAGTGATGTCTCGAGGATGCGGGCACACTCACAGGCTCACAGCCACTGTGGGGTGCGTTCACTGGCAAGACGGGCAGTTCGCTGGTCTGGTTTGAGCAGCCAGCCGGCTGCTCTCCTCTCTCAGTTTACTGTTTATCAAAACAGATGAAGATTTTTCTCTCACAACAATTCAGTTGGAACAGTATTTTTTAGTCAAGTTTTAGACCAGCGAACGGAGCCTTGGCACGGCGTGCTCTATTTTGTCGCATGATAAGAGAGTGGTTTTTTCAGACCCTTCTCAATATATACATACACTACAGTAGAAATTCTTGTACAAGTAGCACGATTGACTTCCACCAGTTTACCCAACGAAATATATATGCATGGTAAAGTTGTATGTTGGATTATAGCGCTTCCTGTAGAGAAACGTATTTGATCATTTGCGTGTAAACAAGAGGACTCTGCTTTTGCCGGTAATCCGATGATCTCAGAAGTTCCTAGTTCCACGAAGTCAACGTCTTGAATCAAATTGCCGGCCCTGACCCTGAGCCCATGAGCATGAGGAAACACCTCAGAAGCAGTGAGGTACCTGCGTCTGCGTGAGCGCACATGATCGGTTAGCGGGCCGCTTGCGTGCTCTGTGCGCGGGTTGGAATGTGGTGCTCGAGCGACTCGGCCGGGTTGCCGCGGCGCACAGCGTTGAAGAGGAAGCGGGTCGAATCGATTGCACTTTGCACAATGTTCGACCAACAAATAAAATTATTTTACAGTTATATATACAAAACTTCAGTTCTACCTTGGCGAAGAGGATATAGGTAGGACTGTATGTGCACAGGTTACTGGAATTTTTTGTAAAATAATATTTTTTTTATTAATTAATTGCAAATCTTGTTGTTGTTTGAAATAAATTATAAATTTATTACCATGTCGGCTTCTGGAAAGCCGACAAGACCCACTACGTGGATCCACGCTGATCCTGTTTGTGCCGATAGGCCCATTGGCCATCCAGAGGCCGACAATCTCCAACCTCCTCGCGGCTGGCCGGTGCTAAAATTTCTACCATCCTTTTTCTTTCTTACGCATGCTCTCTCTCTCTCACACATCTATCTCGCTCTCGCCACTGTCCCCGCCTGGTCCGCGCTCGAGAGAGGGGAATCCGGGGCTGGGCGCGCGTGTTGCCGGGCATGCCGGCCGCCGCCTCTGCTGGCCCCACCTTCCCGGCCGCTGTCCACACCTCGTCCACCGTTGCCGACGCCTGTAGGTAAGGTTTCGTTTTTTTCTTTTGTGCATTTTATAGACTTACACTCGACTGGGTTTGGCTCTGACGGATTGTCCTATGCGAACAGATTGTCCGTCAGTACACATGAGCACTACGAATATCAAATTTGAAGAGGCTATATTAACACGTAATTATAGAGTTGATTATATGGATTGTCATAGGTCACCACATATGGCCTTTTCGATTGGTCTATAAGTCGCTTGAGCTGATTTGTATGGTTGATTTGTTGGGAGGAAAAAAATACTGTATCATGACTAATAAGCCACCTTATATGAGCAGCCGAACAAGACCATATATGGGTTGAGGGCTATACTAGTCCGCTTATATCCAAATGCGTAACAAATTAATGTAGTGGTGTGTCACGTATGGCCGTAGTTTGTCAGACCTGGTTTTTTTAGGGAGAGTTTGTTTGAGTTAGGTATGCCCTGTTTTCCAAATTATAAGTCGTTTTGACTATTTTGATACATCTATTTTGATAAGCATCTAGATATAATAATATATCTATATACGTAGCTGTCGGATACCAGAAAATGGGGTACCCCAAGCAAAGATCGAAAAACTGCTTAGACCCTAAAGACAGAACCAACAGAATGAACAAACGAGGTCTCGGCCGAAATCTCCGATTCGCCCGAGACCCCGTCGCCGAGCCCCAGCGGAAGCAAACGATTCTCCGACTCGCCCGAGACCGCCTCGCCGAGGCCCCCGCGTTGAGGCCCCCTCGTCGAGACCCTCTCGCCCGGGGCCTCGGAAGAAGTGCCGATTCGCGCGAGGCCGGCTCGGCACTAGCCCCGTGGTCGCCTCTTCAACCGAACTGCTCTGACCGAACGTCGCATCCAAGCACCCAACCACTCCGACAAACGCACGATGGCACAGTACAGCGAAGTGACCGACTACACGCCAGTCGCGTCAACCCCCTGCCATCTGCGCGCGCAGAGTAGGGGTTACCGACCATCCGTGTCGCCTAACTCCTGCACCAAGGACATCGCAACATGGGGAGTCGAGCGGGTTCTCAGAGCCTCGGAATCGGCGGACCGACCGCTCCGTCCCGCCGAGCCCCCTCGGCAGGCCTCGGATCCATCGATCTTACTCCGCCTCGCCCGTCGTCGCCTCGCCCGAGACCCCCGGTAGGGCCTTGACGACCAATTGGCGCGCGCTCGCCGCCGCCAAGGCGGGGCTCGTCCCATAACCGTCGCCTCCGCCTCAAAAGTCTCCGGCAGTCGTCACATCCGATTAACGCGCTCATTTGCACCCGCTTCGTAAGCCACGATCGGCGGTCTGGCTGCAGAAGCAGGAGCGACGGACAACGGTCGATCACCTTTTCTACCATCCTCATCGACAATACAGGTCAGTATCCCAGAGGCGCACGTCTCGTACTATTCGCCGATGGCTGCGAGACCCGATTCGCACTGGTCACTTCTCGGGGCCTCAAGACACGCAGAGCCTCGGACAACAGCCTCAGACGACAGCCTCGGCACGACCGGCTATGATGGCCGCCGAGCCTCTGCAATCCACCAAGTCAACAAATCGCGGCATGTTACTTGCGAGTGAAGACCATACCGATTAGACATCTACGGGAACTCCCACGACAACGCCATCTTTGCTCTAGGAGTAAATACGTCATCGAATAGTCCTTGCTCCACATGTAGCTCTCTTATGTACTCTGGTTTCCTCCTGCGGCTATAAAAGGAGGCGGCGGGACCGTTTCTAGGGCGGACGGATAGAATCACGGATACTCGCAGACGAACAACACGCCTCGTTCGTAATTCATATCACCTCCCCTCACAGAGACACGGGACGAACTCCTCTCTCGCCTAGCTTGTAACCCCCCCTACTACGAGCACCCGGTGCAAGGAATACAAGAACACCTTCTCGGACCGGACGTAGGGCATCCATTGCTCGAACCATTATAAACCTTGTGTCTCTTTGCATCTCCATCCGGAATCGGAGCACGCAAAGACAAATTCACTAGTCGGTTAAGGACCCCGGTTAAAACACCACCAGTTAGCGCGCTTAGGTAGGGGCCTCTGCGTGTCGACTTAGTCATCCCACCGATTCGGATGGCGAGATCCCGTGCGATCGTTGCGTCTCGGGACGATCGTCTGGTTCGGGAGCCTAGAATTCATGTCTCTAGGGCACGAGTATGACATGGTACTCCTCTCACCCAGAGCGCCATCAACCGACGATGATGTCTTGCACCGACAGCCCACGCGCGGACGGCGCCCGGGCCGCTGCTCCCGTCAAGCTCGCCGAGCACCGCGTGGGTGAGTCCACCCTAACACCACGCAAGTACCGAACGCCGATCTGTGCTCCACCGGAATCCCATACCCGGCTGGCCGCATTGTGGTCCTGACGGGGACTGTCCGGCTTAAGCCTCGGCAGGGAAAAGGGCGGTGGCGCACAATGACACCCCATCATCAAGCTCTATCCCGCCTCCTCCCGAGGAGCCAGCTCTGACGGAGCAGAGCATGGCGACGGCGCCATCCCCGTACCCTTTCAGGCTGACCAATGTCACCGCCTCCTACGCCACCGCCCTCGTCTCCATGCATCAACGTCATGCCCATAACCCTATAGTCATAACTCCAATCCACCCCCACTCTGACTCCTCGGAGGAGGACGAGGCGTGGGTTGGAGTAGACTTCTCCAGGATTCGTGACCCTGAGGCGATGCACCGCTTCATGATCGCAGCGACTCATCGCTTTGGCCATTCCGATTCCGGACGGGCGAGGACGACACGACCCGACTCGTGAGTGTTTCCACGCCGGACTCGGAATGCCGAAAGCACGGGCAACGATGGAGGAAGGGCGATAACGCCACACCACCACGCACGGGGTCCCGCCAAGCGGCGGCGGTATCCCCACCCCGAGCAACTTCGACGATAGACTGGAGCAGCTCCGTGAGCTTCAAGCCAAGGTCGAGCAAGATCGACTCCTCCCTGCAGCAACTCCGAGCCACCCTCGAGCAAGAAGCGGTACGGGGCGTGGCGATGGCGGAACGGCCCGGCTGGGGGCTCGCGACGTCAACCGCCGCATTAACGATGATGAAGGGGGTGAGCAACCCCTTGTCTTCAATCGCGCTAGCCAGAATGTCGCTGCGGCGACAATACTAGTCCGAGCGATGCCCGAGCCCTCTACCACGGAGGGGCGACGAGTCCACGGCGAACTCCGGGGCCTTCTCGAGGCTGCCGCGGTGCGGCGGGCGAAAGTTCCGCGTCTCGGACGCGGGACGCTCGAAAGCACCCTCGGTGCACGACCGCCTCAGGGCCCCCTTGGTGCACGACCGCCTCAGGGCCGCCTCGGTGCACGACCGCCTCGACGACCAACGTGAGGCGCAAAACGGCCACCACATGGGCGGCAGACGACGGCGCCATGACCACGATGGGACCGCCGGGGCTACCGAGTGCACCGAGGCGGTCGCTATGATGATGGGGAGGACCGCGGTCCTTCTCCCTGGCCGCTGGCCCTAGAGTTTTCGATAAAGGCCATCCGCAGCGCCGCTTCCTTTCGGTTTCGTCGGCGGTCGTGAATCTCTCAAAATGCTGTGGCGAGACCAACCCCGAGCTATGGTTGGCCGACTACCATCGGCTTTGTCGGCTAGGCGGTGCGGATGATGACACGCTTCGTCATCCGCAACCTCCCCTATTCTGTCGGACTCGGTATGAGCTTGGCTCGAACACCTTCCCCTATGCAAATCCATGATCGGGCGCGACTTGGTAAAGGTCTTCGTCGGAATTTCAGCACCTACACGCGCCCCGGGAACTCTGGGACCTCAAGAGCTGCTGCCCGAGATCGGACGAGTCTCTCCGAGACTTCATCCAACGTTTCTCCAAGCAATGCACCGAGTTGCCCAAAGATCGGCGACTCGTAAATCGCCGAGCATTCCTCTCGGCACCATTGCCGAGACTGGTCCGAGAATTAGGCCGAGCGCATCGACCACGGCATCCGCACTCCTCGACATCGCCACCGGCTTACCGCCTCTGGCGAAGAGCCCGTCGGGCCATCTTCCCCAACAACGACTCCAAGGGAAGAGGCGGGGAGACCCCGGGGCCTCGACGTCTCGCCCCCTAGAAAAAGAAGGGACGCCAGGAGAAACAGGAGGTTCTCGAGGCCGGGCTCATCGTGGCCGCAGACCGCAAGAATCCCCGAGGCCTAGGGCTCTTCAACAACATGCTTAAAAGACCCTGCCCATACCATTAGGGCCGTAAAGCAGCACCTCGAGGAGTGCACCATGCTCCGGCGATACTACGCCAAGCTCGAGCTCCCCAACGATGATGCCAAGAAGAGGGGCCGGGCGATGGAGACAACGACAAGGGCGACGGGTTCCCGAGGTACACAATGCCTTCATGATCTTGGTGGGCCCTCGGCGTGCCTCCGGCGCGGCATGACAAAAAAAGGAACACCGAGAGGTCTTCTCGGTTAAGGTGGCCACTCCCGGTACCTCGATTGGTCTCGGGAGGCGATCACCTTCGATCGGGATGACCACCCGATCATGTCCCAAACCCGGCCAAGACCGCTCGTCGTTGACCCAATCATCGGGAACACCGACTCACCAAGGTGTTGATGGATGAGGCGCGCCTCAACATCCTGACGCCAACACGCTTAGAGCTCCTAGGGCTCGACCGGTCACAACTCCGAGGCGACACGCGCCCTTCCACGGCATCATGCCAGGATGCGCGCACGACCCCGGGCGCAGCAGACTTACCCGTCTGCCTTGCACCCCCTCCAACTACCGCAAGGAGACCCTCACCTTCGAGGTGGTGGGGTTCAAGGGACTTATCACGCCATCCTGGGGACGGCCGTGTGCACGCCAAGTTCATAGCGGTCCCGAACTACACCTACCTCAAAGCTCAAAATGCCGGGCCCCAACGGTGTCATCACTATTGACTCCACGTACGAGCATGCATACGACTGCGACGTCAAGTGCATCGAGTACGCCGAGGCTATAGTGGAGTCCGAGGCCCTCATCGCCAACCTCGACCAGCTCGGCAGTGAGGTGCACGATTCAAGCGTCGTCTTGGGGACGTTCGAGCCCGCTGAGAGGCCGTCAAGCTCATCCGGTCAACCCCACTTGCTCAAACAACCGAAAGTGCCGAGGGTCGGTAGCGACCCTCGGCGACAAATAGGGGGTCATGCTCGTCGACTTTCTTTTGCGTGAACGACATATTCAAGATGGAGTCCCTCGGACATGCCGGGCATACCGAGGGAGGTAGCCGAGCACGCCCTCGACATCCAGGCCGGCTCTAGACCGGTGAAGCAACGCCTGCGCTGATTCGATGAGGAGAAGCGCAGGGCCATCGGTGAGGAGGTACAGAAGCTTTTGGCGGCCGGATTCATCAAGGAAGTGTCACATCCGGAGTGGTTAGCTAATCCCGTATTAGTTAAGAAGAAAAATGGAAGATGGAGAATGTGTGGACTACACCGGTGCGAACAAAGCATGCCCAAAAGTCCCGTTTCCATTACCTCGAATCGATCAAATCGTTGACTCCATCTGCGGGATGCGAGACCTGTCCTTCCTTGATGCCTATTCCGGCTACCATCAAATCAAAATGAAGGAGTCCGACCAGCTCGCAACTTCTTTCATCACCCTATTTGGCCTATCTTTGCTATAATGACTATGCCGTTCGGCCTCGTAAACGCTGGGGCCACGTACCAACGGTGTATGACCCTGAGTCTTTGGCAAGCACATCGGACGAACCATCGAGGCTTACGTGGATGACGTCGTTGTCAAATCCAAGCGGGCCAATGACCTCGTCAATGACACGGAGGTAGCCTTCAAATGCCTCGGGGAGAAAGGCGTCAAGCTCAACCCCGAAAAGTGTGTCTTCGGGTCCCCGAGGCATGCTCCTAGGATTCATAGTCTCGAGGGCGGCATCGAGGCCAACCCGGAAAAGGTCTCTCGCCGTGATCAATATGGGGCCGATCCGAGACCTCAAGGGAGTCTGAAGGTTATGGGATGTCTAAGCGCCCCGAGCCGCTTCATCTCGCGCCTCGGCGAAAAAAGGCTTACCTCTGTACCGTCTCTTGAGAAAATCTGAGCGCTTTTCCTAGACCCCCGAGGCCGAGGAAGCACTCACCAAACTCAAAGCGCTGCTCTCCAACCCCCCCGTTCTGGTACCACCAATCGAAGATGAGGCCCTCTTACTCTCGTCGCCCGCAATGACCCAAGTGGTCACTCGACCATAGTGGTCGAGAGAGAGGGGGAAGAAGGGCACGCTCTACGATCCAACAACCTGTCTACTTCATCAGCGTGGTGCTTTCCGATACCAAGACGCGCTACCCCCACATCCGAAACTAATCTACGCCATAATCTTGGCTCGACGCAAGTGCGTCACTACTTCTAGTCCCACCCCCAGTGATCGTGGTGTCATCTTTCCCCTTGGGAGAGATAATCCATAACCGGGAGGCCTGGGAAGGATTTCCAAATGGGCCGTGGAACTCATGGGGAAGCCACATCTTTCGCACCCGAAAAGCCATTAAGTCTCGTGTCTTGGCCGATTTTGTGGAGAATGGACCGATACCCAACTACCACCTATTCAAGTCCAAAGTGAGTATTTGACCATGTACTCGATGGGTCTCGATGAAGACCGAGTAAAGCGCTGGTGCGCTCTTCATCTCACCCTCGAGTCCATATGCGCGCCACGTAATCCGACTACACTTCGCCGCCGCCCAACAATGTGGTCGAATCACGAGGCCCTCATCAATGGCCCGCAGATCGCCATTGAACTTGGGGGTACGGCGTCTCGACGTCGAGGCGACTCACGACTTGTCATCAACCAAGTGATGAAAGAATCAAAGCGCCATGACCTCAAGATGGAGGCATACTACACGATGGTATGCGCGCTAGAGGACAAGTTCGATGGCCTCGAACTCAATCACATCGCACGAAAGTTCAACGAGGTCGCATGGACGAACTAGCAAAGATGGCGTCGGCACGGACCTCGGTCCCCCCGAACATCTTCGCCAGAGACCTCCACAAGCCATCCAACGACTATGACTCAGCGAAGGTAGAGGGCCCATCGGCCGAGCCCCCCACAGGGCCCGAGGCCCCCTTTGCCACCGAGACCTCGCCGCCTGAGCCCGAGTCCATGGCAATTGACACAGAGCCTCCCGAGGCTGACCGAGGAACGGACTGGCGAGTCCCTTTTCTTGATCGCCTTGTGCGAGGAGAGCTTCCCGCGGATAGGATCGAGGCCCGATGGCTTGCGCGACGAGCCAAGACATACGCCCCTCATAACGGCGAGTTGTATAGGCGTAGCCCGTCTGGTATTCTCCAACGGTGCATCACCACCGAGGTGCCAATCACTACTCTACGGGACTTGCATGCGGAGCCTCACGGGCACCGCAGCGCCTTGGGCGCTAGTGGGAAACGCTTCGCCAAGGTTTTCTCTAGCCAACAGCGATGGCGATGCCACGGGGCTAGTACGCTCCTGCGAAGGATGCCAGTACTATGCTCGACAGACGCACCTCCCGGCCCAAGCCCTCCAAACCATCCCTATCACATGGCCATTCGCCGTGTGAAATTTGGACATGGTTGAGCCTCTCAGAAGCACACAGGGGCTATACCCATCCGCTCATAGCCATCGACAAATTCTCCAAATGGATTGAGGCTCGTCCAATCACCCAAATCAAATCCGAGCAAGCAGTGCTGTTCTTTACGGATATCATCCATAGGTTCGGAATCCCAAATACCATCATCACCGACAACGGGACGCAATTCACCGGCCGCAAGTTCCTGACGTTCTGCGATGACCACCACATCCAGGTGGTGCTGGTGCGGCCGTAGGACACCCTAGGACAAACGTCAAGTAGAACGTGCCAGCGGCATGATCCTACAAGGCCTCAAGCTAAGAATCTACAACCGGTTGAAAAAGTTTGGCAAGAAATGGCTTGCCGAACTCCCCTCGATCATTTGGAGCCCGAGGAATACACCAAGCCGAGCCACAGGATTCACACCGTTCTTCCCGGTCTATGGGGCCGAGGCCATCCTCCCCACCGACTTGGAGTATGGCTCCCCGAGACTACAGGGCCTACAACGAGCAAAGCAACTGTGACCGCCTGTGAGGATGCCCTCGACCAACTTGAGGAAGCCCGAGACGTTGCCCCCGCTACACTCGGCCAAATACCAAAGAAGCCCCACGATGCTACCAAGCCCGGCACATCCGGAGCCGAGACCTAAAGGTGGGCGACTGGTGCCGAGGGCCGAGGCAGAAAGTTAAGGGCCGCCACAAGTCGACCCCGCCATGGGAAGGGCCGTACATTGTCGCCCAAGCATCTGAAGCCCGGAACCTACAAAAGTGGCCAACGAGAAAGGCGATATCTTCACCAATGCTTGGAACATAGAAAACACTACATCGTTTCTACCCTTAAATTTCCAAGCATTGTGTATATTGTTCCTCGGAATACAATAAAGAAGCGTTTTTAGTTGTTACAATCTTTCGAGGGCCCCCCTTAATAGGTAACTCGATTGTATGGAACCTAAGGACCAAAAGTTCATCCCAAAGGCAAAAGACCGGGTGAGTAGTGAGAACGCCTCACGCCTCACAGGCTCTGGCAGCTCCTCGCCACCTTTTCGCCCAAGAGGCGACTTAGGCTCGAGGAAGTTCTTTGCAAAGAGCTGGTCTATCGATAGGAGCTCGACATCACAATAACGCTACAAGAGAGACTCGGCTCTGCCTCTGCAGAGCCGAGCCTCCCTCGGGGGCTAAAAAGGGGGGAACCCCCTAAGTCCCGGACGCCGTTTCTTAACCGTCTTTCGAAAATTTCCATGCCAAACTCTCTCGCGCTCCGGCAGGACCGTCGCAAAAAACCTAAGGACCAAAAGCGTGTCCTGAGGACCAAAAGCGTGTCCTGAGGCCAAAGGGCCGGTCGATCCGTGAGAACAGCCTACGCCCCTAGGCTACGGCAACTCCCTCGCCACCCTTTGCCAAGGGATGGCTTAGGCTCCGAGGAAGTTCTTTGCGGGTATCCAAGAGCGAGACAGGGGGCACAGGCTCGGAAATAGAATAAGAAAGCGGTTAAAAAACGCACATACGCAAGTACTTTAAAAGGCCTCGACGGCCACAAAACGTGACGGTATGACAATTAAACCAATCCATTTACATGGCCCCTATTGGCCCAGGTCAAAACTCAGGGATCGGCGGCTGGCGCGGGAGGGACCACCTCTTCTTCAAACAGGCTGGCCAACGCTATGCCAGGCGCCTCCACCGCCTCCATCAGCTTCGCGACCTCTGCGTCGGCCTCCTCATCATCTTCCGACAAAACATAGCCGTCGCTGACAGCCTCGAGGTTGATGGCGTAGTGCGAGGAGACGACGGCCAGGGCACGCTTGACACCCGTGTGCAACGCCCCCCGAAGCCTCTCGTGGACGCAGCCGCTCAACTCAATCAGGCGGCTCCCAAGGGAGCTAGCTGATTGGACCCCCTCGACCTCCAGAGCCTCGTGGGGCGATGCAGGCGGCGCCAAGCAGCGAGCCTCGTGCTCCTGGACCTCAACGTCCAACGCCGCTTGCAGCTGCGACGGAGGCCTCAAATTACTGGGAGGCCTCTTTCTCCGAGACCTACACCACGACAAAGAGTCGGGGTGAACATAAACCGAGCAAACGGAACAAGGAGCGTGGTTCAGCGGAACTTACCCTCGGCTTTGTTCTTCTAGGCTAAAGCCTCGACTCGAGAGGCCTCGGCCGCCTTGGTAGCCTCTGCCAAAGCGACTTTCGTCAGCTGATGTTCACTCTACTCTATGCCCAGCTACCCGACGGTGACCTTGGCAGAGGCCATTGCTTCTTGGGCCCGGGACTTGAGGGAATCCCGCTCCTCCTCCAGCTCCTTGATCTTCGCCACCAAAGGGGCAGCCTGCTCCTTAGCCATGGCCACCTCGGCCTCCAGGTCGACACAGCGAAGGCGGAGGTCCTCCACTTCAGCACTCTGC
This sequence comes from Miscanthus lutarioriparius, assembly GCA_904845875.1. NCBI lineage: Eukaryota > Viridiplantae > Streptophyta > Magnoliopsida > Poales > Poaceae > Miscanthus > Miscanthus lutarioriparius. The sequence continues at coordinate 12,929,678 of CAJGYO010000001.1, read as the reverse complement.
ACCGACAAGAGCTCCTGGGCGTCGGCAAGCAGGCCCTTCTGCCGCCGAAGCTGCTCCCAGACGCCCCTCTCCCTTCGTAGGAACAACGATTTCCCAAGGGACCGGGTCTTGAGCTCTGAAATGGGCAAAGGCATCGTCAAACACCGCAAGGGGGCTCGGAGAAAAACAACGCGACGACGACAAGGGAAATGCGTACAGGTAACACCGGGTAGGTCCTCTCTGATAACAGTACATCATTTATCAGATTGATCGCACCGCCGCCATTGATTGTGGTATTGCTCGAGGTGTCCCAGCGCCCCCCCTCGGTGACGTCCTCAAGGGCAAACACAGGCTCCCCCTCAGGGTCGGCCCGGTTTCCCCATACAACACGTGGGCTATCCCACCATGGGTTCGGGTCGGACCCGGACAAGGACCGAACTCCCTCGATAGGGGTTAGGGACCGGCCCGCTCCATGTCTTGGCCGCCTCGTCGTCCGCCGCCTCCTTCCCCTAGGAAGAATCCTCAGACAAGATCATCTGAACCAGGGGCGGTGCCGAAGCCTGCCCCGCCTCTATCCCGACCGCCTCGGCCTCAACGTACCCGGGGGCTCTGGCCTCTGCCATTTCTACCTCGATGGCCCCGGCGTCCACCGCCCTGGCCTCGGAAGCCTCGGGGGCTCTGGCCCCAAGACCCACGACCTCGCGGGGCGTGGGCTCATCCTCCCCCGATCGTTCTGTGGCCACCCCGGCGCCCTTTCCTTCAGCAGCCGGCTTCTCCGGGCCGACCCCGCCCGACGCCGCACCATGCTGCACGGCAGCCTGCGCCTCCACCACCCGATGAGCGGTGGAGCTGGTGCTCACCTTGAGCGCCTTACGAGGCGCCAAGGCAGGTTCCTCCACCCGGCGCTTCTGGCTGGAAACGAAGACACTCCTAAAGGTCAGCATACGACCAGGGGGCAAGCAGGAAAAACTACAAACTCCGCCAAAAAATACACTTACTGTGAACGAGGACACAACCGCTTCTGGATAGCGTCCCTCCTCTGCAGCGGCGGCGGTGGCGGCAATGGCACGGCTTTATATCCGCCGATCATCGGCTGGTCTCCACCGGACCCGGCACCCCTCGACCGTCGCGGAGGCGGTTGAGCCGCCCCCGGCGTCGCGCTTGCGCACACCTCCTCCGCCGAGCCCACCGGGTCGATGAAGACGCGCGTCTCGGGCGTGTCGCCCTCAACAACAAGATGGACGCGTCTACGAGAGACACCCGGTCGCCACCTCCCTAACGTCGGGAAGGTGGTCCAGGTACCCTTCCTTCCTCGACCACGCCTAACGTCGCCGGAGGAACCCGACACCGTCATCGAGGGAGACGACTCCAACGGAGACCGTCGAGCCTCTGTTGCCGGATGGCGTGCGTCCAGCTTTTCGGCGCTCAAGGATCCTCTTCGTGCGCCTTGCCACCTTGGCATCTTTCTTCTTCTTCGCTCCTCGGCACGCCCTATTTCACGGCTCATCATTTGGGCGTCCTCGAGAACAGGCGGCGGGGAGCTTCGCACGTCCCTTATCCCTGCAGAAGCGGCGAAATAAGGCAGCGGGCGAAAAAAGCAATAAGCAAGAAGGCGCGAAGGCCTCGGCAACACCCAACTTACGAAAAATACCCCGTGGCGAGGCGCGCCGGGAACGGCATCAAGCCGTCAATCTTCGGTTTCCCATCCACCGCCTCCCTTACCCAACATAGGATCTCCTCATCAGTAAGGGCGAAGGCGGACATCTTGATGCCTTCGATCGGATCGCGCGGGTCATCTCGAGCAGCGCCGCCGCCGAGCCATCGGCGACAACACCCTCCGGTGGTGAAAAGCCGCCACGACCACGGCCGCCGAAGGCCACAATCACGTAGCTTCCCGGGGCCCTCGGGAGCGGTTCCAGCCTGGGCTGATCGGGCTTGATGATGCCGTACCCCCACTTCTCCGGCTGGCTCTCCACAACTCGCCCGGTGTAAGGGGAAGCCCGCCGTCGTCATTCTGAAGGTAGAACCATCGTCATACCAACGATGGTTGGATGATGCCGGTGGGCTAGGGATGTAGAGGTGTTGCCGGTCTTGGCGCACTGAAAGGTGTGCGCCCTTGCCGCCCTCAGCGCCCCGAGCCCCCTTCGCTCTCGCCGACTTGGTGGTAAAACCTTCGAAACAAATGGAGCCACAACTCCCGGTGGGGGAGTGATCCCGGTACCCTCATAAGCGGCGGCGAAGATGGCCGCTTTGCTGCGATGGAGTTGGGAGCTGAAGTTGTGGAGCTCCACGCCGTAGTAGTACGGAGCGCCCGCATGAACGGTCCCGCCGGCAAGCCGAGGCCTCGCTCATGGAAGACGATGAAGCTCACCACGTAGCCATCACGTGGCCTCGGCTCCGACTCATTCCCCGGAGCAATCCACTCCGGCTCATCAGAATCGGTGATCGGGCGGAGGAGACCAAGGCGCACCACGGACGATCGTAGCTTCTCCACGGTGACATCGGATCGCTCCGAGGATCCGCCGGAGAATGATAGGACCGCCTTGACCATTGCTTGCGGTGGAGGACGCTACGGCGGTAAATCTCTCTCTCTCTCTTTCAATCGATCTCTCTCGCCCTTCTTCTCCCCAGCGCTTTACGCTCTCAGCAACGGCTTGGAGGCGGCGAAAGCAAATGCAGGCAAGGTAAGGAGGGGAAGGGCGAGGCTCTTCACGTATTTATGCAGGGTAAGACGAAACCATTTGGGCGACGAAATCGGGAAGTTTCCCTCGGATCCGGCGCATATAATCCAGATCCGATATCTCCGCCCCACGTGCCCACCTTCTCCACATTTAATCATGCAGACGGTTATGTCCCATCCATCGACACCACGTCGTGCAAAGCAATGCGACTCCCGAGAAGACCACCTCAAAAGACACGCGGGCGTTGTCGGTAGATGGAAGAAATACCCCTACCGATTCCTTCCGAAGCTAAGGAACCAGCACCGAGCCCTTCACGGTCTAGAGGTTCAAGGCTAGGCCATTTATGGTCTCGACAACCACCTCGGGACGGCAGAGTCGAGGGGACAACTATGGGCGAGCCCGTACATGGCCGAGGCCTGAGCAAGCGATTGCTTGGGATGCCCTAAGTCGTGTCCGAGACCATCGAGTTTCTAAAGGGATCCCACCGTAGGGAGGCACCGAGCCCCTAGGGCCAATCGAACGGCCCCAGCACCCGCTAGAGAAGCCTTCGGTACTTTTTTTGGAGCGCGTCTACGGACCACTAGCCAACCCCTATCGAATGGGGCATGGGCCTCCACTCGGACTTACCCGATAAAAGCTCACCGGAAATGTCATCGCTCGCCCATCGATGGTAGCTGGCATGTTCCACCCTCCTTCCGAGCGAAAAGGAAGCGCGAGGGTCATACAAAAAGCCGGGGAACTCTCGATCGCGCTCTCGCCGCAGAGGCTCGGGGCTCTTCGCAACCTGCCGAGAGAGGGCTCTTCTCCGCAAGGCGAAAAGGACCGAGGAGACCTCTGATCGCCTGGCCTGGAGGCTCGCCTACAACCTTCTTTGAGAAGGGGCTCGCACGCAAGGGCTCGGCAAACCCCCCTTCCGAGCGAAAAGGATGCGCGAGGGTCGTACAAAAAGCCAAGAGAACTCTGATCGCCGCCTCTCTCAAACTCCTTTCGGCGAAAAGGATGCGGAGGCTCGGGGGCCCTCTCTTCACGCAAACCTTGCCGAGAAGTACACCCCGAGGGTTGAAAAACACAATGAAAAAGGGCACCGAGCCCGCTCACGGTCCGAGGTTCAAGGTGGGCCATTTATGGTCTCGACAAGCCGCCTCGGACGACAGACAAGTCGAGGGACAACTATGGGCGAGCCCGTACATGGCCGAGGCCTGACAAGCGATTGCTTGGGATGCCCTAAGTCGTGTCCGAGACCATCGGGGAGTTCTCTAAAGGGATCCCACCGTAGGGAGGCACCGAGCCCCTAGGGCCAATCGAGCAGCCCTAGCACCCGCTAGAGAAGCCTTTCGGTACTTTTTTTTTGGAGCACGCTCTCGGACCACTAGCCGACCCCTATCGAATGGGGCACGGGCCTCCACTCGGACTTACCCGATAAAAGCTCACCGGAAACGTCACCGCTCGCGCCCACCGAGGGTAGCCTGGCGTGTTCCACCCCTCCTTCCGAGCGAAAAGGAAGCGCGAGGGTCGTACAAAAAGCTAGGGGAACTCCTGATCGCCCTCTCGCTCCACGTGGAGGCTCGGGGCTCTTCTCGCAACTTTGAGACCGGTGCCTAAACTCGCACACGAAGGGCTCTCGCAAACAACCCCTCCTTCCGAACGAAAAGGATGCGCGAGGGTCGTGCAAAAAGCAAGGAGAACTCGACCGCCTCTCTCGCTCCGTGCAAACCTTGCCGAGACCAGTGCCGACCGCAAACCTTGCCGAGACCAATGACCTAGGATCACACGCATAGCGGCTCGGCGAGAGGCTCGGGTGCTCATCTTGCACCCCAAACAAGCGACCCGAGCTCGCTCTCATGGGTCAAGCAAATGCGATAGAGCGCCTTACTCAATGAAGAAAAAAAGCCCTAAAGGAGTAAACTCACTCCTCTAGGGCCTCGGGAAGCTACACCGGCCAGAGGCCACAAGCACACCACCGGAATCGAGTATAAAACAAAACCGACAAAAGCCACTGAGAAACAAAAGTCTCGAAAAAACCTCGAGGAGAGTATCCCACACTCCCACCCGAGGCTCGGGGGCTACTGTCGGATACCAGAAAATGGGGTACCCCAAGCAAAGATCAAAAAACTGCTTAGACCCTAAAGACCGAACCAACGGAATGAACAAACATGGTCTCGGCCGACATCTCTGATTTGCCCGAGACCCCGTCGCCGAGCCCCAGCGGAAGCAAATGATTCTCCGACTCGTCCGAGACCGCCTCGCCGAGGCCCCCGCGTCGAGGCCCCCTCGTCGAGACCCCCTCGCCCGAGGCCTCGGAAGAAGTGCCAATTCTCCGATTCACGCGAGGCCGGCTCGGCACCAGCCCCATGGCCGCCTCTTCAACCGAACTGCTCTGACCGAACGTCGCATCCAAGCACCCAACCACTCCGACAGACGACGATGGCACAAGATAAATGACCGACCGACTACTACGCCGGTCGCGTCAACCCCCCGCCATCTCGCGACGCACAGAGTAGGGGTTACCGACCATTGTCTTTGCCTAACTCCCGCACCAAGGACATCGCATAGCGTGGGGAGTCGAGCGGGTTCTCAGTAGCCTCGGAATCAACGGACCGACCGCTCCGCCCCGCCCGAGCCCTCTTGACAGGGCCTCGGATCCACTGATCTTACTCCGCCTCGCCCGTCCGCCTCGCCCAAGACCCCCCCGGTAGGGCCTCGGACGAATTGGCCGCGCTCCGCCTCACCCAAGGCCGAGCTCGTCCCGCAACTTCGTCGCCTCCGCCTCAAAAGTCTCTCTGGCAGGCTATCGCATCCGATTCGCGCCAACCGCACCCGCTTACGTAAGCCACGATCGGCGGTCTTGCGCTGCAACAGAGCGACGGGACAATGGTCGATCACCTTTTCTACCATCCCCATCGACAATCTGGTACCGTATCCTATAGGCGCACGTCTCACACTATTCCGCCGATGGGCTGCCGAGACCCAGATTCGCACTGGGTCACTTCTTAGGCCCTAAGACGGCGAGGCCTCGGCACAACAACAGCCTCGACGACGACAGGCCTCGGCACGACCGGCTACGATGGCCGCCGAGCCTCTGCAATCCACCAAGTCAACAAATGCGCAGCATGTTACTTGCAGTGAAGACCATACCGATTAGACATCTACGAGAACTCCCACGACAACGCCATGCTGCTCCAGGAGTAAATACGTCATCGAATAGTCCTTGCTCCACGTGTAGCTCTCTTATGTACTCCTGGTTTCCTCCCTGCGGCTATAAAAGGAGGCAGCCAGGACCGTTTCCAGGACGATGGATAGAATCATGGATACTCGCACGAACAACACGCCTCGTTCTGTAATTCATATCACCTCCCCTCACAGAGACCTGGGACGAACTCCCTCTCTCGCCTAGCTTGTAACCCCCTACTACGAGCACCCTGGTGCAAGGAATACAAGAACACCTTCTCAGACTGGACGTAGGGCATCCATTGCCCGAACCAGTATAAACCTTGTGTCTCTTTGCATCTCCATCCGGAATCGGGAGCACGCAGCACAAATTCACTAGTCGGTTAAGGACCCCCGGTTCCGAAACATCGACATTAGCAAAATGGATGAATCAAAAAAGTTAAAGCGGCTTATAATTTGGAACAGAGGGAGTACTTGTGATCGAGGCCGGATGGCGGAAGGGTTTTGGGCCTTTGTTTGCATTATCCGCATGCTGATGCGCAACAAATCCATGGAGTTTTTGAAGTCAAAGACCCGAAGCGAAGGCCGCGGAAATGTTCGGTGGCACGGGCTCTTCCGACTTGGGAATGTTCTTGCGAAGATGCTCTCCTGAGTTCGTTACACTAATAAGCAAGGGACATGTGAAGAGGAAAAATGCGCTAGGCAATTGGGAAAAAAATAGGTAAAGACGTACCTCATGAAAACACAAGGAGGACGTGCCGTAAATTCACTACAATGATTATATGTAAATATTCAACACATGATTATTTACATCTTATATCAAGCCAATTTTTACTGTAAATCTATCTCAACATGCAAGCCACCATATTATTATCCACTAACTATCTACATCATCTCTACTATTAATCATGTTATCCTACTAACTTCCAACCTCTTATTTAAAAGCTATATTCACATCATCTTCACTCGATTTTATTTCAAATTCTTCGCAATCCTCGCAGCAACACGCGAGGTATCTTGTAGTTACATAAATTTAAGAAAAAATGTTGAAGAAACTATTGCTAGATCCCTTCCAGCCGCGAGTCCTCTTCTACCGCGTCAAGTTCCTAGGACCTGTTTGTTTGCTGTCTACCATACCTTTGCAGCCAGGCAAGTATCTAGACCCTTGGCTAACAAAATCTAACGTCTAGCGATCCTTGCCTAGACCACACAACCTTTTAGTCTTTCAACCAAACAACCCCCAATGGCGCCTAGGGCACCATCCAATTTTTTCCCAGTCAACCGGCATCTGTGATTGAATCACGCAGTTCGCCGTCCGGACTTCAAAGTTTCAATGAAGAAACAGCTTCGCCGTCCGGACTTCAAAGTTTCAATGAAGAAACAGCTTCAAGCTGTGTGAAGCGTCAAGACCAACAACGCCAAGTCCGGGTGTGGTTTCATCTTCCATCCAGTCCCGGGTACGTTCCAAGCAGAAGACTAGAAGAGGATGCTGACCTGCAGTTGAGAACTGGGGTAGCCTGTTTCCTCGTCAAATTGCAAGGCCAACTTGTGCCACGAGGAGGGCGACAATGAATGATAGTAACGGTATATTTTCGGGAGCGTAACAACAATTTTCACTGCCAAGTAACTTGCCTAACATGCTGAAATTACAGTTTCTTTTTTCGCGGTGCGGGAATATAGCTCTTTTTCACTAAGAAGAGAGAATTTATGACGCAGCAGCCTACGAGAGAACCTTCAGAGTACATATTATAAACCACCAAGCTAGTGGTGAGTGACCCAAATTGAACTTAAGAACAAGAACAAGAAAAAAAGAGAGCAAGCGCCCACAACACCTAAAACCTACAAACCGAGCTGCGAGAAAAATGATACAACAACGCAATGGTCGCCTACACAAAAGACAATGGCTTGGTGGCAAAGTATCCACCTGCAACACGACGAACGCCCAAAGAGTAACGACAACAAACCATCCGCCCAATGAACCAACCAATGGCAAAGCATCCGCCGGGAAGAAGCGAAGACACCCACTACGGCAAAGCACCATAGCGAGGAAGGGCCAAGTCACTCTTGGCAAAGAAAGCATCTGCCGAGAGAGAGGAGGCCGCGACGACAAAGAAAGAAAGCATCCTCCAAGAGAAGCGAGAAGCGACAAAGCATCCGCTACGATAGCCAACAACGAAAACCGGCGAGGTCAAGAGTGCAGCAGGATGACTAATGCGCGAGTGGAAATAAGACACACACAGGCACAGTGAGGGACTCCATAAGGAACCGACGCCAAGGCAAGAACTACGGATGTCGGTGACCACACGCGGGACAAGCAACAAGACGTACGTGGTTCTTTAGCGACGCCTTCATAAAGGGGAGGACTCCCAAGGCAATGACTATGGACGCCGCCGCCGCTGGCCATAGTCTAAGGCAGGGCTTTCGCCCAGAATCCGGCGCTGCTAGCACAGAAGCATGGGACTCGGTGAACGACGCCTCCAGAGAGGTATGTGGCACCTGAGGCGCCACCGTCTTCCGCCAGCCAAATGTTGAGTGAGCTTCGCGAGCTCCATGCATCCGAGGCACCGCCCCACGAAGTCAAGAACCAAAGGCAGATACCCACACCTACTCCGGTCACGACACCAGACAGATCTTGCCGTCGAAGCGGGGGGGATGGCGGCACCGTGGCCACGACGCCTTGATCTGGACCGAACAGAGGAGGCCCAGCACCACAACCGCAGCGGCGAACTACGACCAGGGCACCAGAACCGCCGCTGCCGACCCAAGGAGGGTTGGGGACCTCCGCAGAAAAAATCGCGCTGCACCAACGGGCGCCGGCGGCGAACCGAGGATGTTGACGCCGCCGCGCTACCGGGACGCCCCCGCTCCGCAGCGCTGACGTCGCAAGCATGGAGACACCCAGCGTGTTGTGCACCCACGCCCGCACATAGAGGCAGTACGCTGGAGGTGGGGGAGAAGCGTCGCGCCATGCCACCATGCCCTTTCCCGTTGCACGAAGTCGTAGATCCGGGGTAGAGGAGGGCGGAAACGGCCATGGGGGCCCCGGATCCACCCCGCCGGCCGGCCGACTCACCGGAGGAGCTAGGTGTCGGGGATGTGAGTGGAGGAGTGGGGAAGAAGAGGGGAAGGGCTACAACGGTGACCGGTTTTTGCGGGCTGCTTGCTGTCGCCGCCACCGAGACTTGAGGGGCGGCCGGAGAGGAGGCGGTGGGGGCGCTAGTGTGCGGCCGGCTGAGAGCCTCCTGAGTCGCCCGGTGGGAGCGCTAGGGGGAGGGAATACAGCACATGTAGCGAGAATGATGCGTCACCATGCAGTTGAAATTACAGTTTCAGAAAGCATGGATGTATGCACAGGAACAAATGAATGGAAACAAGGAGCTTTCTTTGATCCAGCAAGCTCGTTTATTTCTTTGGGCCGGATACAATTATTGTAGGGCCCGGCTTATTACATTATATTATCTAGATGATGGGGATGCTTTTTGTATGCTGAGTGCTGACGTGCGCGCTTACTTTGGCTAACCTACCAGCTAAGAGCCTAAGACATCGAGATTATCCACATTGGTCAGCAGCACTTGGACTGAAACCACTGACCATGTTCACACGGTGAGTTGGACAGCAACAAAGGCTCTTTTTGCCCAACTTTTGTCAAAGGTTTTCTCACTGGAAAGAGAAAATAGTGAGTGAAATCCCTACTGTTGTGCCTTTTCGCACTGTGTGCCTTCTTTGTGAGTAGTACTTGATGATTTTGGAATAAAAAGAAAAGGAAAGTGAGAACCGGCAGTACAGATTCTAGTCACTCTACATAGCTTTGTGGCACACAGTGCGGCTGATCTTATTGCACTTTAATCGGCACGAGCGGAATCTAGAAATGCCTTTTGCCGAGATAAAAATGCTTTGGTGGGAGTGTAGTGTAACAAAGTTGGTGCTACTTTGTTGAAAACCTGAAATCAAACTCGACGACTAAGCTTTGAATTCCTTCTGCTGTTTTGCAATTGCATGCATAAAGAGGGCTAATAAAGGCATCTGAATAATTTTTGCTAGCATCCAGCATATTTTCACTGACGTCTGCCAGAATACGAAGAAAGTTTCCACGGATGCTCCATCTAGAGGTCTTTTCGGATAGCCGTTGACGACGTTATCTCGCTGGATTGACGGCACTGACAACACACAAGCGTGGAGCGGTTTAGTTCTTTTTTTTTTTAATTGTAGTGGTTTAGTTCATGGCACCAGTTGAGGCAGTTAATTAATTGCATTGGTATGTCATTTGTGCTTGCACTTAAGCTGCAAAGCAGAAGGCGCTAGTTGTACACTAGTAGCAAATTAGCGATCAACTCTCTTGGTGTTCAATTCAACGCTGGTCGATTTTTTATTTGAAATATTTTCAGTTTTTCACCAAGCATCTCTGTCGTCGCTGTCGAGGTAACTTTCTTGAATAACATACCGATTAAAAAAGTTTTAGACGTTAGAGCTGAAAGCAACGGTCAGACGACCAAATGGGTCGAAAGATGCGTTGGGTTAACATTGGTCTGCAATACTTAGGATTTTCCCCGTCCTCTCTCCCTCACTCTCTTGGCTCTCTCTCTCACTCTCTTGGTGAGAAGAGGGCAATAGTTCTTCGAATTTGCGGCGCAGATATGCTAGTTCTCTACATACAGATATAAGGTATGTTGGACTTCAAATTCAGAAATTTGGCAAGAAATGATGGGTTTGCAACGAATGGATTCCCCACTGCAGTCTCACGGCAGTCGGTAGAGGCGGTCGTAGTCTCAGTGTCTCCGGGCGACTTTCACCCTGTTCGCTGATGTTAAAATTTGGTTTATGCTAATATTTATATTAAAATGTTATAAAAGAAAAATAATATTTCACGACTGAAAATTAGTTCCGAGTAAGGTCACGCGAACAGGTCGCCGTTGGAGCGCCGTCTCCGGCTACTGCTAGTGCAGCCGCAGCTGACCCCGCGCCAGTTTTCTACGCGGCTCTTTTTTCAATCCACTACAATTCTTCGCATTTTGCACGAAGCTTCTCAGATGCCATCAAATTGTACCCTAGTGCTCTACTGAAGTACGTACTAGTAGTCAGTACGAGTATACTACTAGGCACTAGCCTACTGCTCTGATCACATGGTCACAAAGCAGCTGTAGTTTGTGAAAAGAATAGTGGTCTTTCTGCAAAAGCGGCGCTTCCTTTTTATATTTTGCCTTTCCCCTCCCGTTCCCGTCTCGCTCTCGCATCAGCGAACACTTCCCCGCAAACTCCTTCCACGGCGCGTCACCTCACTTCACCCCGTTAATCCCCAGCGAAGAAGGTAATTACCGCCATTCGCCCCGTAATTTTGCATTACAAGTCCCTAATCACTCAGTCCGCCACTAGTATTCCGAGGCCAGACGATCCCGGCGTTAGTTACCCCCTGCTCGTTCTGATTTGGGGGGCTTTTCTCTTGGATCTCCTCCCGCTTGTTGGGGCAAATCCTCGAAATTTTCCGGCCAGAAAGATTTCTTTTCGTTACGGATAGGGCTTCTGATTAGTGCGAGAGGCTAAGAATCTCAGTTCTTTGTTCACTGAATCGAGTTTGACATTATAATACGTGCCTAGCTATTAGTACCAAAATGGGACTCGAAACATCGGTCCAGATTTGAGACTGGACCCACATTTATAAACACAGATGGATCCACTTATCATCCATCCGAGTGTCATCGTATAGTCAATCTTTCGAGTGTCATTTTTGCAATTTTTTCCTGATTTCTGGGAGTCATAAATCTAGGCTATAGGTAAAGATGCAAATTGTCAGATCGTCCAGCCTCCTGCGTTTGCACACTGGATGCTGCTTCCGTTTGCTGTCCCAAGTTCGTTAGTCCTCAGTCCTCACGTGCTCTTTCTGTTTCAGAGCAAATCAGTACTGTACAGGTTACCTTTCTACCACTAGAATCTTTTCTTTTTCCTGCAGTTGTAGGAGATCTTTGAGCTGAAATTCCTTCAGATCTGAGCCCAATACCTAAGTTAGTTTCCTGATTAGAGAGTACCTAGGGCCCAACGTTTACTTCTGTCTGGTTCAGTTATTTATTTTAAAAATCTAGAACTAGCAACGGCCTTACTTTTCAGTTTTACATGATTATGCTCTGGAAACTGTGAGCCCAAAGATGTAGATCCAATCCTTTTACCTAAGTATTGAAACAGATTTGTGACTATCAGTTTGACCTAGGCTGAGCTTTGCATTAGTATTGTTTTCTTACAAGGCTACCAGCTGTGTTATTTGTTCAAACAACTTTCTTTCTGATTTAGCACTGAACCTATTTCTTTTTTTCGGGTGTGTACCGTAGTACTTAGCGCACCAGCAATGGCGGCTACTTACCAAACTGGCCCTGTGGCCGAGCCACAGTTTCTGAACACTGAAATTATCACTCAGAGGGCCACCAACTTTGTTCCTGACGCTAACAGAAAAGACAAATGCATTGGCTACTTGGATGTGTTTGTACACCAGGCACGCGACATCCACAATGTTTGTATCTATCACAAGCAGGATGTGTATGCAAAGCTGTGCCTCACGAGCAGCCCTGATGTTTCATGCTCAACCAAGGTGATCAACAGTGCTGGGCGCAACCCGGTATTTGAGGAAAGCCTACGGCTTGATGTCCAGACTGTTGATGCTTCACTCAAGTGCGAGATATGGATGTTAAGCAGAGTGAGGAACTACCTGGAAGATCAGCTCCTTGGCTTTGCCCTTGTTCCTCTGGCAGACATCGTAATGCGTGATGGAAAGCTGGTCCAGGAGTTCTCCTTGACATCTACTGACCTGTTCCACACACCAGCTGGATTTGTGCAGCTGTCCTTGTCATATGCTGGTTGTTCTCCAGATGTTATCCTCATCTCATCACCCAAGAAGTCCCCGTCAGGAATGGATGATTCTGGAAATGATCATGTTGTTCCTTCTCAGCTTGAAAATATTGTGTTCCCAGACTTAAATGTGGCGAAGGAAGACGAGATTATGGTGTCAAAGTATCTCGAGATGGGGTCTTTGGACTCTGAAAACCCTATAGAAGTTGAGAATGGCATGTCGCTGCATTCTGGAAATGATGATGATGTTCCTTCGAAACATGGAAAGATCGAGTTCAAAGATTCTGAGAACCCTGCAAAAGCTGAAAACGGCAAGTTGCCACTATTTGGTGGAGCTGTGCCTGGTACTGCAATATGTGCAGATAAGGTTGAGGAACACCGTGATGAAAGCCCTCTAAGTTGTGTCTCAACCACAGGCTCCTCCACTACCCTTTCTGCAACACAGCAATCAGTTTCTGAGCCAAATTCTGAACCTTCGGAGACCAGTATTGAGGCATCCCCAAGACAATGCCATAGGGAGAAAAGCCAAGATGTTACAGATGGTGAGGCTGATTCTTCTGAAACACCACCCAAGGATGAAGTTATCAAGCCTGTGGTCAGCATTAACCTTCAGCCAGAGCAGTCAGTTGTCCAACAGGACATAGTTGACATGTACATGAAGAGCATGCAACAGTTCACAGAATCTCTTGCAAAAATGAAACTTCCTTTGGACGTTGAGAATAGTAGTCCCTCAAACGAAGAATCCTACTCCAGTATAATTGAGAAGACATCCCCATCCCCATCATCCGCATCAAAGGGTTCTAGGGTCTTTTATGGAAGCAGGGCCTTCTTTTAAGTTTCTGATGCAAAGTAGTGCACCAGCTCGTTATCTCATATATACATATACATGGTCCAGGTTTGTCAGATATCGGCTGTCATGTAATCACATACTTTCTGTCTCCATAATATGCGTCTAGGACTCACTCTTGGTATTGCTAATAGTGTTATGCTCTGTTAGAAGATAATAACTCCAGAATAATCTCATCTCATAGTTGTAGATTAATCCCATGTACTAATACATATCAATCAATATAATGTCATGAAATCAGTTCTGACTCAAGTATTGTGTCGTGTGCATCTGAAATCAATGAATATAATGTCATGAAATCAGTTCTGACTCAAGTATTGTGTTGTGTTTATCTGAAAGGCTGCTTGAGCATTCATTTGAAAAGGTTCTACGGATTGTCTGCTTATCCAAACCTCTTCTAGCTAATATGAGCTCTCAATCTGCTCTTGCCATTTCTATCTTGTCATGAGCTGTTGTCAAGGTGAATTATATTCTGCTTCTCAGAAATAGGTAGAGGCACGACCGTGACAGAGCACTAGAGCAGCAATGGCTGCTAGTTGAAACATTCTATTTTCATCATGAAAAGCTGGAAGCTGCGATCGTTTCCTTGTCATAATTACATTGCAACTTTAAAAAGATGGTGCTAAGTGATAACGTGGTATCACGGGCACTTGATTTTAGTGGCTCAAGTTCTCGTTTTGAAGTGGAAGTCGCATTTGAGGAACTTAATCATATAGGCTTGGTGCAAGCGGTAGAGTCTTACCGCCTGTGGACCGGAAGGTTCGCTGCTCGAAGTCGCGGTCTCTCGCAAGATTGCACAGGCGAGGTAAGGTTTTTCCTCAAACACCCTTTCCTCGCAAATGGGGAGCTCTCTAGACCTTAGACGCCTTTTTAATCATATACTTGTAGCTTGATGCAGTAGGTCAGTATCTTTTAGCTACATGGGGCAACAGCTGGAAACTGACAGACAATTTGTATCGCTTATGACATGACTAATAACATTGTTTATTGTTTTATCTCTGTTTCCAAATGACAGTCCAATGTTTTACTCCCTCCTGACTCCTGTGACAACTAGGCGAGCTTGTGGAGTTATTGGTCAATCATTCTAATTTTAACTGTACTTAAAGTTTTTATGTGCTGAGTTTGGGTATTTGAAAATGATATGACCATATTTATCTCAGGATGCTGTTTCAATAGTGTATATTTAGCTATGTTTATGAATATTTGTACTAAAAATAGTTAAAGTTGTGTCTTAGAGACCATTTTGATGTCTAAACAGTCATATTTTCAGTAGAACATAATTTCTTCAGGCATGAGCCTTCTCTGTAGGGCAATATCTTTGTACGCCTGTTTGCGGTAAAGTTCTGTTCTTTTTTTTTTTGGTTAACAGTGGGGCGTGGATCCTCTGCAGTCGACTGCAGATAAGCCTCAAGGTAAGCAACGGAAGTAAAACTGAACATCCAACTTGCGATGGATGTCAATTTGACCTCAATCCCTCAAACCAAACAATAAATTTGTTATAAAAAACAATAAAATAAAGAAATATGGCTCAAGATTTTTTTTCTTCTATTTATTTATTTCTTGATTCTTGGAGTTAGTTGGAACGCAGGGGTGTTTTTTTTTTTTTGCCCTTATAATAAGGGCATTAAGCAAGCTCATTCTGCTGTTTCTACGGAGCGGTGGCGCGTTGTGCAAAGGCCCAAGGAATTTCATTTTCACCGCCCTCCGGATCTTCTTTGTCTCCCCCATTCGGCCCATGATCCGCGGCGTGGTGGTGCCCAGCCCATTATGACGTGCCGATATCAATCGCAGTTGCTGCCGGATCGAAATACGCATTATTTAACTTTGTGAGAGGGAATCATCAGATGTTTTGGGTTGATGTCGCTGGCTGGGCCTGGGCTCATGACAATGATTTGCCATCGTCCGCGAAATGATTCCGCTACTCCCACTAGTGCATTGCATGTGAAACGTGCATAAATGATCCCAGTGATGCGCAGCCGTAACATGAGCAAACAGAACAGAGGCCTCAAGCCTCATGGGACTGTACATTTATTCCACAGGACATCACACGACCTGAATAAGCATCCAAAAACACACAGAAACACAGCACATGAACAGCAGACGGTGCAGGGAGCCTGCTGAATTGCATGCGCTCGAAAAGGGGGGAAAAACCATCGCTACCTCCACAGGGCAAAGCCCGTGGTCTTCATCTCAGCAGCTTATTCTCTCGTGACGAGCTGACCGGTTGGCGCGCAAGGCATCTGGCATGTGCACGGCTCGTCGTTCATTTAGCCTGCACAGTGGAACTTGTACAGTCAGTCCACCTGTTTAGTTTGGTGCTGACACAACACAAAGCTGCACTGCTAGTCTGCTACTCTCTGTTTAGTTTACCTCTGCAATTAGGTCGTCGTACTCGTACTTGCCACGGACCTTGTACTCCTCGTTCTTGAAGATGCGGTTGATGAGGATGTTTGCAGAGTCGATACCTGGAAACAAAATGCAGCATAAGCATGTAGTGTATGCATTGGGCAGAATCACACTGGTACTAATTGAGATGAGTCCAAGAGCAGAGAGTGTGTGTGACCTGCAAGGTACGCTCCATGGACATAGCCGTTGTAGCGCTCGCTGGTGTGCTCGCCAGTGAAGTAGACCCTCCCAACCGGAGCCTTTTTTTAAATATATAAAATTCATCAGAAAAAAAAAAAAGAAAGAACATTTGAATTACTGTAACTATATATTAGCAACCGGGCGGACGACAGACATACCCTGAGCTGGTCGTACTCGTAGCGGCTGACGCCGATGGGCCAGTTGGAGTAGGAGCCCTTGAAGAAGCGGTTGGACCACCAGCGCGGCACGAAGATGTCGATCTCGTCGGGCGCCGGCACGTCGGCGTCGGGGAACATGTCGCGCAGCACCTCCGCCACCTCCGCCTTGGTGTGGTTGTCGCTCTGCTGCTCGATCCGCCGCGACTCGTCGTCGGTGACGGTGACCATGAGCACGTTGGCGCCCGGGTACTCCCGCTCGAACGACTGCCACATCCCGTAGTAGCCGCGCCGGCTGCTGGCGTACACGAAGAACTGCTTCCCCTCGCCCACGGGCCAGAACTTGGTGGGGAACTTGAGGAAGATCTTGGTGTACGCGCCCATGTCGAACCGGTAGATCGCTGCGATCTTCCAGAACTGACGAGCAGTGGTGCTACTTGTTAGCAGAGTATTATTTATATTCACTCGATCAGTTGTCAATTTCATGGTATAATTAATTAATTAAGCAGGTAGTAGATCGAGCACTGTAGGAGTGATGAACTACTGACGGGCAGCTGGGGCGTGAACTTGATGAGGTCGGTCTGCAGGACGCCCAGGCTGGTGGAGACGACCACGTAGTCCGCGCTGTACGACGAGCCGTCCTCCGTCTTTACGACCACCCCTTGTTTGTTGTACGCGATCTGCCGCACCACCTGCATATAGTATTTTTTTTTATATATATACACAAAATGAAGCTTGCTTATATATATTCAACAACACTCTGTTTATTAAGGGAGAAAGGACGTTAAACAACTTAATGGTCCATGGCTTTCACTTTCATCCGTATCTATATGGATCCCAAATCCCGGATATATATATACTCCGTATATACACAGGACACAGCCAGCCAGCGTAAATGTACGTATACACAGACATTGTCTCGACGTACGTGGACGATTCTTGAGTTTCCTTTTCAGTGTCGTTATTATATTATACATGGGGCTGTGTAGTACCTGTGTCTCACGTGGACGGTTGAGTTTTCCTTTTCAGTGGCGCTATACATGCATGGACAGGCATTTCCTTTTCACGTGGACGATTCTTTATTTATTATTTTCGTCAGTATGTATAATCGTTGAAGTTGAAATTATTCAATATATACTCTTGGGTTTTGATTCCAACTGCTGTTTGAGTGAAACAGGTTCAGAGTTATATACTGAAATTGTGGTTTCCTTCTGTTTCGTCTTGTCGTTCCTCCGGCACACGCACTCAGGGATGAATCTGCAATAGTATACTTTATGCCCTAAATTTAGAGTCTAATCTGACGTTGACGTACGTGAATGTATGCTAGTATATTTGTTTTATGTGGAATTAATCATATCTATTCTTTCTTTCATTGGTGTGAATATATATATGTGTGGTGTTAGTGGACCAACAAAGTGAGGTGTAAAAAAATACGATCTAAAATCGACAAAAGAACAAATATTCATTATTATTTTTTTACTTGTATGCAAAAATCTTTTCGATATATCCTGAATCTAATTCTACTTACATTTTTATAGTCTTTTTTCAAACCATTGATTTCTTTTAAGGTCGAGTGGTTCGCTTTTTTCCTTATCCTAATAATATAAGCAAACAAGACTCGCAATCATTAATTCCTCAAAAAAAAATTAAATGTAGAAAACGAACGAGAAGCTCGGCATCAGCAAGCACCTTGTTGAGCAGGATCCTGCGGTCTGAGAGCTTGCCGTTGGCGTCGGTGGACAGGTAGGAGCTGCCGATGGAGTGTATGATGGACTCGAACCCGCGCTGGTCCGCGACGAAGTAGTTGTCCTCGCCGAAGTCGGCGTTGGTGGGCGTCGGCTGCGTGTTCTGCAGGCTCGTCACGCGCGGCGGCTCCGCGAACTCGTAGTCGTAGATGAAGTAGTCCACCACCATGTCCACAGGCGTTGCCGGCCCGTTCGGCTGGCTGCAAAGCAATCATGGGGACAAATTTATGGACCAAAAAATATCGAGATTAATTAGCACATCATCAGCATCGGGACGCGCGTACTGGTTGAACAGCCGTTGCATGGCCAAGAGGGAGATGTCGTCCTGGCCACTGGGGTGCATCTTTTTGGTAAGGTTGGCACCCTGTTCTTGCACCTCGTAGGCACGGTCCATCTTCTTCTGCACGTACTCCTCGTCGTACAGGCCACCGCCGCTGGTGCGAGCGCGAGGACGAAAACATAATTAAACGAAGGATATTCAAAACATTGTGACAAATGACTACTTTTGTATTGAAACAAAGTAAATACAAATGTTTTTTCATTTATTTGTTATCAATTAGTAAATTAATTCTCTGTTGATTCGGCGACGTACGTAAACATCAGGCGTCATTCTCTTTTCTTCCTTTTTTTTGCTGGCCATGAAACATGCATGGTTCAAAACATCTTATAGTCACAGGTCACAGTGCCACATTCAGCATTTATTTAACACATGCTGTTCATCGTCATCGTGCATCTTTCAGGAAAACATCGATCGTCCTTCGTCAGTTCATCACCATATACCAGCTCATGCATTATTGGCCAACGCCCGGCCGGTCATCATAAGTTTTCAGCTGTGATAATAAGAGTTCTGCCAGAGTGCTATTAATCCTTGTTGGTTTCAGCCAGGGCTTATCAATCATAGTACAGTATTTTTCTCTCACAGCAAACCAGCATCAGCCGGGCTTATCAGCCTAGAAACCAACAAACGAACAGGCTGATGACTTCTTTTAAAAAAAAATATCGTTATCATGTTCGTCGATCTCATACATGCATGTACTGTCTGCATGCAAAGCACAATAATGTTCTTAACTTTTGCATGTTTTTTTATCATAACTTTTGCATGTTTTAACCCCTCAGCAGATGTTTATTTATCATTTGCATTTTAATTAGTTTGGAGGTTTTCTTTTTGTTGCTGCACACCCACGCATCGACCGGGTGCATGCCTGTTTTAACCACCATCAAGTGCGTTCATTCGTCATATATAAATATGTATACGTACTTCTCCTTGTAGACGCAGCCGACGACGCTGTCGAAGTCGGAGTAGAAGGTCCTGAGCTTGAGCGTGTTGTTGACGATGGGCCAGATGGGGTTGAGATTGTCGCCGCCGAGGCCCTCCACCCAGTTGGCCCCGATCTCCACGTTGAGGCCGCTGAAGTTGTGCTTGTGCATCCGCCCGCCCACGCGCTCCGTCGCCTCCAGGATCAGCAGATCCCGCACCCCCGACTCCCACAGCTGCTTCCCCGCCGAGATCCCTGCATATATATGCGATAGATCGAGGTAATAACAACGTTATTTCATGGAAAAATGCAAAGCAAGAAACGTCGTCGTCTGGCGCGCATGGTTATATTAGTTACCGGACATGCCAGCGCCGACGATGATGACCCTGGGGCTGGAGCTGGAGGCGTCTGCGAGGGAGGCATACTGCGCTGCGAACAGCACCACTGCTAGAGCAGCAACGACTACGGAGGTCTTCATATATTAATTTGTTTTCGCCCCCAACCTTTCTCTACTGATGAGACGAAGAGAGATATGCTTGCTACTAGCTGCTCCCAACCTTACCACTCAGCGTGCACTTATATATGCGGAGATGGTTGTACCATATAGAGACGTGCATGCAGCCTGTTGGATGATGCATTGTAGCTGGTAGATGGAACACAGCAGCGTACTGGTTGTCGAGCGATCGGATATTTTCTCTCGAGAAATTTCCATACAATAAAATATAACATCCATTATATTTTGGCCACAAACACATGTATGTATGTAGGGACTACATACTTATTAGCAAGCTATAAATTTGATCATATCCTAACACCAAATCATGATGGATGATTGGATGGAGAAAAATCTCAACAACTGTGTTGACTGTTGAGCTCATGCATTTCTTAGAGGGGTAAAGCTTCTCGAATGATGCATATGTGGTGCGCGGATTTTTTTTATATTTTTAACCTTTTTATTCAATATTTTATTACTAACTCCACCTAAAACAATTTTCATATGTGACCCTTTTGGTCACAATAGTGCCGCTAGCGTAACAATATCGCTCTGTCGCACCACATGTACTAGTGCGACGGAGGGTGCCTGAAGTGGCAGGACCGTGAGACTGTTCCCATGTGGACCAAGACGGGCCCATAATCGTCAGCACATCCGACATCGACGCGATAGAGCTATCACGCCCACCTTGGCTGGCGCGACAGCTTATATAGAGGTGCCCATTCGCCCCCCCCTCTCTCTTAGCTTGCTCGTGTACGTAGACACGTCGCCGCCGGCGGTGATCTAGGCAGGGCACCTCCCATTGCCTCGGTGCCACCAGCCACCCCCTTGACGGCTCCCTCATCCAGTGTAGGGCGGGTAGAACTCCTATCTACCTCGATTTGCTGGTTGGTCCCTTCATGGATACTTTGCTAGCTAGGGTTAGGAACTTTGGATTTGTTGAATGTTGTGCGTTGCTTGGTAGGATCGGATGTGTACATTAGGTTTAGGGTAGTCTCTGCGCAAGTGATTCGATGTAAACTATGAGTTGCATGAACCTAGTGAGTTGATTTATGAAGGTTTATGATAGGTTTGTGTGTTGGATTTGTTTTCATCATTGTAAGGTTCTTATTTGTTATTTTACTAGTAAGTGCATATGAATTATTTGGATATATGTGGTATATGTTGTTCTTCATTGAATGGCCCTTGTTAAGGTTGTGTTCATGACTTTGGTTGTTAGTTGATATTTGTAGTTAATCTTGGTCTTGATGTTTTGGATGAATTGTTGTAGATGGATCCATGGTGGGAAAGTTAAAGGAAACGACGAGTTTGAAATGATGACCGAAGAAGTTCAGTTCTTTAGTACACCTCCAACTTTCGATGCTCGTTAAGCGATGCCGGGAGAAATTTGGGTGGCCATTAAGTTTGATAAGGTAGATTTGACGGTGAGAAGGAAAGAGTACACTATGTCATAATAGCTTTTTCATGTGAGAAAGATTGAGTAACTAAAAAAGTTGCAAAGAGTTGTAATGTCACTTGCTTGGAAGTTGTTGTGGACAAGCGTTCTCGTCCATTGGTGGTGTGTGTCGATGATAATGTGGATATGGAGCCTATAGAGAAGCTAACCCATGAAGACGAGGTGCGCACAATTATTGTTAGGGAAGTTGATTGGTCATTTCAGATGGGTGCCTTGAATGATGACTTCGATGTAGACGCGCGTTTGAGGATGAGGATGCGAATGAAGATGGAACCCATGATTGCGATAACATCTCCCAAGGATCTAAGGATGACGAAGTAGAGGGTGAATCAACGGAGGAAGATGAGGACTTCACCATTTCACTAGATTCGGATGATGAGTATACTTCTAGGCCAAGTACTTGGGATGATATGGTGGACGATGAGTACAGGTTTGGCCCTAGTATCAAGGATGACATTGGCTGAGGTAGCCATGGAATCATTTGAATGTTTAAGGTACGGGCACACGAGATTGAAGTACAATAATTTGGAATTGAAGCAATTGAAGGATGTCCATTTGAACGCATTTCATCAAGTACCTAATTTCATGGACTTTAGTCCGGCTGACCAGAAATATGTGATACCAGATTGACATTGTTTGTCAAGCGATTACTACGAGAGAGTGAGGAGGTGGAGAATAAGAAGGGAATGATATTTGATAGCTTAGAGCACCCATTATATTTCGAGAGATTATTATGTTAGATTTCACATGCCTTATCGAATTCTGTTAATTTTGGCGAGAATTTTTAAAAAACTCGGTCGAAAAACAACTGCCTTCAGCTAAATTTTTGTGAAAGAAAAATATTGTTCCAAATTAAAAAAAAGAAGTAACAAGTTGAATATGGAGTAAGTGAACAGGGCCACTATGTGAGCTACCCCGCTTGGCACGACAGGGTGGATCCGGCCTTGTTCCACGTATAGGAACGGGTCTATGGTCTACGCCATCATGGCGTCCTCCGTCGCGCCATTGCATGTGGGGTAACAGAAAAAGGGTTATATATGAAAATTGTTTTTAGAAGGGGTTAGTAATAAAATATTGATTAAAAAACAAAACAAATTGGTGAGTGCATATTTGTGGAACCACAACATGCAAACTTTAGTCCCGTTTAAATGCAAAGTATTTTTGAGATTGGACTATAAATTAAACCTTTTTGAATACTGAGCATATTACATTGTGTCTCAGGTTACTATCAATTTTGCATATGCTTTGTTAGTTTTTTCAATAAAGCACACTATTTGCACAGGAGTGTCGGTAGTAGACTTTTTGTTCTTCCTTCTCGATCGAGGTCCGTAGGTGCGTCCCCCCCCTCTCATTCGCTTTTATGGCACCTTCAACGGTTAATTCTAAGTTGTTATTAGGTATCACATAGAGAAGGAAGAAACAAAAAATCTTTGAGGTAGTGGAAAGAGAAGAGCTAAGCTCTTTGTGTGTCCTAATGTACAAGAGACATAACTCCTCTATCTCTCTTAGCAGGAGAGAGAATATATAAAGAAAGAACAACTTACATGTGAAAACTACAAAATAAGATGATGTCTAAATTAGTCAGTACATTTCACTCCCTCCGTCTAATAAAAATTATCGCTATAAGATTTATGCCAATCAACTTTTCTTAAGTTTGACTAGATTTGTAGAAAATAATAGTAATATTTGTACCTCTAAATTAAATAAGTTTATTATAAAAATATATGCAACGATCTATCTAATAATACTAATTATGTACCATAAATAATAATATTTTATATATGTTTGGTCAAGTAAAAATATTTGACTTCTCAGAAAATATATTTAAGCAATTTTATGAGACAGATGGAGTAACTCTTATATCGTTTAAGGTGCCATAACAAGGGGTTTTAGACCTTCACATGTTTTAACTCTCGCACAGAGACAACTTGTCTTGCCTTCCTTCTCTTTCCTAAGCTTGAGTTTATTGAGTGTGACTCGCTATGCTTTTTATTGCCCTGACGACAATCTTCTAGGAGTTTTTGCTACAATAAAAACACTTTATTTTGTACCTGGCCCCAGCATCTTGCTTTGACTATCTATTAAATGTATTAGGTGCAATAAAAAGATCTTTATATGGCTTTGAGATTATTGTACTCACATTTATAGCTAATGAGATGTGCGCTTTAATCTTGACCTAGCTTTTTTCTCACTCTGATAGGATATGTGTGCGTGTGTTCCTACATGTATATAGGATTAGGCCCAATTTAGAATATGAGATTTTTTTTTCTCTAATTCTATGTTTTTCCTGTGAAATTCACTACAAATCCTGTGAATTTTCTGTGCTCTGTAAAAAGACCCTTAGTGTTTGTATTTGTATTCTGTAGAAAAGCAGAGTGGCGAGCGCTGTACGTTCCACGGCATCATGCTAAACCACAATAGAGATCGTTACCTTAACGAGCAACCAGGCGTGCAGTCGTCGCATACTAAACTGCTGCTCCCTCAATTCCTTTCAAATTATTGTCCGTTTAGCTTTGTTCTAAATTAAATTTCTCTAATCAATATCTATAATTTCAAATTAGTTATTTTAGATTTTTCATAAAATGTGTTTTGAAAGTGTATGTATTTAACTTAAATATATTTTTTTTCTAAAAAATCAATCACACTTAGAGAAATTTAATTTAAGATTAAAGTGACTACCACCTACTCTTTTTCCATCGTATTCAATGTTGGTGGATAGTCAATTCCCTCGTATCTCGGTCCGGAAGGATAATTACGTACGGGGCACACGCGTTGCGTGATTTTAACCTACTTCGATACGCTTGTCTGCATCGATTCCCTTAACACAATGATGATGATTGTAGTATATATATGCCTGTTCGACACAAATAAATCATTAATTAAAACAGCTCTCTGTGGACATGGTTCACGGAGCTGCGGGTAAGAGATGATTGCGAAACCTGAAGAAAAGCCAGTATGTGAAGTGCGCGGCGCCATGTCACCTCGTTCCATCGTCCTATTCGCTTGACTCATAAGTCATATTTTTTTAATTAATAAATAGTATTTTTTCTCGTCAATAAATTACCAATAATATTTTACCACGTGGTTTATCAATGGCGCGAACAAATATGACAATGTATATCTCCTGTCTCCTACTCCTATATGGCTGGGACCGGGAGGTACAGTATGCATCATGCATGCTGTCGTGTTTCTCGGCCCGGTGCTGTCAACTTTAACGCACTGCCGCTGACATGTCGATCAACTGCCGCCGTCCCCTACTGCATGTACACATTTGTTGGGCCAGCGGAGCCTACACTGATTGGTTCGCACTACGGTCACTGTCACAAAATTGATTTCCTGGTTGGGGTAGATGGGGCACGTGCGTGTTTGGATCGAGCCCTCGCAGGCAGATGCCTGCCAGGCAGCTCATCCTGTCCCTAGGCGTGGGAAATTGGACGCCTGGGACTGACGCGCGCTACAGGCAAGTCTGGCCAGTCTAAAACCAAAACAGCGCCGCAGCAAATTGCAAACGTTATCTCGT